>CM077091.1:148614413-148732367 GCA_039513925.1 Platanthera zijinensis
CCCGTTCAGTTAAATGCATATTTCTTGGTTATTGTTCCAACTCAAAAGGGGTATCGATGTTATTTATCCACTTCTGACACAAACAATACATTTTCGCAGATGTTACCTTTTTTGAAGATACTCCGTAGTTCTCTCCTACTGGCCTCTCTCTTGCCCTCTGATGCTTCTTCTTCTCTGCATATTATCTCGACACCTATGCTAGGACAGTTCTTTCCACATCCACTCATGTTGCCGTCTCTCTCTGGAGCCTGATGTGTTGCCTTTGGAGCCTTCTGTTCCTGTTCTAGGGCCTATGTTTCTTCTGATAGTACATTGCCTCCTCTCCGATCAACAATGACCTTGATCTTCCCATTGCCCTGCAAAAGGGTGTTCGGCAATGCACTCAAAATCCTATTGCTGATTTTGTCTCCTATGCTCAGCTTTCCCCAAATGTCCGAATTTTTGCTCTTGCTATCTCTTCTACTATGTTCCAACAACGTATTAAGAGGCTCTTGCTAGTCCATAGTGGAAAGCTGCTATGGATGAAGAAATGCATAATTAACTGAGAGAGGGACTTGGACTCATGTCCCCTACCTCTGGGAGTTGATGTGTTGTTTGCAGGTGGGTATTTGTGGTTAAGTATCTTCCTGATGGCTCGGTTGATCGCTATAAGGCATGACTTGTTGCAAAGGGTTTACTCAGACATATGGGGTAGATTCTTTGATACTTTTTCCCTGTTGCTCGCATCAGCACAATCTGTGTTCTCTTCTCTGTAGTGTTAATCGAGATTGGGAGATGTCTCAGTTAGATGTGAAGAATGCCTTCCTCTATGGGAATTTGCTGGAAGTGGTTTACATGGAGCAACCCTCTGAGTATGTTGCTCAGGGGGAGTCAAAGGTATGCAAGCTTCAGAAGGTGATTTATGGCTTAAAGCAGAGCCCACGGGCTTGGTATGACAAGTTTAGTGGAGTTGTTTCCCTTATTGGGTTCAATCGAAGCTCTGCTGATCAATCTCTATTTATACAGAAGACCACTAAAGGGCTTATGGTTCTTGCTATCTATGTTGATGATATTTTTTTTGACTGGTGATGATAAAGAAGGCATTGATCTAGCCAACGCCATCTTCAATAACATTTTGTGACTAAGTATTTGGGAACTCCAAAATACTTTCTAGGAATTGAGGTTTCTCGGAAGAGGAATTTGGTGGTTCTCTCACAATGAAAGTATGTGCTAGATCTCTTGAAAGAAACCGGTCTTCTTGGCACAAAACCTGCTCGTTGACCGATGATAGTTGGAGATGATAAAGGGTGGATTGAAGAATTCCTCTTCTTCCAGATTTTACTGTGTACAGATGCCTTGTAGGAAAACTCATATATCTGACTATTACTAGATAGATATCTATTATGTTATTAGAAAGGTCAGTCAATTTATGCAGAATCCTAGAGAGTGTCATCTTCGATCTAATGAAGATTCTAGAGAATGTGGATAAGGGTTATAGAGGAAGGGATTGTTGTTTCAGAAGAATGGTCATCTAAAAGTTAAAGCGTATTCTGATGCCAGCTATGCTGATAACAAGGAAGATAGAAAGTCTACATCAGGTTTTTGCACCTTTGTGGGATGAAACCTTGTTAGCTGGAAAAGAAGGAAGCGGGCAATGGTTTTAAAGGACTAATACTGAAGCAGAGTATAGGAGCATGGCCTCAATTACCTGTGAGTTGAAGTGGTTGCGCGGCGCTTATGCTGGACTTGGGAGAAGTCTATGATCATCCTCTTCTTATGTTCTGCGACAACAAAGCCGACATTTACCTATCAAAGAATCCTGTCTTTCATGAGAGGACAAAGCACATAAAGGTTGATTGCCACTTTATCAGAGAGGGAGATTTTGAAGAATCAGATTTGTACTCCCTTCATCACTTCTAATAAAGAACTGACAGACTTCTTCACAAAACCAATTTCTGCCGCAGATGTTTGTAACAAGCTGAGAATGATTGACATATACGCTCCAGCTTGAGGGGGAGTGTTGGAATTTGGCGGTCTGACCATCTGGTCGAGCAGTTAGCTTGTCATTGAGGTCTGGCAGTTTAGTTCAGCAGTTCTGTTGTGGACCTCAGCGGGAGGTCAGAGGCTTTGCAGCAGTAGTGGTCAACTGGTTAGTCGTAGCAGCATTCTGGCGGTTAGCCATAGCGGTCAGCATATTAGAGCGGTCAGGCAGTTAGGCTCTGTAACCTTTTGGATTATCCTTAGCAGCGGTCTTGTAGTGTGTCGCTCATGTGCTATGGATTTTAACCGCAACTGCGGTTAGGCGGTTTGGTGCTTCAGCGGTCTGGGTGATAGTCGTCGGTGGAGTTCAGAGGCTCTCCTATATGTATTTTGTATCGCTGGCAGTTAGATTGTGTCGAACCGCCCTAGCTGCTCGATTAGTTTTTAGTCCCACATCTTATATTGTATTCTCTCATCTCCCCCAAATTTCTATAAATACGGGGGCATACCTATGTATTGATTATATTTTTGGAGCAATACAATTTTGCAGTTATTTACTTCTTGGCCGTTTATTCTCCCTTTTCTCACACTTATATAGGCCAGTCAACTCACGTCTTACGGTTGTCTTATTATTTTTGATGAGTTTGCTTGTCATGTGAAATATAGTCTGTCAGGAGCACTCCTTGGAGTTTGTCGTCACCATAATGGGGTCTACATCCTTGATCATCTTCATCTTTCATCCATTCCATCATCACCGTCAGTCTCTTCTTTGTATCTTTTTTTAGTGGGCTTCTCTCAGTGACATCACATGCTTGGTCATCCCAGTAGCTCACGCCTTTCGTCCCTCATCAATACTGTTCTCCTTGGTCATGTTTTTGTTGATAGGTTTCATTATTGTACGGGTTATAAGCTTGAAAAATAGCTACAACTTCCTTACCAGTCTAGTGAGTCCAGGTCTCATCGTCCCTTTGATTTAGTTCATTCAGATGCATAGGGTCCCACACTTTTTTTGTCAAATGACGGGCATCAGTACCATGTTATATTTATTGATGATTATTCTCTCTATTGTTGGATTCATTTTATTCACTCTCGCTCTAAGTTTTTTCAAATTTATGTTGCTTTTTCCACTATGGTGTGCACCAAGTTCTTTGACTCAATACATATTTTCGGTTCCGACTCTGGGGCAGAGTACCTATCTCATGCTTTTCGCGACTTGCTAACTACCTACAGTACTCTCGCTCAGCTTATTTATCCTGATGCCCACGCTCAGAATTACACTGCTAAAAGGAAGTATTGTCACATCATTGAGATAACCCCCACTCTCCTCATCTCCTCTCATGTTCCTCCTCGTTTTGGGCTGAGACTGTCTCCACTATGGTCTATCTCATTAACCTGTAGCCCTCCACTTTTATTCAGAGTCAGTGTCCTTTTAGTGTATGTACTCCCGACCTCCACGTTATACTCATCTGCGTGTTTTTAGCTATCAGTGTTATGCTCCTCTCCCTTCACATGAGCGTATTAAGCTCTTTGCTCAATCTATATCTTGCGTCTTTCTTGGATACAGTACTGAGCATAAGGGGTATCAATGTTATGATATGTTGCTCATTGACTTCTTATCTCACGTGATGTCACCTTTAACAAGTCTTGCCCTTTCTTTGTGTCATCCGTCTACTCGACCTCGCACTCATCGGTGACTCCATATGATGTGTAGTTTCCTACTCTTCCCACTCCACTACAACATGCCCCTTTCTCTCCACCGGTATACCACCTCCTCTCTTCTTGCCACTGCTTACATCATCTCCTGCCTCTTCCGTCTCTCATCTCCTCGTATTTCCCTTCCACATTCCACCAATCCTCGGACGCGCTAATCATCCCCCTTTCACATCATTACACTCGTCGTCTTCCTCCTGCTCTTGTTCCCTCGCCTCTTGTTCCCCTGAATCGGTGTCTGTCTCCTCCAGTGAGCATCTTATAGACGATCCTTCTGTGCATCGTAACCCACCTCGTGAGCGACATCCTCTAGACCTCCTTAGCCTTGCTACACTTCCGCTGGACCTACTTACTCTTCTTGCTACCTCTTGTAGCACTCTATAGTCAACTACCTACCGTGAGGCTGTTCAAATACTTGAGTGGAAGGTTGTCATGTCTGCTGAGTTAGAGGCACTTGAGCATACTCATACATGGGACCTTATCCCTCTTCCACTTGGTGTTGTTCTGATCATTTGTAAGTGGGTCTTCAAGGTCGAGACTCGCTCTGATGGATCTGTATAGGGGTACAAGGCTCGACTAGTTTCTTGTGGTTTTTAGTAGGAGTAGGTAAAAGATTATGACGATACTTTTGCTACAGTCGCTCACATGACTACGGTTCAGACTCTTATTGCAGTTGCAGCTGTTCGTCACTTGTCTCTATCTCAGCTTGACGTGAATAATTCTTTTCTTCACAGTGATCTTTAACATGAGGTATACATGCTTCCTCCACTCGGTCTATCGTCTCCTCTAGGCCTTGTCTGCCGATTGAACCGAGCCCTTTATGGGCTCAAGCAGGCACCCCGTGCATGGTTTGCTCGTTTTAGGTCAGCCATTACAACCACCAGTTTCCAGCCAAGTCCATATGACCCAGTTCTATTTGTGCATTCTTCTTCTCGCGGTCGGACTCTCATATTACTTTATGTGGATAATATGGTCATTACTGGAGATGATCCTTCTTATGTGGCCTTCGTCAAACATCACCTTCAGTAGAAGTTTCAGATGATCGACCTTGGACAGCTGAACTATTTCTTGGGTCTTGAGGTCAGCTCTATAAATAGCGATTTTTGGATTTCTCAGCAAAGATATGCATCAGATCTACTAGCTCAGGCTGCTCTTTCTGAATCTCACACAGTTGACACCCATATGGAGGTTCACCTTCAGCTTTGTCCAGATGATGGTGTTCCACTCTCCGATTCCACTCATTACCACCACCTCATTGGGAGCCTTGTCAACCTCACCATTACTCGGCCTGATATTATTCAAGTTGTTGAATTTTTTGAAGTGAATGTGGCAGCCTGGGTGATCTATCCGCATGGTATGTGCGGATAGGTATGGCGGCTTGTCAGGTCGGCAAAGGAGTGGCAGACAGTTTTGTTCCTGAAGGTAATCGAACGGATAGGATGGTTATCCGTATAGTTTGCCAGTTTATGCAGATTGATTCTAGAGTCCGCCGGTTTTGTGCGGACTGGTATTTATATCCGCTGGTGTTGTGTTTGTACTAGGGATGGCTGGTAGTGTGGACTTGGTCTGGTTTTGTACCAATTCCAGGTGTGCTCAGTCTGGGAGATCGCGCGGTCTGTGCGGACTACTTTCTATGTCCACTGAGTTCGGCAGCTGTCATCCTTGTGTGCTTAGGTTGCGGGCTTGGAGTGTGCGGACTAGAGTAGTGTTCGAAGGTGCGTGGGGACTAGTGCTGTGTCCGCTTGTGTGTGAATTGGTGGTGTAGCCGCAGGGTCTGCTGGTGGCTGTCTTGTCCTGGCGTGGTTGCGTCAAGGCGATAAATACTTGTGTCTGCAGCTTCGCGAATTCTCTCTATACTCGCTGCGTGATAAGGTGGTGATCCTATCAGCTAGGGTGGTGCTCACGCTCATTTCCATACCTATAAATATGACCCCCTATCACATCAACAGTACATCTGAATGAATAGTAAGTGAGCTCGGGTAGTTGTTGTGGACAAGATTTTCTATTCGCGCGGTTTGTGGAGTTGATCGGTCTGTGTTGTGCATGTTGTGCGGGTAGCACTGGAAAGCCAGGGTTTTGGTTCTGACTTCGGTCAGGGACAATGTGGACTCTGCGGTTAGCAACCAACGGTTAGCAGTAGGTCGCAACTTACGAACAGATGGTTTTCTCTTCGGCAACTCTTTCCCAGTTCAATAAGATGTCCACTTTTGGCGGCTTGTTCAGTTTGGCAGCAACAGTTTACGGGATCTGGCGGCTAGGCGATCTCGCTATTAGGTGGCTTGCATATCAGCAGACAGAGTTCTTTTCAGCATTAGAATAATGGGTTGTCTGCGCGGCTTGGCTGCGGTCTTGCAATTAGGCGGCTTCAGCGGACTCCCTAGACAGCTCGGCATGGTCGGTGGCTTCTCCTTGAGACCGCGCGGGCTGTTTGTATTTTCTTGTTTTTTTGCTTCCATCGGGCACATCGACGAACTATGTATCTCCATGTATGCCTCGCCTTATGAAGTTTGTTGATAGTACAAGTGTTCTTGCTCTTCTAGTGCCTCTGGTTTATTTGACTTCAGATAGGTTGAGTGTTTCTGCGCCTGGTTTGCTGTCTTCCACAGTTCATAAGTTTTTACATGGTATCAAAGCTTACAAAGGCTTGAGCAGCATTCAACTAGCAGTTTGCTTTATTGCTTCTGGAAGTTTAAGTGAACCAGGGTTAGTGCAATGGAAGGAGGATTTGCAAGAGGTCTTAGAATAGAGCTTCTTACATCAACCAACTTTAAAAAGTGGAAGTAATGTATGGAAGCTATCTGTTGGGCGAGGACTTGTGGGAGGTCGTCTGTGGAGACGAGAGACAAGAAGTTACTGCTGTTGTTGGCAATGTTGATGCGATGAGAGCCTTGAGGAAGACAAATGCGAACGCAGAGTTTACTCTTAAGCGGGCTATCTCATCAAAACTCTTTGATCACATCATCAGATGTCAGTCAGCTACGGAGATTTGGACTTCCCTCGATGGGTTGTTCAATAGGAAGAATATAGCTCAGCTTCAATTCCTGGAGAAATAGTTGGCGAGGGCCACTTAAGAAGATCTGTCCATCTCAATGTTCTTCCTGAAGATGAAGAACTTGTGCACTGAGATTTCAGTGTTAGACCCTGATGAGCCTATTTTAGAGGCAAAGATGAAGATGCACATAATCTACAGTTTGTGGAAGGAGTATGTGGCTTTTGTCAGGTCTGTTCAAGGCTGGGCCACTCAGCCGTATTTGTTGGAGCTGGAGAACCTACTGGCTTTGCATGAGAGCTTAGCTAGATAGATGGCTCGAGTCACTATCTCTGAAGGAGATAGTGAGAAGCTCTTCTCAGGGAAGAAGAAGATATGGGAGAAAAAGAAGCCTACTATTAGTGATGGCCCTTTAACTTCATATCAGCAAGAAATGAGTTATTCTCCTAAGCGTGATTGGAAGAAGGAAGGGATCAGGTGTTTCAGATATGACCAATTGGGTCATTTCAAGAAAGACTGCAAGGTCAAGCTGTAGCCATGTCATGTTATAGATAAAGAGGAAGCTGGTTCCAGTGCTGGAGAAGCCAGATGGGGGAATGCATTCATGACGGGCACGTGTGTCCGTGTATTATCCACCATCGACTACAAAGATGACTAGATAGTGGACTCGGGGTGTGGTCACCACCTCACCGGGGATGAGTCGAAGTTCTCCTCTCTGCACACGTTCTCAAGTAACAAAACTATCATAACTGTTGATGATACAGTTCATGCAGTCGAGAAGGAGGGTGTCATTTCTTTAGGTAGTGATAATTGTCCACTTACCTTGAGGATTGTCTATCACATACCAGGCAAGAAGAAGAACCTCTTCTCAATGACCAACGCGACGCAGGTTATCATGTTCTGTTCGGTCTGACAGAAGTAAAGTTTGTCCGGAACGTGTCAGGGTGGCTGACGTTGCTCATATAGAGAGAAGGGTAAGGGACTTGTTTGTGTTATCAACAAGTTCCTATGTTGATTGGATGAGGGCCATGATAGTGTAGCTATCTGGCATGAGTGACTGAGACACGTTTGGATGTACAAGTTGAAATACATGACAGTGAAGAGCCTTGTGAAAGGCTTATCTAAGTTGTCATCCTTTGGCGACGGTCATGTCTATGTGGGGTGTCAATATGGAAAGACTCATCATCTTCCGTTTGACAAGTCGTAGACCAGGTATTAAACACCATTAGAGTGTATCCATGGTAATTTGATGGGGTCGACCATCACAACCAGTCTCGAAGGAAGCAGATACATGCTGGTGTTGATTTATGACTACACGAGGTACACTTGGGTGTACTTTATGAAGGAGAAGTCAGATGTATTCCGTTTGTTTGTAGGGTTCAAGGAGCTGGTGGAAGGGCGGCTTGGCTTGCGGATTAAGAAGTTGAGAACGGGCAAGGGAGGTGAGTTCATTTCAAATGAGTTCTCTAACATTTACAGGAAGCACGAGATCCGAAGAGAGCTCACATGTGCGTATACTCCACAACAAAATGGAGTAGCAGAGCGAAATATCCATCATTTGATGGAGACCTGCAAGTGTTGGCTTCATGCCAAAGGTATTCCAAGGTTATTCTGGGAAGAAGGGATGGCCTGCATCACTTATGTCATCAATCAGATGCCTCTGAGTCTTATCAACATGAAGTCTCCTCATGAGATGATATTTAAGGATAAGCCTGGAGTTGTCCACCTTCATGTGTTCAGATCGACCTGCTACGTAAACATCCTGGATGCTCTTAGGATAAAGCTGGATCCGAAGGCGAGGAAGCTCGTCTTCGTGGACTATGACGAGCGGAAGAAGGGATGTAAGTGTATAGATCCAGTGACGAAAAAGTTTGTTATTTCGAGGGACATGGCCTTTGACGAGCTGATGCCATATGGAGGTGGATCCTCTATGGAGCTACAGGAAAGCAGGTTGGACGGAGAGTAGGAGGAGGCTGCTAAGGATCTTCTGGTGGAGCTAGTTGTATCACTAAGGCTACAAGTATTTCTAGCTCTGGTGTGGAGGCTTCTAGTTCAGGAAGCAGGGGGAGAAATGCTCCTAGTATGCCCGAGAATGGATCTGATTCAGAAGAAACAACAGAGGTGGTCAGTAAGGGTTAGACTCTTTGGAGATCAAAGAGGACTATCAAACCACCGGCTCGTTATAATGAAAGAAACATGGTGAGCTTGGTCTCTTGTTTCTTCGCAGACCCTATAGACGAGTGAGAGCCTTCTAGCTTTGAAGATGCCACTGGAGTCAAGGAGTGGGATAACGCCATGAATGAGGAGATGGCTGCCCTCAGGAAAAAAAAAAGACGTGGGACCTTATGCCCAAGGTCGAAGGCGTTACTCCTGTAACGTGTAAGTGAGTCTATAAGCTGAAGAAGAAGGTAGATGGAAGCATCGAGCGATACAAGGCTCGCCTTGTAACTCGAGGATTTTCTCAGCAGTACGGAGAAGATTACGAAGAGATGTTTAGTCCTGTTGCAAAGATGACTTTAGTTCGGGTGGTGATGGCCTTGTTGGCTTGCCAAGGTTGGAAGATATGGCAGCTGGACGTAAAAAATGCTTTTCTTTACGGGGAAATAGATAAAGACATCTTCATGGTTCAACCACTAGGATTCGTGTCTAAAGATCATCCAGGATATGTCTGCAAGCTCTGGAAGGCCCTTTATGGCTTAAAAGCACGCTCCACGGGCATGGTATGGGAAGATTGCAAAATACCTCTAGTTCTGTGATTATTTTGCCTATGTTTCAGATTCGAGCATATTTATCAAGAAGAGGGGGAGCTTCATGTCTTGGTGTTGTTGTACGTGGATGACATGATCGTCATGGGAAACTCTGAGTAAGAGGTGGCTAGGCTCAGGGCAGAGCTAGTCATTTGGTTCGAGATGAAGGACTTGGGTGAGCTCCACCACTTCCTTGGACTCGAGGTAGAGAGGAAAGATAGCGACATACTTGTTTCCCAAAGGGGCTATGCGGAACGAATCATTCAGCGGTTCGACATGCAGGAGGGGAAGAGTAGCTCTACTCCACTTGATGTTGGCATCAAGCTTCGACGGGATGAGGGGATGATACTTCCAGATCTTTTAGTGTTCCGGGCTCTGGTTGGGAGCCTTATCTACTTGACGATTATGAGGCCAGACATTGTTTATGTTATAGGACAAGTAAGTCATATATGGTGGAACCTCGGAAGCCTCATCTGATGGCAGCAAAGAGCATTCTGAAGTATGTAAAGTCCACTCCTGATATGAGTCTCCTTTATGGGAGAGACACAGGCTTCAACCTGCATGGTTATACAGATGCTGATTATGGGGGAGATTCAGACGATCGGAAGTCAACATCAAGTTACGTCTTCACATGGGGATCAGGGAGTATCTTGTGGTGCAACAAGAAGCAGGATTCTGCGTCCGTCTCTACTACGGAGCGGAGTATAAGGCTTCGACCTTGTCAGCTCGGGAAGCCATCTGGCTTAATAGGCTGGTAGAGGACGTCCATGAAGAAGTGTGTGGTCCCACTCTACTACACGGTGACAATGAATGTGCCCTTAAACTGGTTAATAATCCAGTTTGTCACACGCGGACCAAACACATTGAGATTGAACACCATTCCATTCGGGAGAAGGTGTTGGAGGGGTATCTTGTGGTTGGACATGTGCAGAGCGAGGACAACATCGCGGACATCTTCACGAAGCTGTTGTCGAAGGAGCCATTTACACGGTTACAGGGACTGTTGGGGCTGGTTTCCACTTCTCACTTCAAGGGAGAGTGTTGAATTTTTTGAAGTGAATGTTGCGGCCTGGGAGGCCTAGGTGATCTGTCTGCGCGGTCTGTGCAGACATGTATGGCGGCTTGTCAGGTAAGCAAAGGAGTGGCAGGCAGTTTTGTTCCTGAAGGTAACCGAGCGGATAAGATGGTTATCCGCGCAGTTTATCGGTTTATGTAGACTGATTCTGGAGTCCGCCAGTTTTGTGCGGACTGGTCTTTGTATCTGCTGGTGCTGTGTTCGCACCAGGGATGGCTGGTGGTGTGGACTTGGTCTGTTTTTGTACCAATTCCAGGTGTGCTCAGTCCGAGAGATCGCACAGTTTGTGCGAACTACTTTCCATGTCCGTCAAGTTCGGCAGTTGTCAGCCTTGTGTGTTTAGGTTGTGGGTTTAGAGTGTGCGGACTGGAGTAGTGTCCGCAGGTGCGTGCAGACTGGTGATGTGTCTTCTTGTGTGTGGAATGGTGGTCTAGCCGCAGGGTCTACTGGTGGCAGTCTTGTCCTAGCATGGCTAAGTCAATGCGGTCTATACTTGTGTCCGTGGTTTGGCGGATTCTCTTTGTACTCTCCGCGAGATAGGGTGGTGATCTATTCACGCGTTTTGTGGAGTTGATCGGTTTATGCTATGCAGGTTGTGCATGTAGCGCTGGAAATCCATGGATTTGGTTCTGACTTCGGTCAGGGACGTCAGTGCGGACTCTGCGGTTAACAACCATCGGTTAGCAGCAGGTCAGGACTTGCGACCAAACGGTTTTTTCTTCTACAACTCTTTCCCAGTTCAATAAGATGTCCTCTTCTGGCGTCTTGTTCATTTCGGCAGCAACAGTTCACGGGATCTGGCGGCTAGGCGATCTCGCGGTTAGGCGGCTTGTAGATCAGCGGACAGAGTTCTTTTCAACATTGAAATAACGGGTTGTCCGAGCGGCATGGTTGCGGTCCTGCGACTAGGCCGCATCAATGGACTCCCTAGGCAGCTCGGTAGGGTCGACGACATATCCTCGAGACCACATGGCTTTTTTTTTATATTTTCTTGTTTTTGTGCTTTCATCGGGTACATCGGCGAATCATATCTCGCCATGTATGCCTCGCATTGTAAAGATTTTTGATAGTACAAGAGTTCTTGCTCTTCTAGTGCATCTGGTTCATTTGGCTTCAGATAAGTTGAGTGTTCCTGCGCCTGGTTTGCTGTTTTCCGCAGTTCACAAATCATTGGGAGCCTTGTCTACCTCACCTTTACTCGGCCCGATATTGCTCATGTGTTGAGTCTGTTTGTTAGTGCACCTACTGTAACACCCCAAAATGTCGTAGGAGCGACGGGGATCGATTTTGGCCAAAACAGGTTTTTGGTGCAGGTGACACGGGCCCCGACACGGGCGTGTCGGAGGCCGTGTCAGGCGTGTCGAGCTCGAGCCGTGTCGTCGACCAGTTCAGGTCGACGATGGTCGTGTGGAGGGACACGGCCTAGGACACGGGCGTGTCCCAGGCCGTGTCACTCAAGGGAATCGTCGAAGTGGTACACGGGCTGTGACACGGGCACAGACACGGGCGTGTTCGATGTGACACGGGCGTGTCCCATGCCGTGTCAACAAGCCGTGTACCACTCTGACTACAAGGTGTCGATTTATTGCACACGGGGGGCGTGACACGGGTCCCGACACGGGCGTGTCGCCGTCGACACGGGCATGTCGGAGGCCGTGTCACATGCCGTGTGCTGGTTTTCAATCGGTGTCGAGACGGCGAATGAGCTACACGGCCAGGCACACGGCCGTGTGCCAACCCGTGTTCGGCCCAGGTTTTATTATTTTGGATCTAATCTCGGCCGTTCATTCCCTTGGATCTGGATCTGACGGTGGGGGCTGCTCCTGGGGGGTTATTAGCCGGGAAATGGGGGGAGAAACCCTCATTTCATCTTGAGTTTCTCTTTCTACCTTCTAGAGAGAGGGGAGAGCTCCCTTGGTGGTGTGAGGCCAAAATCCGGCCGCCGGAGGAATTTCGAAGCTCCAAATCGCGATCCGAGCCCAGATCCGCGGAGGCGACGACGTTGCGAAGCTTTCTAACCGCGTAGTTTGCGATGGCACCGCGGAAGAACGCAAGGGTAACAATTCTTTATCTTGGGCATGTGAAGCCCTCTTTTCCTTGCATAGGAAGCCCGCTCTCGCGAGTGAGCGAAGAGTTGGAGCGCTCCTTGGGGTAGATATGTGAAGTCCCCCTTGTGTAGAGTCCGTATGCGTAAACGGACATAGGCATTGTGTGTGAAGCCTATTCGGACGTGTTGGTCCGAATCGGTGATGTTACATTGCATTTGAACCGGGCAAGACTCCGGATGTTTGGGTGTTTTCGGGTTTTTCTACGTGGTAGATTGCATCAGGGAATCTTTGAGATTAACTCTAAGGTGCACCCGAAAAACTGGGCAAAAGCGGGTTTTGCCAACACGGAGGCCGGGGAGCCAACGTGAACATAACTGGGTTATGTGATTTTGTAGCGGAAACGGGACTCGGCGAGTCTTGACCTGCGCATATGGCTTAAATTGTCGTTGCGGTATGAGCACGGGTCAAGCGGAACCGTACCCGGTCTATGTCGTTCGGTAGGACCGTTGGCATGGACGAGGGACTTCGGCGGTCTATGGCTTAAATTGTCGTGACCAAGGCTAAGGAGACAAATTGCTCATATGGATGACCGTCCTAGAGGCGGTGGTGGATCGAGAACGTCTTTGGCTTGAATTGACATGACGTTGGCCGGTTCGCCGAGAATGTGCCCTGAGTGCACGGGGTGTGTGGCCGTGCGAGCCTACACCTGTGGTGATGTGCAATTACCTTTTATAAATGCCTATACTAATAAAGTGCAGGGAAAGAGCATCCCCGCCCCAATTGTGGGGGCGGGATCGTTACAATTTGGTCAGCTTTGCTGACCGTTGCTATTGTTTGCCACCGGGCGGTGGTTTGTTGCTTGCAGGTGCTGCAGAGCCGAGCGGGAAATAGCGGGCTAAAGCCCTTGTTGCTGTGCCGGACCTCGAAGGCCTAATTTGTTATGTTTTTCCCGTTCATTCATGTATGGCCGGCCTGCGAGCCGATGTCTGAAAACACTATTTTGTTAAGTGAACAATGTAAGGCCTTAAGGCCAGTTCTCTTTTGTGTATGTACTCATTCCTGGGTTGTAGTGGACATTCATGCTTTGTGGCAGGGTTCTTATCTTTTTGCAAATTAATTAAATTGCTTCCGCTAGGTGTTGTGTAGGACGCTCTGATTGGTTGTATGGTTTCAACGCGTAACCAACCGGTCTGTCCGTAGTATATGGCGTCGGGCCCCGGCCGGACCTACTGCTATATGCTATGTGACGGATAGGGGTGTTACAAATTGGTATCAGACTTCTGGTTTCGGTCACGCTTAAATGAATTCGTGGACGAATTCACTTTAAGGGGTGGTGAGCACATTGTGTGCGTCATCGTTATAACATGAAAAGAACCCATGAATGTCCACTTAGGAATGAAAATACACATGTTTGAGGAACCTGCGTGTTCCTATAATTGCTGTTTGCAGTAGTGTTTGGTCGCTTATCGGTGTTTTGCATGATTATAGGTGACCAGAAGTGGTGCTGGGCCGTCTGAACGGCCAGGTTCTGAGGCGAGCAGTGCGCCAAGAGATACGCCTGCAACACCTTTGTCTGCCGAGACCATTAGGTTGGTGGCAGAAGCGGTCATGGCAATGATTAATGCGCAGCCTGCAAGGCAGGTGCAGCAGCCTGCTCCTGCTGTAGAGCAAGTACCGCTTCAGACGGCAGAGCAAAGGAGGGTTGAGCAAGTTGTGTTGGAACCAGAGTTGCCGCGGAGAGCAACTGAAAGACAACTGAAGCATGTCATGGGCTTTCATCCACCGGTGTTCACGGGGGCAGAAACCCCGACCCAAGCAGAGGATTGGCTCTCAAGGGTCAACAGGGTGATGACTGCGACGGAAACTGAAGAGTGGCAGAAGACCACCATAGCGACGTTCCTTTTGGATGGGGACGCAAGACTGTGGTGGGAGGGCCTAGAGCTGCATCAATTGAGGGGAAGGCCATTGGCCGAAGTCCCGATGGAGGAGTTTGCGAGACTATTTATGGCTCGATACCTCCCCTCGGCGTAGAGGATCGCGCTAGAGAGCGAATTCCAGAAGTTGGTGCAGGGTGATAGCACCGTTGATGAATACCTCCACGAGTTTACTCGGTTGGGGAGATATGTCGGCGCTACCTTCGCAGACGAGGAGCGCAAGACGAGCCGCTTTTATGAAGGGCTAAGGGATGATTTGAGGTTGCTACTGTCGGGGCCCAAGGCGCAGGGTTTCATGACCCTAGTCAGTTCGGCCCGGTCCTTGGAGAAGGATATGAGAAACGTGCAAGCGAAGAAGGAGAGGGAATCTGGTGGCAAGAGATCAGAGTTCAAGGCGCCGACTACGTCGAAGTCGGGCTACCGCAGATTCTCCAAGAAGTCTAGGACGTCGGGTCCAGCTCCTTCTGCAGGTGCCTCGGGGACAACTACCAATCGAACCCCGGGCGCTTGCTTCACGTGTGGGAAGCCAGGGCACTTTGCCCGTGATTGCTGGAGTGGACGCTCAAAGTCCGAAAGGAAACAAGGAGCTACCTACGAGGAGAAGGGCAAAGCGGTGGAGTCGACCGCGTCCCACTATGCTCCGACTCAGCCTAGAGTCTATAACTTGGGCCAGCAGGAGGCCATCAAGCAAGCGGATGTGGTGACAGGTATGAGTTAATTTTATAGCAAGTTAGCTTAATACCGTTATCTATTGCTGGTTAGCCTAATATTGTTTGTATAGGCTTTGTTGTGATTAGCGATAGTCCGGCACGGGCACTGTTCGATGCGGGAGCTTCACACTCCTTCTTGTCCGAAAACTTTATATCGCGCATCGGAGTCCCTTCTTCGATGGCGAAGGACAAGTTGGATGTGCTGCTACCGAATGGGTGCTCGATGCGTGCGGACAGGGTGTGCGCCGTAAAGGTTCACATTGGGAGCAAAGAGTTCGACTTGCTAGCGTCATTGCTGCCGCTAGTAGAGTTCGACGTGATCTTTGGAATGGATTGACTGTCAGAGCAGAAAGCTTGGATTGACTGTGACCGGAAGGAGGTCAAGCTGGGTGTAGGGCGGGAGACTACATTCGAGGGGCTGAAGGGGTCGAGCAAGACACTGATGTCTACTCTTCAGGTGGTGAAGGCAGTTCGTGCTGGTGCAGAGCTGTTCTTTGCAATAGTGGGGGCTGTGGAGCCAAAGTCCCCGTTGGATAGCATCCCCGTGGTTTGCGAATACCCCGATGTGTTCCCGGATAGTCTTCCCGGAGCCCCACCGCAGCAGGAGATTGATTTCACCATCGAGCTCGTACCGGGGGCCAAACCGGTGTCACGTGCTCCGTATAGGTTGGCGCCTAAGGAGATGGCAGAGTTGAAAGTTCAGCTAGAGGAGCTGATGGAGCAAGGGTATGTGCGTCCAAGCTCGTCGCCTTGGAGCGCACCGGTCCTCTTCGTTAAGAAGAAGGATGGTAGTATGCGGTTGTGTATCGACTACAGAGAATTGAACAAGCTGACGGAGAAGAATAAGTACCCGATCCCGAGGATTGATGATCTCTTTGATCAGTTAGTCGGATCGTCGGTATACTCCAAGTTGGACTTGAAGTCGGGGTACTATCAGCTGAGGATCAGGGAGTGTGATATCCCGAAAACGGCGTTCAGTATAAGGTATGGGCATTTCGAGTTCACGGTCATGCCGTTTGGACTGACGAATGCGCCATCGGTGTTTATGGATCTGATGAACAGGACATTCAGAGATTTCCTGGATCGCTTAGTGATCGTCTTTATTGACGATATTTTGGTGTACTCGCAGTGCGAAGAAGACCACTTCAAGCATTTGCACTTGGTGTTGGAGACCTTGAGGAGGAATGAGCTTTACGCAAAGTTCTCCAAGTGCGAGTTCTGGCTACCCTCGGTAGCGTTCCTTGGTCATATAGTGAGTGGGGAAGGTATAGCGGTGGATCCGGCGAAGATTGTTGCGATACGGGAGTGGCCTGCGTTATCTTCTGTCGCGGAAGTCCGTAGTTTTCTCGGGCTTGCCGGATACTACAGGCGCTTCGTAGAGAACTTCTCGCGGGTAGCGTTACCCCTCACGAAGTTGACAAGGAAGGATCAGAAATTCTTGTGGACGCAAGAGTGCGTGCAAGCTTTTGAGGAGCTGAAGAGGCGGTTGACCACGGCGCCAGTGCTTAGTTCGCCGAGTGGGACTGAGGGCTTTGAGGTGTATAGCGATGCTTCGGGTAGTGGCTTGGGCTGCGTGTTGTTGTAGCATGGAAGTGTGATCGCGTATGGATCGCGTCAGCTGAAAGTGCATGAAAGAAATTATCCAGTGCACGACTTGGAGTTGGCGGCCGTGATTTTTGCACTCAAGTTGTGGAGGCACTACCTATACGGCGTAAGGGTCGATATATACACCGATCACAAGAGCCTAAAATACTTGTTGGATCAAAAGGACCTTAATATGAGGCAGAGGAGGTGGATGGAGTTCCTGGGGGACTACACCTTCAAGATACATTATGTACCTGGGAAGGGCAACGCAGTTGCGGATGCGCTGAGCCGCAGGGCTCCCGCCCGAGCCAACTGGTTGTCGGTGCATGATGAGCGGCTAGTGCGGGAGTTGGAGGAGCTTGAAATCTGTTGCGTTGACAAGCAGACGAGCGCCAAAGCAATGTTAAACTGGACAGAGGTGCAGTATGACCTGGCTGACCGGGTTCGGCAGGCATTGGATTTAGATGACTCCATGAAAGAGCTTATGGAGGCCGCTCTGGATGGGTCAAATTCCCAGTTCTCGGTGGATGATGGTTTGTTAAGGAAGGATCATCGGTTGTGCGTCCCGAGTGGGGGTAACCTCCGGGCGGAGTTGATGTACGAGGCTCATCATACCAAGTACTCAATCCACCCAGGGAGCACGAAGATGTATCGTGATCTCAAGAAGCTGTTTTGGTGGCCGGGGCTTAAGAAAGATGTGGCGTTGTACGTGGCTAAATGCCAAACGTGCGCCTTGGTGAAGGCGGAGTGCCAAAAGCCAGGAGGATTTCTGAAATTCTTGCCTATACCGGAGTGGAAATTCGATGATATATCTATGGACTTTGTGCACGGATTGCCAAGGTCGCAGAAGGGGAACGACGCCATCTGGGTGATCGTAGATCGGCTAACCAAGGTGTCGCATTTCATTCCGCATAGGAAGGATGATCCAGTGGAGAAATTGGCAAAGTTGTATGTCGACAATATTGTTAGGCTGCATGGTGTGCCCCGTAGCATTGTGAGTGATCGCGATGGGCGGTTCACATCAAATGATTGGAGGTTGGTGCAGCAGATGCTGGGGACAAAGTTAAAGTTCAGCACGGCTTTCCATCCGCAGACGGATGGGCAGACCGAGAGGGTCAATAGAACGATGGAGGACATGCTCCGCATGTGTGTTCTAGACTTCGGGAAGCATTGGGAAGACCACCTTTATTTGGTGGAGTTCGCGTACAACAACAGCTACCAAGCGAGTATACAAATGGCGCCCTTCGAGGCCCTGTATGGTAGGAAGTGTCGCACGCCGTTATCGTGGCTTGAAGCAGGTGAGGCAAGGTTGTACAAGAAGCAGGAGGTGGAGAGTGCTACCTCGTTAGTGCGGATCATTCGGGAGCGCTTGTTGATCGCTCAGGACCGGCAGGCGAAGTATTACAATGCCAAGCACCGGAACGTGGAGTTCGCGGTAGGCGATTGGGTATATCTGAAAGTGAAGCCGTTCAAGGGGGTTTCGCGGGTAAGACGCTTGAATAAGCTGAGCCCAAGATACCTTGGACCTTTTGAGGTTCTGGAGCGAGTCGGCGAAGCGGCTTACCGTTTGAAGCTATCGGTGGAGTTGAGTGGTCTACATGATGTGTTCCACATTTCTGTGTTGCGGAAGGCGGTGCAAGAGCCTTCGCAGGTGATCGCGGTTGACCAAGTGCCGGTGGACGAAGGGTTGACGACAAGGGTCAAGCCCGTTCGTATTGAAGATGTTGAGGTCAAGAGGCTTCGTAACAAGGAGATCCGGATGGTTAAGGTCCGGTGGGATAACTGCGGGCGTGAGGAGCTCTCTTGGGAACGGGAGCAGACTATGCTCGAGGAGTACCCGAAATTGTTCCGCTCAGGTACTGTTTTACGTTAAGTCCTGTTTTTCCTTTATTAATTTCGTGGACGAAATTCTTTAAGGGGGGTAGAATTGTAACACCCCAAAATGTCGTAGGAGCGACGGAGATCGATTTTGGCCAAAACAGGTTTTTTGGTGCAGGTGACACGGGCCCCGACACGGGCGTGTCGGAGGCCGTGTCGGGCGTGTCGAGCTCGAGCCGTGTCGTCGACCAGTTCAGGTCGACGATGGTCGTGTGGAGGGACACGGCCTAGTACACGGGCGTGTCCCAGGCCGTGTCACTCAAGGGAATCGTCGAAGTGGTACACGGGCTGTGACACGGGCACAGACACGGGCGTGTCCGATGTGACACGGGCGTGTCCCATGCCGTGTCAACAAGCCGTGTACCACTCTGACTGCAAGGTGTCGATTTATTGCACACGGGGGGCGTGACACGGGTCCCGACACGGGCGTATCGCCGTCGACACGGGCGTGTCGGAGGCCGTGTCACATGCCGTGTGCTGGTTTTCAATCGGTGTCGAGACGGCGAATGAGCTACATGGCCAGGCACACGGCCGTGTGCCAACCCGTGTTCGGCCCAGGTTTTATTATTTTGGATCTAATCTCGGCCGTTCATTCCCTTGGATCTGGATGTGACGGTGGGGGCTGCTCCTGGGGGGTTATTAGCCGGGAAATGGGGGGGAGAAACCCTCATTTCATCTTGAGTTTCTCTTTCTACCTTCTAGAGAGAGGGGAGAGCTCCCTTGGTGGTGTGAGGCCAAAATCCGGCCGCCGGAGGAAGTTCGAAGCTCCAAATCGCGATCCGAGCCTAGATCCGCGGAGGCGACGACGTTGCGAAGCTTTCTAGCCGCGTAATTTGCGATGGCGCCGCGGAAGAACGCAAGGGTAACGATTCTTTATCTTGGGCATGTGAAGCCCTCTTTTCCTTGCATAGGAAGCCCGCTCTCGCGAGTGAGCGAAGAGTTGGAGCGCTCCTTGGGGTAGATATGTGAAGTCCCCCTTGTGTAGAGTCCGTATGCGTAAACGGACATAGGCATTGTGTGTGAAGCCTATTCGGACGTGTTGGTCCGAATCGGTGATGTTACATTGCATTTGAACCGGGAAAGACTCCGGATGTTTGGGTGTTTTCGGGTTTTTCTACGTGGTAGATTGCATCAGAGAATCTTAGAGATTAACTCTAAGGTGCACCCGAAAAACTGGGCAAAAGCGGGTTTTGCCAACACGGAGGCCGGGGAGCCAACGTGAACATAACTGGGTTATGTGATTTTGTAGCGGAAACGGGACTCGGCGAGTCTTGACCTGCGCATATGGCTTAAATTGTCGTTGCGGTATGAGCACGGGTCAAGCAGAACCGTACCCGGTCTATGTCGTTCGGTAGGACCGTTGGCATGGACGAGGGTCTTCGGCGGTCTATGGCTTAAATTGTCGTGACCAAGGCTAAGGAGACAAATTGCTCATATGAATGACCGTCCTAGAGGCGGTGGTGGATCGAGAACGTCTATGGCTTGAATTGACGTGACGTTGGCCGGTTCGCCGAGAATGTGCCCTGAGTGCACGGGGTGTGTGGCCGTGCGAGCCTACGCCTGTGGTGATGTGCAATTACCTTTTATAAATGCCTATACTAATAAAGTGCAGGGAAAGAGCATCCCCGCCCCAATTGTGGGGGCGGGATCGTTACAATTTGGTCAGCTTTGCTGACCGTTGCTATTGTTTGCCACCGGGCGGTGGTTTGTTGCTTGCAGGTGTTGCAGAGCCGAGCGGGAAATAGCGGGCTAAAGCCCTTGTTGCTGTGCCGGCCCTCGAAGGCCTAATTTGTTATGTTTTTCCCGTTCATTCATGTATGGCCGGTCTGCGAGCCGATGTCTGAAAACACTATTTTGTTAAGTGAACAATGTAAGGCCTTAAGGCCAGTTCTCTTTTGTGTATGTACTCATTCCTGGGTTGTAGTGGACATTCATGCTTTGTGGCAGGGTTCTTATCTTTTTGCAAATTAATTAAATTGCTTCCGCTAGGTGTTGTGTAGGACGCTCTGATTGGTTGTATGGTTTCAACGCGTAACCAACCGGTCTGTCCGTAGTATATGGCGTCGGGCCCCGGCCGGACCTACTGCTATATGCTATGTGACGGATAGGGGTGTTACACCTACCTCTGTGCACTATGGTCACATGTTGCGGTTCCTGCGCTATCTCCGAGGGACGATTTTCTGTGGTCTTTTCTTCTCCAGCAGCAGTTCTCTACAACTATGCGCTTACTCGGATGCTACTTGGGCTAGTGATCTCGTTGACCGTCACTCTGTCACTGGTTTCTTTCTGTTCCTGGGTTCTTCTCTTATTGCTCGGAAGTCCAAGAAACAGACTGGTGTTTCTCGATCCAGCACCGAGGCTGAGCTTTGTGCCATGACTAGCACCGTTGAGGACATTATCTGGCTTCGTTGGCTTCTTGAGGACCATAGTGTCTCTTCTCCTAATCAAACCCCACTCTACTGTGATAACACTAATGCCATTCAGATTACTCTGAATCCGATGAAGCACTCACTCTCCAAGCATATCGGAGTTGATGCTTTCTTCTTGCGTGAGCACTATGACCGTGGTACCTTTGCTCCTTTCTTTATTCCTTCAGTGCAGCAGATTGCATATTTGATAACTAAGCCGCAGAGTAGGACCCATCATGCTCATCTTCTGTCCAAACTCTCGGTGTATGATCCCCTGTGTGTGGGAGTGGGTTAAATGTAGTATATTTATTGTGTAGCAGAGTCGCCTTATGCTCATCATGGGTGTTATGAACACCCTCTCATATACTTGTATATATATTATCTTACTTCTCGTGAATACGGCATTGGCTTTATTATTCTCCTATTAGATACAACCCCCACTGCCTGCACAGGATGCATGCCCTTACGCATGTGGCTTCTTCCTAAATACGGTAATTAGTTGTCCATGCTATAACATAATGTTTTCACAAAGTGTCATATTCAAGTGTAGTTGGTAGATCCATTAAAATATGATCCGGTTTACTTTCTTAAAGAAGTTTCAACTCATTTGATAAAAAAAGAAATGGGTCGGCAATTATGGATTATAGATCTACAATCTTGATATTGTTAGCATTTTCTGGCGATTAGGGTTCTGTTTGGCACGATGGTGATCGTGAACGTGGTGGCTATGAACTGTCGTTCGCAAACGTTCGACCTCACATAAGAAAATCCACCTTTTTTTATTGAAAGAAGGTTTCTTTTTTTGATGGCGGTCATAACCGTTGTCATGTCAAACATACATTTTATGACAGATTGACAATGATGTTTTTATCCAGAGAACAAAAACGGCGCGCCAAACAGACCCTAATTAAGAACAAGGATAGACGTAATATGACCCCTGCAAAAACTTGGTGAAATCATTTGATGTCTCAAATTTGTGTACTAAAACAAGCTCTCATACTCGTATACTCAGTGGAGTTTTCGTATAAAAGGATGATGAAGTGTGATTGCGGCCATTGCAATGCTTCATAACACCACTTTTGACCAGTTTTTGAGATCGCGGCCATTGTCAACCCTCTCGTTTCCACCGTTCCAATTCTCACTGTTGAAATAAACTCTAGATCAAGGCTACGTTTGTTTCAACATTTTTTCTCAATTTTACTGGAGAAAAAATATCACCGCTAATTAAAAATACCTGTATGGAAAACCTCTAGTCTTCATTCCCAACATTCCAAAACATCATTTTAACCTTTAACGTCATCGCAACCCCCTCTCTTAATTCTCACCACTCTCATTTCCTACGCTCCAAAATACCAACGCGGAGTAATGTATTGAATATTATTGTCAAAATGTTTCATTATTCTAGGCTCTGTTTGGTACACCGTTTTGACGCCGTTTCAGTTTCAAACCGGAGAAAATCGGATCAATGGCACCGTTTGGGAAACCGTTTTGGCTTCATTTTGATTTCAAACCGGAATGATAGTGCCATTTTGAACCTGACCGGAGTAGCTCCATTCTCCCCCTTGAAAGGGTCCCGTTTGAAACCGGAATGGAGCAAAATGGAGCGGTGCCCCAAACACAAGAAATTTTTAGGCGCATTTCTTCCACCTAAGATCACGATTCTTGTGCGCATCAAACTGTTGTTTCCCATAAAAACAACATAATTGATCAAAATACGGTTGTATCTGACTAAACTGACAATATTCAGAATAATACAATATTCCACAAAATAACTTCGCATTAGAATACCGGATCGTACGGCTGTATTTAATCCAACACCTAAAATTAGAGCAAAAAAATGCACCTTAAAATTTGTCCACAAACAAAACTAATTTTTACGCGTGGGTAGCGTTCCCTCCTTTGATAGCAAGTGAGATCCAAGCAGCCCAGCTTTAAATCCAACGTCAGCTATCAGTCGAAAAAAACAAAAAAACAAGCAAAACACTTTTTTTAAAGGCCCACTGGACAGCTCATGTACTACCCGCGCTCCTTCTGTTGAAATTATTGAAGTGGGAAGTGGTGGAAGTCGGGAGGACTGAATAGGAAATCCGCAGAGACCGTGCGGACTAGGCGGATAGCTTTGGCGGATAGCCTAGTCGGACAGTCGGTTTCGGCTCTGGTTCTTCTCCGACGGTCTGAACCAGTAAGCACTCTGGTGGAGTAACCAGGCAGATAGGGATGTCTATCCGCGGGTAGTGGCAGACTCAATTGGAGTTCGCCGAGTCCGACAGGATTGGTGTGGCGGACTCATTTGGAGCTCGCTGATGTCTGGCATGGTTCCATGCTTGCAGTCTGGATGTTGGATCGTGGAGTAGGCACGGGTGCACAAACTGGTTGCCTGGAGGTCGCGCGGACTTATGGAGCAGTCCGCATGGTGGCGGTCTGGAGTTATTTAGTAGGGCACGATCTTAGTATTAGATGGCGCGGTTACTATAGAGACCGCAGAGCTTGTTATGGACTTGGTCTGGTGGGACTAAGTTAAGCTAGTTGCCTAGTTCACCGAGTTCGCCTGTTGCAGACTGCTTCTAGTATTCATGAGTTCGGCAGATGGACTGGGCACGGATTTTGCTAGTCGCGGGCTGTAGGTTAGCGCAGACTGGAAGGAGTGTCCGCGGGGTCGTGCGGACCAGTGTCAGTGTTTGATAGTCCTCCTTGCTGTGTTCACCATGTGGTTTGATGTAAGGTATGACAGACTGGTCTTGTTTCCGATTGTTGACAGTTACGACCTGGCGAACAGGTGTTGGTGTCCGCACTATGTGGATACAAGGTGTTAGCCTACTGGGTTGACAGGCAGTTATCCTATTGGTATGAGTGGGAGGACACTCTTCCCCACACCTATAAATAGGACCCCTCGACTCATCATTAATAAGTAGTGAACAACAAGAACGAGCTCGCGCTTGATTTTGCCGTTACGGTTTTCTAACCACGACGATTAAGGAATTTGGTTCTGTTCAGGCTGTGCGGCTAACATCAGGCGGCTAGGCGACTAGTGGAAGTTTGGTGTGGAACAGTTCGCAGATACAGTCAGTGGTTAGCAGCTAGATGCAATCTCAGCGACTAGATCTCTTTCTCGGAGTTGCCAATAAGCAGAGCAGTTTGCCTGGTCTATCAGCGGGTTCTGTTCGGGTTCCTTCAGCATTCAATAATAGCAGTCCGCACAGTTAGCCGCGGTTAGACGGCTTCGGCGGTCTCGGCGGACTCGGGTGGTGGTTGGGTGGTTTGTGCGGTTACAGATCTCTATCCGCGCGGTTTACTTCTTGTGGCAGTTTTTTGTTTTGCTTGTTACATTGTAAAACTATGTCTTGCAATGCATGCCTCGCCCTGTAAAAGAAGTTAATTTCAATTGGAATATCTTGTGCTGCTGCTGCTGCTGTCTTTTACTTGTCTTTGGTTGTGGTTGAGTATTCCTGCAACATTGGTTTCAGCTTCCCACATAAATTTTTACATGGTATTAGAGGGGTGTTGAAGAGTAGCAGTTCACCAATCTAAGGTTGTTGTACCTACGTTGAAGTTCAAGTGATTTAGCTGATAGCAATGGAAGCCGATTATGCAAGAGAGATTTGAATTGAGCTCTTGACACAGAACAACTTCAAGCGATGAAGGTCGTGCATGGAGAGCTACCTTCTTGGTGAGGATTTATGGGAAGTTGTCAGTGGTGACAACTGTCAAGAAGTGCTCCCTACCGGAGGAAATGCTAAAGCGGTGAAGGCGTGGAAGCAAACCAATGCAAAGGATGCATTCGCTCTAAAGCACGTTGTTTCACTGGAGTTGTTCGACCACATTATTGATTGTCGGTCGGCACCTGATATCTGGATGGCCTTGGATGACCTTGCTGAACAAGAAGAATGTAGCTCAGTTACAATTCTTGGAGAATGAGTTGGCTAAGGCCACTCAAGTGGACCTCTCTGTGTCATCTTTCTTCTTGAAGATGAAAAACATCTTGATTTTGGCATTGGACCCGAAAGAGCCAATCTCAGAGTCAAAGATGAAGAGGCACATCATCCGCAGCTTGCAAAAGGATTAATGGCCTTCATGACGTCTGTGTAGAGCTAGGCATATCAACCATCTTTGCTGGAGCTGGAGAACCTGTTAGCTTCGCAGGATAGCTTTGCGAAGCAGATTGACTGGAGTGTCGGTCTCAGGAGGAGACAACAATGTTCTTTTCTTGGGCAAGAAGAAGAGATGGGACAGGAAGAAGAATGCACATGTCGGCAATGGTACGTCTTCTTCATCACAGTAGGATAAGAGCAAGCCTCCTATGGTTGATGACCGAAATAAGCGGAGCGGACCTCGGTGCTACAGGTACAAGCTTGGTCATATCTACAGTGGTTGTAGGGTCAATCTTCAGCCGGGGCATTCTATAGAGAAAGAGGCTGAGTCCAAGCCTGAGGATGGAGGATGAGGAAGTGCTTTCATGATGAGCACTTGTGTTCGGGCACTTTCCTCCATCGACTATCAGGAGGACTGGATCGTGGACTCCGAGTGCGGTCATCACCTCACCGGGGATGTGTCCAAATTCTCGTCTCTGCAGGAGTACAAAGATAATGCTGCCATTATTATTACTGATGATACTGTATATGCGGTAGAGAAGGAGGGATCGGTTTCTTTAGCCAGTGATCCGGGGCCACTCATTTTGCGGAGTGTGTATCATGTGCCCGGGATGAATAAAAATCTCTTCTCGGTGACCAACACAGTGGACGCTGAGTATCATGTTCTGTTTGGTCCGACAAAAGTGAAGTTTCTCAGGAACATGTACCCTGTGAAAGCTGACATCACTCATGTTGGTAAGCGGGTGAAGGACTTGTTTGTTTTGGCGATAAGTTCCTATATTAACAAGATGATGGCTAATGATATCGCTGCTATCTGACATGATAGACTTGGGAATGTTGGGATGGATAAGTTGGAGGCTATGGCGGTGAGAGGCCTGGTGCAAGATTGCCTAGCCTTTCGTCCTATGGTGACGATCATGTCTGTGTGGGTTGTTAGTTTGGAAAGGCGCATCGCCTTTCATTTGACATATAACAGACTTGGTGTAGTGTACCGCTGGAATGCATCAACGGTGACCTAACGGGACCTACCGTCACTCTTAGTCTCGGCAGTAGTAGGTATATACTTGTCCTTGTTGATGATTTTTCCAAGTATACTTGGGTATACCTCTTGAAAGAGAAGTCAAAAGCATTCAAGCTATTTGTGAAGTTCAAGGAGCTTGTGGAAGGTTGGGACGGTCTGCGGATAAAGAAGTTGAGAACAGATAATGACAGAGAGTTTACTTCGCATGATTTCTCTAACTTCTGCAGAATGTTTGACATCCAATGAGAGCTTACTTGTGCTCACACTCCACAACATAACATAATTGTAGAACGGAAGATCCATCATCTGATGGAAACCTACGAATGCTGGCTTCACACCAAAGGCATTACCAGGTCCTTTTGGGCGAAGGGAATGACCTGTGCGGTGTACATCATCAACAAGATGCCCCTCTATCCGAATAATATGAGATCTCCTTATGAGTTGGTGTTCAAGGAGAAGCCCAGTGTGGAACATCTTTGGGTGTTTGGGTCGACTTGCTACGTGCACGTTTCTGACACGCTCAAGACAAAGCTAGATGCGAGAGCACAAAAACTTGTCTTTGTTGGATATGATGAGCGGGAGAAGGGATATCCGTGCATGGATATAGAGACACGAAAGTTTGTTGTCTTACGGGATGTGGTATTTGACGAGTTAACATCATACTAGGGTAGTTCTTCTGTGGAGCTATAGGAGAACAAGTCTGACGGAGGGTAAGGAGAAGCTACTTTGGATCTTCTGGTGGAGTTGCCTGTGTCACCAGGTGCTCTAGTGATGTATAGCTCTGGGATGGAGGCTTCTATATCAGGAAGCAGGAGGAGCGATGCTCCTGGTGTGCCCGAGATCAGAGCTATTACAGAAGAAGTAGCGGATGTGGTGGATTAGGGTCAAGCTTTGCGGAGGTCCAAGAGGACAATAGTTCCACCAGCTTGGTATAGGGACGGGAACATATTAAGTTTCGTCTCATGTTTCTTTACAGGTCCCTTGAATGAACGTGAGCATTCATGCTTTAAGAACGCCACTGGAGTCAAGGAGTAGGAGGATGCCGTGAATGAGGAGATGACCACTCTCAAGAAGAATGAGACTTAGGATCTTGTACCCAAAGTCAATGTCATAACTCCTATGACGTGCAAGTGGGTGTATAAATTACAGAAGAAGGCTGACGGGAGTATCGAGCGGTACAAGTCTTGCCTTGTAACTCGGGGGTTCTCTCAACAGTTTAGGGAGGATTATGAGGAGTCATTTACGGGTGGTAGTTGCCTTCACGGTTTGCTAAGGGTAGAAGATTTGGTAACTCTACGTGAAGAATGTTTTCCTTTATGACAAGATTAACAAGGACATCTTCATGGTGCAACCGCAGGGTTACGTATCTGAAGAATATCCTGGGCATGCCTGCAAGCTGAAAAAGGCTATATATGATCTGAAGCAGGCGCCTCAGGCGTGAAATGGGAAGATCACATAATATCTCTAGTTCTGCGATTACTTTGCTTCAGACTCAGATTCTAGTTTGTTTGTTAAGAAGTAGAGGGAGCTTTAGGTCCTCATTCTGTTGTACGTTGACGATATGATCGTCATGGGGAACTCAGAGGAGGAAGTAGCTACGCTCCAGGCTGAGATAGCTATCTGGTCCGAGATGAAGGATCTAGGTGAGCTTCACCATTTCCTTGGGCTCGAGATAGAGAGGCAGAAGAACAGAGTGCATGTTTCCAAGAAGGGCTATGCAGAGAGGATCGTCAAGTGATTCGGCATGGGGGAAGGGAAGAGCAGTTCTACTCCTCTAAAGGTTGGCTTAAAACTTTGGCGGGATGAGAGAAGGATTCTTCCAGACCCTTTGGTGTTTCGGGCTCTCGTGGGGAGTATTATATATCTGACTATTACTAGGACGGATATTGCTTATACAGTGGGCCAGGTGAGTCGATATACGACGGAGCCTCAGAAACCTCATATGGTGGCGGGTAAAGGTATCTTGAAGTACGTCAAGTCCACCCTGTAGTTGGGACTCTTGTATGAAAGAGACACGTGCTTTTGTCTGCATGGATACACAAATGCTGATTATGAGGGAGATATAGATGATCACAAATCGACATCTGGTTATGTCTTCTTCACGGGATCAGCAGTTGTTTCATGGTGTAGTAAGAAGCAGGATTCATTGTTCGTCTCCACTACAGAAGCAGAATATAAGGTTTTGTAATTGGCTGGTCAGGAAGCCATCTGGCTTAGGCGGTTAGTGGATGACATCCATGAGAAGATGTGACATCCTACTCTTATTTGCTGCGACAATGAGAGTGCTATCAAACTAGTGAAAAATCCAGTTTGTCACGCGCGGATGAATTACATTGATATCGAGCGTTACTTTAAACGGGAGAAAGTGCTGGAGGGATCTTTGATGGTTGACTACGTGTAGAGTCAGGATAATTCGGCGGATATCTTTACAAATCCATTGCTGAATGAGTCATTTATTTGGTTGCGGGGGTTGCCCGGGCTGGTTTCCACTTCTCACTTATGGGGGGAGTGTTGAAATTATTGAAGTTGGAAGTGGCGGAAGTCGGGCGGACTAAATGGGCAGTCCATACAGACCGTAGAGACCGCGCGGACTAGGCAGATAGCTTTGGCGGATAGCCTAGTCAAACAGCCGGTTTCGGCTGTGGTTCTTCTCTGGAAGTCTGGACTAATAATCACTCTAGTAGAGTAACCGGGCAGATAGGGATGTCTACTCTAGGGTTGTGGCTGACTTAATTGAAGTTCATCGAGTTCGGCAGGATTGGTGTGGTAGACTCATTTAGAGCTCGATGATGTCCGGCTTGGTTTTGTGCTTGCGGTCTGGATGTTGGATCGTAGAGTAGGCACAAGTGCGCGGACTGGTTGCCTGGAGGTCGTGCGGACTGATGGAGCAGTCCGTATGGTGGTGGATTAGAGTTGTTCAATAAGGCGCGATCTCGGTATCAGGAGGTGCGGTTACTATGGAGACCGCGAAGCTTATTGTGGACTTGGTCTGGTGTGACTAAGTCCAGCTGGTAGCCTAGCTCGCCTATTGCAGACTATGATGAATATTTTGCAACTTAATCATTTGCAGGAACAGAGCATAACATAGAGAAGAAAAGCAGAGTACTTAGATTCATAACATAAACGGGATACAGCAAGAGGGTATATATATACCCAGCAAAGAAAGTTGGAAACAGAAAAATAAATAAATGCGTAGTTGGCTGGAAAACAGCTGGCCAGCAGCAGAATTAAAAAGTACTAATAACATTAAATAAACTTACTTAATCTTCCTTGTTATTGGTGCAGATTACTTTCTTCACCCCCTCTAAATCTGTACCGTCAATTATTCCGAGCTTGCTCCTGAGGAGGTTGAAGCGGTGGCGTGACAGTGGTTTGGTCATAATGTCGGCGATCTGTTCATCAGAGGGGCAATGAAATATCTCAATCTCCTTCTTCTCTAAAATTTCTTTGATGAAGTGGTATCGTATGTCAATGTGTTTGCTCCTTCCATGAAACACGAGATTTTTTGACATTGCTATGACAGACATGTTGTCACAGTAGATCTTGATCTTGCTAGCTTATTCTTTATAAACTTTATTCTTTAAGCGTTGTAGCCAGATTGCTTCACAGGTTGTAGAGGAAAGGGCCATGTATTCTGCTTCACTAGGGGACAGAGCCACAGTCCGCTGCTTTCGCGAGCTCCAGGATATGGGACTTGACCCCAGGAAAAAGATGAATCCACCCGTACTCCTTCTGTCTTCAATGCTTCCGGCCCAATCTAAGTCGGTGAAAGCAGAGAGCTCGTGGTTTTGTCCATGCTGGTAGAGAATCCCATAGCTCTTTGTACCATGTAAGTATCGAAGAATCCTTTTCTCGGCTAAAAAATGAGATTTGGAGGGATTGCTCACGAACCTGGCTAAGATGTTGACAACATTTTCAATATCTGGCCTGGTGTTTGTGAGGTAGATCAAATACCCAATTAGACTTCGATATTCTTCAACTTCAGTTCCTTCTTCTTCTTCTTCTTCCATTTTTGGTAGTATTCTTACTCAAGTTGCCATCGGTGTGAGGGAGGAATTACATGCTTCCATAGAGAACCTTTTTAGTAGAGATTTAGTGTAAAGTTCTTGAGATACAAAAAGTCCGTCCTCAAGGTGCTTGATTTGAAGTCCCGAGAAAAATTTAAGTTTGTCGAGATAAGTCATCTCATATTTCTTCTTTAGTTCCTCTCTGCACTTATTTAGGAGATGAAGACTTGTTTCAATGATGAGAAGATCATCAACATAGAGACTTATTAATATTTGATCTTGCTGATGGGTTTGAATCTATAGAGTAGGTTCGTTGATGCTTCGAATGAATCTTGTAGATAGAAAGTATGTGTCAATGTTCTGATGCCATGCTCGGGGAGCCTGTTTTAGCCCATAGAGGGCTTTGTGTAAGCGATAGACATGATCTTCTTGTCCCTTGATTTTATAGCCAGGTGGTTGAGAGACGAACACCTCCTAGGTTAGATCACCATTGAGAAAAGCGGATTTGACATCTAATTAAATAATTGGATATCGATTTTGGGCAACAACTGCAATAAGAAATCTGATTGTTGTCATTCGGGCTACCGGAGCAAAGGTTTCGTCATAGTCAGTCCCAGACTTTTGGTTGAACCCTCTTGCAACGAGCCTAGCTTTCTATTTCAAAATGTCTCCTTCTTCATTACATTTGGCCTTGTTGTACAACCCTGTGTTCGCCGAAGAAACTCAGACAAGCAGGCGGGCCACCCCTGACCCGCGCATCGAAGGGTTGCCCAAGCGGGCCAGCCTGGCCCGCACCCTCCTAGGCGGGTCGGCTCGCGCCCTCCTAGGCAGGCCACCCTCTGGCCCGCGCCCTCCTAGCGAGCCAGCCCTGCCCGCGCCTATTTAGGCGGGCCAGCCCCGCCCGCCTCTCCTAGGCAGGTCAGCACGCGCCCTCCTAGGCGGGCCACCCTCTGACCCGCGCCCTCCCGGCGAGCCGGCCCCGGCCCGCGCCTCCCGTCGAGTGGAAGCATTGAAGGGCTACTCGCTCGATCCCCAGTGGGGAGGATTTCTTACCGTTTTGCCCCATTGGCCTGCCCCTAGCCAGTCAAAATAGTGGGGTCTCGCTGTTGGCAGACCTAGGTGGGCTGCATATAGCTGTTCAGAACAGCGGAGTTTGGCTGTTGGCAGGCCAGCCCGAGGAATTTTCAGTAATTTCAAGATAACAGAGGTTAGTTATTTACAGACCACCTTCAAAATCCTATAAATAGGACCCAAGGGGTACCTCAGAAAGGCATGCTTACTTATCTCCCAGTTCTCTAGCGCTTTCTGAGGTACCTTAGCCCGACATTTGGCTAAGGAGGAGAAGCGCTCAGTGATCTTCCGGGTGTGTGGTGGGACCTCCGCGCCGGGACCGTGGTCTAGTCCTTTGCTCTCTTTTCCTTGTTATTTTCTTGCAGGAGCGAAGTAGGTGTGCGACCACCCCTTCCCCAAGGGTGAACTCCACAAGAGGCCGGTTCTCGGTTTCAACATTTTGGTGCGGTGAGCGTGGAGCGTGGTCAACACAAAAAACCTTCAGCGAGCTCAATGAATGGAGGAGAAGGGAAAGGATCGGACAGGACCGAATTGCCACCCCCTCCCCCTCTCGCCACCAAGGGGATGCTCGAGGAGTTCAAGATGGAAGTACTCGGCATGGTACGATTCGCACTCGGCGTGCGGGCCGAGAGCTCGACTCTGGTGATTCCGGTGATTCCAGTTCTCGCGAATCCGGTGCTCGGAGAAGTCGCTCCCGCCAGGCGTGCAGGGAAGGAAGTGGCCGAGGAAGGTCGGGGCGCCGAGCTCCCGGGGAGAGTACTCTTCCCAGGTTTGGGAAGCGGTGGCCGAATCGGCGAGTTGGGGGTACGAGACCCTCCCGCTCGGCTAATAGAGGGAGAGAGCCCCTTTAGCGAGCTGGTCTCCTCTGCACCATTCCTAGATGGGTTCAGGGAGCCCGAGATGTCCTACTACACCGGGAAGGGCGAACCGGTCCAGCACGTCTAGTGGTTTGAGGACGTAGTCTCGATCCCACAGATGTCAGATGGATTCAAATGCAGGCTCTTCGCCATCGCCCTAAAGGAGAAGGCCAGGGAATGGTTTCACCAGCTGTCGGCCAGTTCCATTTACTACTTCGAGGACTTCCGTCGGGGGTTCATGCTGAGGTTTAAAACCTCGAAGAAGAGGAAGAGGGAGTCGGAGTCCCTGTTCCGCATCAAGCAGGGGGTGAATGAGACCCTGGGGAGCTACGTCGATCGCTTCCAGGAGGAGGTCACCCAGGTTCAGGAGATGTCGGGCCATACTCTGATGATGGCCTTAACCCTGGTGTTGCAGCAGGGTTTCTTTCGAATTGAGTTGAAGAGGATTCCCCCCCTCTCCTACGAGGAGTTGATGGAGAGGGCGGCGAGAGAAGTCGACAGGGAGGCGTCGAATCCGGAGTTTGCCCGGAGGTTGGCCAGGTGGGCTATGGAGGGGGAGAGACCCAGAGGGGTCAAAGATTAGGAGGAAACAAGAGTTGAGCCTCGGCAGAGGGAGCAGCCACAGCAGCAGCCCAGGTGGGGGTGCCAGGTGCCGAATCATCAGCTGGGGTGGAGGCCCGAATGGCAGGAGCAGGGGGCGAGGAGAGGGTTCCGCGGAGGGGACTACCTCCAGGGAGGCCAGGGCCAGTTCTACCCTCTAGGTGGGAGACAGGGTCAGAGGCCCCCCTCCCCGATCAAGAGGAGGCTATGGCCATATCCATGGGGGAGAGGAGAAGAGCAGTGTAGAGGAGAAGAAGGGAGGTTAGGGTGGAGTTACCCTACTGTGACTTCCATCAGGAGGAAGGGCACGCCACGACCATGTGCCCGGAGTTCCTCGAGATGAGGGGAAACAGGGAGCAGCAGCAGCAATGAGACTGCCAAGGAGTGCGGATTGAGGAGGTCCTGCCTCGGGCAGAGGAGGACAGGTGCGAAGACCAGGCAGATGTGGGGACCCGTGGAGGTATCGGAGCGATCTATGGAGGGGTGGGGATTGAGGCTTCCTGAAAGGTGAGCCTCTACACCATGTACTGGCGGAGCGTCAGCTCCACATCCCAGACCCCGCCCCCGAAAGAAAGAATCGCCTTCACGGTCAAGAACATGCCGGGTCACTAGGAGCCTTTTGCGATGCGCTGGTCATCCAGACGGCCATCGAAGATTTCACCGTCTCTCGGATCCTCATCAACAACGGGAGCTCAGTCAACATCATCTTCAAGAGAGCGTTTGACGCGATGAAGGTGGAGGCCCGGAGGGTGTTGACCTCAGATGGGTCCCTGTTCGGCTTCTCGGGGGAGAGGAAGGAGGTCGAAGGAGGGGTAGGACTCCACGTATCCCTGGGAGGGTAGTCCCGCAATTACAAGTTCGTCATTGTGGACGCTCCCAGTAGCTACAACGCCATCTTTGGGAGGCCCCTCATCAGCCCCTTCCGCTGCGTCCCCTCATCCTACCACCAATGCCTGAAGTTCAACGTCGAGGGGGTCCAGGTCAAGGTCCGCGGAGACCCTAAGATGGCAAGGGAGTACTATGTCACCGCCGTAAACTCCATCTCATGGCAGGAGGGTGTTGAAGAGATGGGGCGAAGGATGGAGGAGGCAGAGCAGGGGGTTGGTCCGGAGGAGATGGAGGTGGAGGAGAGCTACGCCCAGAAGGAGGAAGTGAAGGAAGCTCAAGAGCCGGCCGAGGCAATGGCAGTGGAGAAGCTGAGGCAGAGACCTTCGCCCCAAGAGGAGGGGAGGTTGAGGAATGGGGGGAGCGACCTCGCCTGGAAGCGGCAGAAGAGGTGGTGGAGATGGAGGTTCTCACCCTCGGAGGCAAGGTGGAGAAGGTTCGCGTCAGCGGGGGGTTGACCCCGGAGGCCCAAGGCAAGATGCTGGAGTGCATCAACAAGAATGTTGACATCTTTGCCTGGAGCGCTGCAGAGATGCCCGGGATCGACGCTGACGTGGCCTGCTATCGCCTCAACCTGGATCCGGAGGCTCGCCCCGTCCAGCAAAAGAAGAGGCCTATCGCGGATAGGTTGGCCGAGCCGATTCGAGAGGAGATGGCCAAGCTCCTTAAGGCCGGTTTTGTATCCGAGATCCAATACCCCGGCTGGGTCTCCAATGTTGTAATGGTTAAAAAAGGAGTCGGCCGGTAGCGTATGTGTGTTGGTTTTTCTCTTCTTAATAAATCATGCCCTAAGGATTGTTACCCCTTGCCTCAAATCGATGCGATGGTTGACTCAGCCGTCGATTTCCCTGTAATGAGTTTTTTAGATGCATTTTCAGGTTATCACCAGATCAGGATGCACCCTCCTGACATCAAAGATGTCTCCTTCATCACTGGGGATGGATGCTACTATTATAAAATGATGCCCTTCGGGCTAAAGAACGCAGGGGCGACTTATCAAAAAATGATGGACAGGGTCTTTCGAGAGCAGAAGGGAAGAAACTTGGAAGTGTATGTTGACGACCTCACGATCAAGAGTTGAGACGATGACTCTCACCTCCAGGATCTGGAGGAAACCTTCGCCACCCTGCGCGAGTACAAGATGAGGCTGAATCCCTTGAAGTGCATCTTCGGGGCGAGCAAGGGCAAATTTTTGGGCCACCTCCTCACCCCCGTTGGGGTAGAACCCAATCCCGACAAGGTCCGAGCGATTATGGAGTTGGGGTCGCCTCGGGATGCAAAGGAGGTGCAGAGATTGACGAGGAAGCTGGTAGGGTTGAGCAGGTTCCTCTCCCGGGCCGGGGAGAAGTGCTATCTCTTCTTCAAAACCTTGAGAGGAGGTCGGAAGTTCGAGTGGACCTCGGAGTGCGAGGAGGCATTCCAGGCCTTGAAGAGGCAGTTGACTCAGGCCCCCTTACTCTAAGGGCCAAAGGAGGGGGAGGACTTATTCTTGTATTTGGGGGTTGGGGCGGAGACCGTGAGTTCTGTTTTAGTTCGGGAAGAGGGGAAGAAACAACTCCCGGTTTATTATGTGAGCAGGGTGTTGTGGAAGGCCGAGCTCCGCTATCCTATCCTGGAGAAGCTGTCTTTCGACCTCATCATCTCGGCCCGGAGGCTCCGACCTTACTTCCAAGCACACTCGATTTGAGTGGTGACTGACCACCCCCTCCGCAACATCTTCGAAGGGGTAGAGCATTCAGGCAGATTAGCTAAATGGTCGGTAGAGTTGAGCGAGTTCGACGTCTCCTTCGTCCCTCGCCTCTTGATCAAGGCCCAAGCTATGGCCGAATTCCTGGCTGACTATGTGGTCGAGGTTGCGGAGGAGGAACTCACTCGCCCGGTTCCTTGGAAGGTCATGGTGGACGGTGCTTCGGGGAGGCATTCCCTCGGGGCGGGAGTCATCTTGGAAAGCCCCCAGGGAACGAGGATCGAGCAGACAGTGGTGATACACTTCCCCATCACCAACAATCAGGCCGAGTACGAAGACGTGATTGCGGGTCTGCGTTTGGCCAGGGAACTAGGCGTGCATGATGTGGAGGTCTTCACTGACTCCATGGTGATGGCTTCTCAGATTAACGGGGAGTTCGAGGCAAGAGAGCCGACTCTGCAGCTCTACTTGGCAAAAGTAAAGGGAGTCATCAGCACCTTCCAGACTTTCTCCATTTGATACATGCCAAGGGAAGAGAGCGAGCAGGTAGATCAGCTGGCAAAGCATAGCCCCCGGGTGGGGGGTACCCTCACGGATCTCTTCCGTCCATCCATTGAAGAGGGCGAACTGATGGAGGTGGAATAACACCCCTTGTGGATGGATCCCTTCTCAACGTACTTGTCCACGGGGGAGTATCCTGAGGGGATGGACAGGAAGAAGCTCAGTTACAAGTCGGCATATTATATCATACGAGACGGCCAACTATACCAAAAGACCCTCTCCGGGATGTTGGCGCGCTGCGTCACCGAGAGGGAGGTCCCGAGGGTCTTGGAAGAAATTCACTCCGGGGAGTGCGGGAGCCATTCCGGGAGTCGAACCTTGGAGGGTCGTATCATCAGGCAGGGATATTTTTGGCCGACCTTGAGCCGAAATGCGGCGAAGTTCACGAAGGAGTGTCATAAGTGCCAACTGTTCGCCCCATCCATCTACAGCCATCCCAACGCCTCAGGAGTATCACAGCCCCCTGACCATTTGCAATCTAGGGAATGGACTTGGTTGGGCCCTTCCCCCAGGCCAGCGGAAAGAGAAGGTTCCTACTCGTGATGATTGATTATTTCTCTAAATGTCTGGAAGTTAAGGCATTGGCCAAGATAACCTCCCAGGTCATCAAGAACTTCGTATGGGGGGAGATTATCTGCCGTCATGGGTTGCCTCAGGCCATTGTCACAGACAACAGCCCTCAGTTCGCCAGCTCCGAGTTCATTAGATTCTGCGAACAGTTCGGCATCGATCTTAGGTTTGCCTTGGTTCATCACCCCAGGAGCAACGGGCAGGTGGAGGCAGCGAACAAGATCATTGTTAACCTCCTCAGAAAGAAGGTAGAGAATCTGAGAGGAAGCTGGGTGGAGCAGCTCCCTTCGGTCCTCTGGGCCCTTAGAACCACACCCAATACGACGACAGGAGACACTCCTTTCAAACTCTCCTATGGGTGCGAGGCGGTGCTCCTAATAGAGTTCGAGGTCCGGACCCCTCGGGTGGTTGAGGCCGGAGAGGGCAGAGAAGAATGGAGGGCCGAGAATGAGGAAGAGCTGTGGCTCTCACTCGACATGGTTTAGGAGTTGCGAGACCTCTCCGCCATCAGGCAAGAGGAGATGAAGAGAAGAATGGCCAAATACTTCGACAAGCACGTCAGAGTTAAACAATTCGCAGAGGGGGACTTGGTCTTGAGAAAAGTGGATGCCGTAGGAAGGTCAGATACCGTGGGGAAGCTTAACCCCAACTGGGAGGGGCCGTACATTGTACAAGAGGCATTGGAGTCAGGAGGGTACCGCCTCCGGAATGTGGAGGGAGAGACCCTAAGTCTCACCTGGAGTGGTGATGACTTGAAGCGTTTTTTGCCCTGAGTCATGTAAATGTCTCTTCAGTTTCTAATAAAGCTTCTGTTGATAAACTTGTGCCCCAACGATGAAAAGCGCAAATGCGAGTCCGCTTCAGACCCCGAGCAGATCCCGCTGTCAGGCTCCCATCAAGCTGGCAGGGCTGGATGTCACTTAGAGGCGTCAGCCTTAGACCCCGAGCAGATCCCGCTGTCAGGCTCTCATCAAGTTGGCAGGGCTGGATGTCACTCGGAGGAGTCAGCCTTAGACCCCGAGCAGATCCCGGTTCAAGGCTCCCATCAAGCTGGCAGGGTTGGATGTCACTCGGAGGAGTCTGCCTTAGACCCCGAGCAGATCCCGCTGCCAGGCTCCCATCAAGCTGGCAGGGCTGGATTTCACTCGGAGGAGTCTGCCTTAGACCCCGAGAAGATCCCGCTGCCAGGCTCCCATCAAGCTGGCAGGGCTGGATGTCACTCGGAGGAGTCTACCTTAGACCCCGAGCAGATCCCGCTGCCAGGCTCCCATCAAGCTGGCATGGCTGGATGTCACTCGGAGGAGTCTTCCTTAGACCCCGAGCAGATCCTGCTGCCAGGCTCCCATCAAGCTGGCAGGGCTGGATGTCACTCGGAGGAGTCTGCCTTAGACCCCGAGCAAATCCCGCTGCCAGCCTCCCATCAAGCTGACAGGGCTAGATGTCACTCGGAGGAGTCTGCCTTAGACCCCGAGCAGATCCCGCTGCTAGGCTCCCATCAAGTTGGAAGGGCTTGATGTCACTCAGAGGAGTCTGCCTTAGACCCCGAGCAGATCCCGCTGCCAGGCTCCCATCAAGCTGGCAGGGCTGGATGTCACTCAGAGGAGTCTGCCTTAGACCCCGAGCAGATACCGCTGTCAGGCTCCCATCAAGCTGGCAGGGCTAGATGTCACTCGGAGGCGTCAGCCTTAGACCCCGAGCAGATCCCGCTGCCAGGCCCTCATCAAGCTGGCAGGGCTGGATGTCACTCAGAGGAGTCTTCCTTAGACGCTGAGCAGATCCCGCTGCCAGGCTCCCATCAAGTTGGCAGGGTTGGATGTCACTCGGAGGAGTCTGCCTTAGACCCCGAGCAGATCCCGCTGCCAGGCTCCATCAAGCTGGCAGAGCTGGATGTCACTCGGAGGCGTCAGCCTTAGACCCCGAGCAGATCCTGCTGCCAGGACCTCATCAAGATGGCATGGCGGGATGTCACTCGGAGGAGTCTGCCTTAGACCCCGAGCAGATCCCGCTGCCAGGCTCCCATTAAGCTGGCAGGGCTGGATGTCACTCGGAGGAGTCTGCCTTAGACCCCGAGAAGATCCCGCTGTCAGGCTCCCATCAAGCTGGCAGGGCTGGATGTCACTCGGAGGAGTCTGCCTTAGACCCCGAGCAGATCCCGCTGTCAGGCTCTCATCAAGCTGGCAGGGCTGGATGTCACTCGGAGGAGTCTGCCTTAGACCCCGAGCAGATCAAGGATAAAAGAAATCATAACATCTGTAAGAATCAAGGGGCGAAAGCGAGAAATACAAATATTTACGTTTCATATCAAGAGTCTTACATATATTAGGGGAATTGAAAAGGTGAAAACTATCAAAAACTGGGCTCTGGCCCACGTCACCATCACCGCAAAAGCGGGATGAATGCAAGCTCCTGGCGAAGCGAGCCCTGAGCGGCGGGCCCCGGTGGTAGGATCCGTCGCCCGGCTCCAGTACCGGAAGGAACTGCTCCGATACCACCTCACTCACCAGAAGCTTGGCACCGTCGTCCTTAATGAGGTTGGCCCGCTGCAGTGTCTGAAAAGTGTACTTCACCGCGCCAGCCGCATTCTTCTGCATCATCACCTCGATCTCGTGATCGCTGTAACGAGCGAACTGGCAGTCATTTGTAGATGGCGGCGGGGCGACCACGGAAGCCTCCAATGCTTCCACCCGCTCCTGATGCGTCTGCTTCTCCTGTTGAAGGGTGGCGATCTCAGTGCCCAGTCGGCTGGCTGTCGCCGCGTCCTACGAAAGGAAGAACAACCAAGCTGAGTCGCGCGGAAGAGAGGAAAGTCTGAGACAAGTTGAGGAACCTACCGCTCCGCCTAGGTACTGAGCGAGAGCGGCCTCCGCCGCATTGGCCCGCTTCTGTTGCTCGTCCGCCTCCTCCCGAGCAAGTAGGCGGGCCTCTTCCTTCTCGTCGATGAGCCTAGTGAGGGATGGGGCACTCTTGTCCAGCCGAAGACACCGCCGGGCAACCATGTGGGCCAGCTCGAGGCTGCGGAACTGGGCCCGTACACTTTCATAAATCAGCACCCGCGTCGCCTCCTCGTTGTAGACGGTGGCGTCCTCTCGCCCATAGACGCCGAAGGCGAGGTTGTAGGCGTCCCTGCTGCTGGAGTCATCCTCCAACCAGCTCGGCAGCAGCCAAGATATGTAGACCCTATTGGTCTCCTTATCCCACTGAAGTAGCGGGACTCCGGCCTCGTCTGCGGGCCCCTCGCCGTAGCCGAAGTTGTGGTGACCCCGGGGGGTCAGCTTCCCGGCGTGCTGATCCTCTTCTGCCGGCTGCGATGTGCCCGCCTCTCCGCCAGAAGATCTGACGAGCTGAGAGGCCGCAGGGGCGGGAGAGGCAGACAGCTGGCTCGCGGGGGCCTTGCCTTTATCGCAAGCCGGGGGAGGTGAGCCACCCGTCTTCTTCGATTTCTTGGGCGGTGGCGGATCCTGGGGCTGCTCGCGGCTGGGCCACTTCGCGGGAGCAGGGGATGAGAACTCGCGATGGGCGGCGGCGGCCGCCTCGGCCCGTGCCAGCTTGCCGGCGGCGAGTCGCGCGCTCTCATATGGCGGATGGATAGGGGTGTCGCGCTCACCTGCAAGAAGTGGAACTTAGAAAAAATTCGAAAAAATCAAGGATTCGTAGATAGGGCGAGCCGCTTACCTTCACCGGGCGGGACAGGGACGAGGTCGTCCAGATTCCTACGGAGGTAGGCCACCTCGAAGTTCTTCCCGGCGAAGAATCCGAACAACCCCGCTTCGTGGCCCCCTAGGATCGGGGGCAGTAGCTCGCCTCGCTGAGCTGGACCGGCAAAAAGGGGACGTTTTCGAAGTCCCCCTTGACGAAAATAAATTTCTTGAGCAAGTTGTGGCTCTTATTGACGGTCTCCCGCACCTTGATCTGGCTGCTAGCAAAGCAGGCGGTCCCATCCTTATTTGCCCGAAAAGAGAACAGCTTGCGGAATACCGCGAGGCTGAACTCTATTTTCTCCTCTCGCAGGTAGCAGGCGAACCCGACGACCACTGTGATGGAGTTCGAGGTCATCTGCCCGGGAACCACCACGTAGTACTTGAAGATTTGGTGAACTTCCGGCCATAGTGGTAGGCAAAGGCCCACCTCAAAATGGGCCACTGGGAACACGAGCTCGCCAGCGAATAGCTCGTTTATTTGTTCCTCCTTCCTAGGCCGCCTCGCCTCAAAACCTGGCGGGATGAAGTGGTCGACCGCATCTACGAATTCCCTCTCTATAAGGACGGTGAGAGGGAAATCATGCTCGGAGAAGGTCCAAGCGCATTTGGCCCTCCCCTCCGCCTCGCCACTACCACCACCCATCTTACAGTTATCTTGTCGAGCGAGACAGAGGGCTTTCTCGCAACGAGCTAGTGGGGAGAAGAAGTCTTAAATTTGGTAGGTGAGGAAGGGCCGGCAGGGGCTATTTATAAGATGAGAAAGGGCGGGGAAAAGCCCCCTTTGGCGGGAAAAGTGCAGATAGCAATATGGCCCTGACGTTTCGACTTCTGAACCCAAACTGGGTTCTCGCCAACCCGTCAGTCCGCTGCGAACCGCTCGTACTCGCACCCGCATAATCAAATAGAGGCCGCCGAGCGGGCCAAATCTGACCCGCGCGCGAGTCACCTGTCGCATAACCCGCGAGCAACCGGCTCGCCTTCGCCAGTACAGAAAAAGGGCCCGGCGAGGCGATTCGGCAAGGTCGAGCCCGCGCGAAGGAAGGTCGGCCGAGCCAGAGTGTCTTGCCCGCACAACCTTCGGAGATCTGAACGATAACGCAACCGAAAGAAAAATGCAGCAAATACTAGCCCGTGGCAGGAGAGAGTAGTCCTGAATTATTACAAATATTTACTGTCCAAAGTAAAGGAATTGACACCCCGAGCATTTCGACCGCTGCATGCGGGGCGACCCGGACTCAGCGGGTCACGACCGGCGAGGGGAGGATGAAAATTCAGTGCGGGATCCATTTCCACCTACTTCCCCTCCCCAAGCTAGTTCGGGGCGGTACGCGAGGGTAGTGATACTCGCGGACCGCCGACAGCTCCTGCTGGGTCTTATCAATCTGTTCCGAGGCACGCCTCAGTCGCCCCTCGGCTGGCGTGATGTGCACACCCAGAGAAGTCGCCTCATCCTCGTCAGATAGACCTCTCGCCCTTTTTAGAGCCGCGAACCGCTCCTCCGCCTCGGCCTTGTCCTTCTCCACTCTGTCGAAGACCTCCCGCAATAGCAGCGTGTGCTTTTGGAATAGTCACGTTACCTGCGTCTTCATCTTCTCGACATCGAACGGGTCTCCCAGGTATTTTGATATGCGGTCCGTGTCGGGGGGAGGCGAGTACCCTTCGCTCGTCTCAGCGTCGGAAGAGGAAATCGCATTATAGCATGTAGAAACAAAGTCAGAAGAGGCGGCAGCAGTAAGCGGGCTAAAGTCAGAGGATTCACCTGGTGTCGGCACGTCGCCCGCACCCTCAGCAGGCCGACAGGTACCCGGCCGACCCTGGAAGGGTTCTCCTCCAAGAGTGACGAAGGGTTTCCCCAAGCCGTGGGGTCTTGGCGACGGAGGCGCCGCAGGGGGGGTATAGGCTCCTGTGGCAAAGGACTAGCGACCCGATCGGCCGCCACCAGGGCAGAGCGCCCGGGACCTTCCTCATCCGCCCTATCCCCCTGAGGCATCTCCTGCCAAAAGGAAAGGAAAGTCAAGAAGCGAGAGGGAGCGGATCGAGCAGACGAAACGTATATACCTCAGGGATGACCTCGACGCCACCAGCCGAGCTGGAGGCAGGGTCATCGCGCCCTGAAGACCCCCGGACGACCTTCGCTTTCTTTGGATTGAAAAGGGGGCCAGGCGACCCGCGCGCTAGCCACAGGACGACTTCGAGAGCCGCATCCTGGGCACCCTCCCTCGCAGCCTCCAAACGAGCCCACATCTCCTCAGACATAGGCATCTCGCGGTTATAGATCGCGGAAGGGAGCAAAGAAGAGGAGTTATCCCAGAGGCCGGACATCTTATTTATAGCGAGAAAGTGGGCCCCACCAAAAGATTCACTCCAGCTCAGCAAGGTTTTCGCCGAAGACGTGAGGGTTGGATGTTTCTTTACGAGCCTTTTTCAAAAGCTCGCAAAGAGCGGGGATTATGTACAACCCCGTGTTCGCCAAAGGGACTCAGGCAAGCAGGCGGGCCGCCCCTGACCTGCGCATCGAAGGGTTGCCCAAGCGGTCCAGCCTGGCCCGCACCCTCCTAGGCGGGCCACCCTCTGGCCCGCGCCCTCCCAGCGAGCCAGCCCTGCCCGCACCTATTTAGGCGGACCAGCCCCGCTCGCCTCTCCTAGGCGGGTCGGCCCGCGCCCTACTAGGAGGGCCACCCTCTGACCTGCGCCCTCCCGGCGAGCCGGCCCCGACCCGCGCCTCCCGCCGAGTGGAAGCATTGAAGGGCTACTCGCTCGATCCCCAGTGGGGAGGATTTCTTACCGTTTCGCCCCATTGGCCTGCCCCTAGCCAGTCAAAACAGCGGGGTCTGGCTGTTGGCAGACCTAGGTGGGCTGCATATAGCTGTTCAGAACAGCGGAGTTTGGCTGTTGGCAGGCCAGCCCGAGGAGTTTTCAGTAATTTCAAGACAGCAGAGGTTAGTTATTTACAGACCACCTTCAAAATCTTATAAATAGGACCCAAGGGGTACCTCAGAAAGGCATGCTTACTTATCTCCCAGTTCTCTAGCGCTTTCTGAGGTACCTTAGCCCGACATTTGGCTAAGGAGGGGAAGCGCTCAGTGATCTTCCGGGTGTGTGGTGGGACCTCCGCGTCGGGCCCTTGGTCTAGTCCTTTGCTCTCTTTTCCTTATTATTTTTTTGCAGGAGCGAAGTAGGTGTGCGACCACCCCTTCCCCAAGGGTGAACTCCACAAGAGGCCGGTTCTCAGTTTCAACACTTGTATACCCATTTGAGACTGATAATATTTCGTTTCTCTGGCCTTGGAACAAGGGTCCAGGTATTATTTTTGTTGATTACTCTTAGTTCTTCTTCCATAGCTTTTCTCCACAGTTCTTCTTTTAAAGCTTCAATATAGGAGACAAGTTCTTTGATTAAACTTGTAACATCTTCGATGAGGGTGGCTGCAGTATGTTGATAAATGTCCTCAAGAGTCCGCATTTTAATGGGCGATGATGTACAAAAATCTAGTTATGGGACTCCCTCATTGCAATGGATGGAGTCAGGGGATTCCTCCTCTTCAAGTGGGGGATCAAAGGAACTAGGAGGGATCTCTGGCTCAACCGGCATTGGAAGGGAGGATGAATAGGAAGGTGAAAAAACTGATGCCCAGTCCCAAGATTCATCTTCATGGAAAATAACATCACGACAGATTATTAATTTGTTGCCAATAGGTTCTAATAGACGATACGCTTTGTTGTCACTGTTGTATCCTAGCAGTATACATTTGATGTTATTTTCTCCCAGTTTGTCCTTCTGTTCTATAACTTTGTGAGCATAACAAACAACACCAAAAGTTTTGAGGTGAGAAATGTCTGGTTTTTGTTTAAACATAGCTTCATATGGTGTAGTATCATTTAGGGCCCGAGTGGGGACCCTATTTAAAATATATACTGCAGTTGATGCAGCTTCGGCCCACAGTGATTTAGGACATGATTTATGAATGAGCATGGTTCTGATCATCTCAGTTATGGTGTGATTGCGCCTCTCTACTACTCAATTCTATTGGGGAGTCCCAGGTGAGGAGAATTGACTTTTAATTCCTGCTTCTTGACATAATGAAAGGAACTCAGTAGAGGTGAATTCCCCCCCTCAATCGCTTCTGATGGTTTTGATGTTGCAGTCCAATTGATTTTCAACTTATTTTTTAAGTAATTTGAAATGGTAGCAGGCCTCTGATTTCTGAGTTAGATGGAATAGCCACATAGAGCGGCTGAAATCATCAACGATCAGGAAATAATACCTTCCCCCCCCAATGAAGCAGTATTGGCAGGTCCCCAGAGATCCAAATGGAGAGGGTCAAGTGGTTTTTCCACTCTAAAGGTTGCAGAGGTGGGAAAAGGTTGACGATAGCTCTTACCCTTTGCACAGGCTTCACAAGGATGTGAGGAGAGGGGAAAAGAAGGCATTCCTTCAACAAGTTTCTTGTCATGAATGAGTTTGAGAGAGGAATAGTTGAGGTGATCAAGACGGTGATGCCATAGCTTAGCAGTGGCTGGTGGGTTAGATAGGGAGCAGGAAAGAGCCAAACGCTGGGCCGTAGGAAGTGACAGAACAAAAATGTTGGAGCTTATCTGGGTCTGGGCAATAATATTTCCCTGTGCCTCTTTGATCAAGCAAAAATTATTATCAAATTCTACCTTGAATCCACGTTTCAGTAGTTGTCCAACACTAATCAGATTTTGTGATAATGTGGGGACGTATTGGACATTTGTGATGAATTTCTATGATCCATCTGGGGAAATAATGGAAATGGTTCCTTGTCCTTCTATGGTTTTCTTCTTCCCATCTCCAAGAATAACAGTAGATTTGTAGGTTTCATCCAAGGATGAAAAATACACACGATCGTATGACATATGGCTGGAGCAGCTGCTGTCAATGATCCAGAGAGAGGGACGAGGATTAGTGGATGTGTTACAGGTGAACAGAAAATGATCTTGATCAGTTTCAGAAATATTGGCCTTCTCTTGAGGTTTATTCCAACATCTTTGCTCTGAGTGATTAGGATTCTTACATCTCTTGCATCTCTCTCTAAGACTGGGAGTAGTGTTCGCGGGGTCCTGCAGACTGGTGTCGATGTTCGACAGTCCGCCTTGCTGTGTTCACCATGTGGTTTGATATAAGGCATGACAGACTGGTCTTGTTTTCAGTTGTTGACAAATACGACCTAGCAAACGGGTGTTGGTGTCCGCACTATGCAGATACAGGGCGTTAGCCGATAGGGTTGACGGGCTGTTATCCTATCGATATGGGTGGTGACGACACTCTTTCCCACACCTATAAATAGTGTACAACCCATATTCGACGAGGGTGGGTCCTACCACCGCCAGGTCATCAGAAGTCAAAGTCAACAAGGCAAGATGGGGATCCAGATCAGCACCCCAGGCCGCAGGAGGTTCGGGCGAGTATGACGAGCTCCCCAGGCCAACTCGCCAGGTGGCGACTATGGCCAGATGCTCGCCTCTTCTAGGCGAGCTCCCCAAGGAAGTCGCCAACTCGCCAGGGTGGGGGTATAAGTAAGACACCCCCCCCTCCTTGGATTTCCCTATAAATAGGACCTCAGGGGTACGAGGGAGAGAACAAGCAAATCTCGGCCTGAGCCCTCACGAGTTCCAACAATTGCCCTTGACTCTCTATTGCTCGAGCTCGTCTCCTTCGTACCTAGCTCGGCCAATTTGGTTGAGAAGGGGTTGCTTCTTCTAAGCAATTGGGTACGTGGTGGGACCTTCCTGCCGCAGCAACCTGGGGTCTTGTTCGCACAATTTGCTTCTGTTTCCTGACCAGAGACCGTCTTTTTGACCGCTCGACCAATAACTTCAGGTGGCCTAGTCCGATTTCTGAGGTTGAGATATTTCTCGGCTTCAACACTTGGTGCGGTGAACGTGGATAGCGATCGAAGAAGAAAGTCATGGTTGTAAGATGGCCGATGGTGGAGACCGGGGCGAGTTGGGAGGTAACTCGGCGGGAGCTGGAGTCCCGGGGCAAGGTAGCGAGTATGTGACAGTGGAGGCTTTTGAAGAGTTCGCGAGGAGAGTGGAGAAGGCGATACTCGTCGGGTTGTCCAATCCGCCTGAGGTGACGGCGACTTCTCCCCGCCGCCAGACACCCCTGGGCGAGGAGATACCAACTCGGCGAGCAGGGAAGGAGCCCGCTTGGGCGAGTGGAGAGCAGGTGATCCCGCCGCGACATCACCCGGCGAGTAGTCAGGGAATCCAGTTTCGAGATCCGGAACTCTCGGCGAGGTATGGAGATACTCGTCGATGGAGCGAGTATGACTGCTCGAGCGGGGAGGATACTCGCCGCCGCCAGGAAGGGAGGAGCCCCTTTTGCGACGATATCCTCGCAGCCCTCGTCCCCGACAACTTCAGAGAGTCGGTCCTCTCGTACTACCCCGGCAAGGACGACCCGGTGAGACATCTTCAGTGAAGAAGAAGATCACCAACCTCAAGGGAAATTGGGCCGAACAACTCCCTTCCGTCCTATAGGCTCTCAGGACCACCCCAAACTCAGCCACAGGGGAAACACCCTTCAAACTGTCACACGGGTCCGAGGCACTCATCCCGGTCAAATTTGAAGTGCATAGCCCAAGGGTCATCGCAGCCGAAGACGGAAGCGAGGAATGACGGCTAGAGAATGAAGAGGCTCAGAGGCTCTCCCTAGATTATGTGGAAGAGCTTCGGGACTTGGCCTCCATACGCCAGGAAGAAATCAAGAGATGCATGGCGAGGCATTTCGACAAAAATGTCCGCTTAAAAAACTTCCTCGCAGGGGACTTGGTCATGAAGAAGGTGGACGTCGCTGGGCGGGGAGCCGCCGTAGGCAAGCTGCATCCCAACTGGGAAGGAACTTTCATCGTCCAAGAAGCCCTAGCCGCAGGAGGCTATTACCTACAAGATCAAGCGGGAGAGCAGCTGACTGGGACCTGGAGTGGGGATGATCTGAAAAGATTCTACCCATAGCGGATTTTATTCAAGACTTCGAGTTGAGCAGCGTCGTAAGACCGGTATCCCCACGAGCTCCTCTCCTCGGGAATCGGCCGATCTCCTCGATTGTAGTTCAAGACTTCGAGTTGAGCAGCGTCGTAAGACCGGTATCCCCACGAGCTCCTCTCCTCGGGAATCGGCCGATCTCCTCGATTGTAATCCAAGACTTCGAGTTGAGCAGCGTCGTAAGACCGGTATCCCCACGAGCTCCTCTCCTCGGGAATCGGCCGATCTTCTCGATTGTAGTTCAAGACTTTGAGTTGAGCAGCGTCGTAAGACCGGTATCCCCACGAGCTCCTCTCCTCAGGAATCGGCCGATCTCCTCGATTGTAATCCAAGACTTCGAGTTGAGCAGCGTCGTAAGACCGGTATCCCCACGAGCTCCTCTCCTCGGGAATCGGCCGATCTCCTCGATTGTAGTTCAAGACTTCAAGTTGAGCAGCGTCGTAAGACCGGTATCCCCACGAGCTCCTCTCCTCGGGAATCGGCCGATCTCCTCGATTGTAATCCAAGACTTCGAGTTGAGCAGCGTCGTAAGACCGGTATCCCCACGAGCTCCTCTCCTCGGGAATCGGCCGATCTCCTCGATTGTAATCCAAGACTTCGAGTTGAGCAGCGTCGTAAGACCGGTATCCCCACGAGCTCCTCTCCTCGGGAATCGGCCGATCTCCTCGATTGTACTTCAAGACTTCGAGTTGAGCAGCGTCGTAAGACCGGTATCCCCACGAGCTCCTCTCCTCGGGAATCGGCCGATCTCCTCGATTGTACTTCAAGACTTCGAGTTGAGCAGCGTCGTAAGACCGGTATCCCCACGAGCTCCTCTCCTCGGGAATCGGCCGATCTCCTCGATTGTACTTCAAGACTTCGAGTTGAGCAGCGTCGTAAGACCGGTATCCCCACGAGCTCCTCTCCTCGGGAATCGGCCGATCTCCTCGATTGTAGTCCAAGACTTCGAGTTGAGCAGCGTCGTAAGACCGATATCCCCACGAGCTCCTCTCCTCGGGAATCGGCCGATCTCCTCGATTGTAGTTCAAGACTTCGAGTTGAGCAGCGTCGTAAGACCGGTATCCCCACGAGCTCCTCTCCTCGGGAATCGGCCGATCTCCTCGATTGTAATCCAAGACTTCGAGTTGAGCAGCGTCGTAAGACCGGTATCCCCACGAGCTCCTCTCCTCGGGAATCGGCCGATCTCCTCGATTGTAATCCAAGACTTCGAGTTGAGCAGCGTCGTAAGACCGATATCCCCACGAGCTCCTCTCCTCGGGAATTGGCCGATCTCCTCGATTGTACTTCAAGACTTCGAGTTGAGCAGCGTCGTAAGACCGGTATCCCCACGAGCTCCTCTCCTCGGGAATCGGCCGATCTCCTCGATTGTACTTCAAGACTTCGAGTTGAGCAGCGTCGTAAGACCGGTATCCCCACGAGCTCCTCTCCCCGGGAATCGGCCGATCTCCTCGATTGTAGTTCAAGACTTCGAGTTGAGCAGCGTCGTAAGACCGGTATCCCCACGAGCTCCTCTCCTCGGGAATCGGCCGATCCCATCGATTATAATCCAAGACTTCGAGTTGAGCAGCGTCGTAAGACCGGTATCCCCACGAGCTCCTCTCCTCGGGAATCGGCCGATCGCCTCGATTGTAGTCCAAGACTTCGAGTTGAGTAGCATCGTAAGATCGGCACCCCCACGAGCTCCTCTCGTCGGGAATCGGCCGATCTCCTCGATTGCGAGAATGAGAGGCTCGCAGGTTATGATTCGATAACTAAGCCAGGTTCGACTTGCGTCACGCGCAGGTGGGCGAGCAGGCCTCGCGCGAGTAGGCGAGCTGATCTCGCGCGAGCAGGCGAGCTGGTCCCACGCGGGTAAGCGAGCTGGAACCACACGAGTAAGCGAACCCCGGAGGGCATGCGAGTATGTCCCACGCGCCGACCCGCGCGGTGCGCAAGGTTCTCCCAGCAGGTTCACGAGTACCCGGGCGCAGGGGCGAGTAGGTACCGGCGAGCGGATGATCGATGTCGGGACCATCCCCCTGCGATCTAGCGAACGCTCCTCTCCGAGCCTTTGAGCCTAGCGAGCAACATGTCAGAAAAATGCATGAGCAAAAATTTGTATAAATCACAAGTCAAAAATTGATTTACAAAAGGAATATCGGCGAGCAACTAGGACTCCTCGTCGCTAGTATCTGGCCGATATTCGTCGTCTCCGATATCACCGATATCTACAGATTCATCGCTCTCGCTCCCGCCGCTGCTGCTTCCGCTACTGCTGTCATCGGAATCGCCGGAGCTGGTCAGCGGCGAGGCGCGGTACGGCGGGATGGTCCCCTCGGCGAGTAGCTCGGGAATGAGCTCGTCGACAGTGAGCGGCTTCTCCCCCTCGACGAGCTGGCCCCCGAGCCTGAGGCACGCGAGTATGATGTTCCCCGCCGCCCGCGCAATCTCGCGGCGAACAGAGGATCTCTCCTCCCAGAGGATGCGGGATTGCTTCACCGCTCGCGCCGGGTCTTCGGGTAGCGGGGTTGAGGAGCTCGGCCGTCCTTCAGCAGCGACCAGCCTCGTCTCCATCTCCGCTGCGCGAGTTTGGGCCGCCTCCAGCTCGGCCTGGGAGGCGGCGAGCTTCTCCTCGCACTCAGAGAGCTTCTTCGCTGCTTCTATCTCGGCAGCCTGCGAGATGACCGACATCAGGACCTATCGATGAAACAAATCGAGCAACCAACCCAAGGACAGCTCACCTCGAAGTCCTTCCAGCGGACCGACTGCATGCCGAGGTCGATGGCCTTCTTGGAGACGACCTTAAGGGCATCAGCCGTCTCCAGCAGCTTCCTCGCCGAGTAGTGCCCCAGCTCGGCAGACCGCGCGAGCGCGCAGGCCGACTGATGGGCGAGCTCCAACGGGGTCAGCTCCAGGACGGACTCCGCATCGACTCGCCCATATATGGCATGGAGGAAGGCGAAAGCCTCCCCCTTGTCCTCCCAGTCGGTTGACCAGGACGGGAGGTTGGTGCTCAGCGACACCGAGTTGTCCTCCGCCGACCAAGTCACGAGCGGACGGCCGTAGGAATCCACCACCCCCTGCCCGAGGCCGTAGTTGGGGTGGAATTGGGGCGACCGGGCGCCCGTCGGCGACCGGCGATCGACGGATTGTGGCGACGAGGCCTTCGCCCTCTTCCTCGCGGGACCTGGCGAGCTGACCCGCGACTTTCCTTTGGCCGCCTTCTTCTCCCCAACGTCGGCAGGGGGCGAACGTCTGAGCGCGTAGTGGCGACTTCCTTCGCCAAAGGAAGAGGCTTCTCCGGAAGCTCGTTGGGAACTGCAAAACGCGTGACAAGTTAGCTTCAGCGGAAAAAGGACAACGAGCGAGTAACCAGGACGCATTCTAAGCTCGACTTACTCTCATGGGGGTGGACTGCCTCGAGCACGTTGACATTTAGACGCCAGAAAATGACATCAAATCGCCGGCCCCGGAAGTACTCGAAGAGCTGCTCGCGAGCTCCTTCGAGGATGGGAGGAAGGCGACGTCGGCCGGTTGGTGCGGCCTGCCGAGAATCCCGCCGAAGTCGCCGTGGACGACCACCAACTGCTCGCTCCAGCGGTGGACCTTATTCGCGGTCCCGACCAAGGTGCAGACGTGGCTGCTAAAAAATACGACTCCCTCCGAGGTCGCCGCAAAGGCGAAGATACGACGGAAGACGGAGAGGTCGAAGGCGATCCTTTCTTCCCGGAGGAAGCATAGGAACCCCATGATGATCGCCATGCCATTGGGGTTGATCTGCGCGGGGACGATCCTGAAGTAGCGCAGGATCTCGCAGAACTCCGGCCAGAAGGGTAGCCGCAGGCCGGCGTCGAAATGCCACAGCGACAAGACAAGGGCGCCCTCAACATATGTGTTGAGCCGCTCGCCGCGAGTAGGAAGCCTCGCCGAGTAGTCCTCGGGCAGCAGGTGCTCCCTGAAGGCCGCCAGGTCCTTCTCTGAGGTAATGGACTTCTTGAATGGCGCATCCGCGAAGTTAATGGCGTGAGCTTGTCGGCGAGCGCTGGCGTCATCGCCGACCATGTTTGCGAGCTGCAAAAAGAGCGAGAGAAGGTGAGCTGGATGTTCGGATACTCGCCGATATGAAGAGAAGATCGCTACAACGTACGCTTTATGACCCACCTACCCCTCCTATTTATAGATATGGCAAGGCAAAGGGGGGGGGGGGGTCTGCCCGTCTCGGCGAGTATCGAACGAGCTCGCTCGGAAGATCGGCAGGTCTGCCCTGCCCGCGCTCTCCCGACCCTCGGCCGACGTAGTCGGGATCTCCAACCCGCGGAGGGAAGTAGGCCGGTCGCTGCCTCTCCGGCTTCTTCAACGGCGGCGGAGCTTGAGATGAGCTCGCCGGGTTGTGTGGAGCCCTCGGCGCAGGAGGTGGAGGAGGTTGCGGAAGATCCGACCTCTGCGAAGCAGACAAAGGCGGCGGCGGGGGCAGGACGATGCCTGGCATCTGGCCAGGAGTGGCGACCAAGGGTGGCGGCGGCGGCAATGAGGCGCTCGCCGAGACTACTTTCCCGCCACTCGCAACGGCGGAGGCCGTCCTGCTCGCCGGAGGATCCTCGCGCGCCGACCCGGACAACCCAGCGGGAGTTTCTTTCACCGGCAGCTCCTTGCTCGCCGGGGGGGGGGGGGTGCCCTTCACCAACGTCGCCCCCGACGCCTTCCCCGAGCTAAGGCCCATCCGGACCGTGTAGGCGGTCTTGGACGGCCTATCGGCCGCCAGGGCGAGTAGGGGGGCCGAGCTTAGCGGGACGACGTCAAGAGTCGCGTCTGCGGCAGTCGGAGAGTCTGCATAGAAAAGTAGTCAGTAAAGAAGAAGCGGCGACAACCTAGCAGGAAAGATTTCCAGATGGCGACCTGTCACGGTGACGACCTCGACCTGAGCCGTCGCGGATTCCTTAGCGGTCGCTAGCTCCTCGGCCACTCCCGGGTCCTCCGGCGGGCTGTCCCGAACAGATCCGGGGAGGTCGTCAAGCTCGAGATCGCTCAACAGCTTCTGGGTGCTGGAAGAAGCTGCGGGATTTCCAGTCGCCGCGGCGACTTGGTTCAGCGGTTGAGGCGAGCCGACCGCCGTAGTGGCGGACTGCTTGACCTTCTTCGCCTTTTTCTTCTTTGGCGGGGTCGAGGCGGTGGCGTCTTCCTCGCGCGGCCTTTTCTGTCTGGCTATGCCGAGGAGGCCAGACAGGGCGGCGAGATTGTCCATCAGCAACTTCTCAGCATCCGACATTTTCGGCGAGCTTCAGGGTCCGTCTCGAAAATCAAGCCCCCCTATTTATAGACTACTCTACCAGCAGACGACGATGCGAGCTGTCCAGATACTCGGCAGCGGTACTCGCCGAATAAGCGTTGGATGATTCTTTCCGGGCTCCTACGTCGCCCAAAAAGAGCGGGGATTGTGTACAACCCATATTCGACGAGGGTGGGTCCTACCACCGCCAGGTCATCAGAAGTCAAAGTCAACAAGGCAAGATGGGGATCCAGATCAGCACCCCAGGCCGCAGGAGGTTCGGGCGAGTATGGCGAGCTCCCCAGGCCAACTCGCCAGGTGGCGACTATGGCCAGATGCTCGCCTCTTCTATGCGAGCTCCCCAGGGAAGTCGCCAACTCGCCAGGGTGGGGGAATAAGTAAGACCCCCCCTCCTTGGATTTCCCTATAAATAGGACCCCAGGGGTACGAGGGAGAGAACAAGTAAATCTCGGCCTGAGCCCTCGCGAGTTCCAACAATTGCCCTCGACTCGCTATTGCTCGAGCTCGTCTCCTTCGTACCTAGCTCGGCCAATTTGGTTGAGAAGAGGTTGCTTCTTCTAAGCAACTGGGTACGTGGTGGGACCTTCCTGCCGCAGCAACCTGGGGTCTTGTTCGCACAATTTGCACGATTTTTGATGTGCAAGTCTAAGACCGTGATCTTGCGCTCACCGTGAGCCGCGCCCACCCAAAAATTACTTCAGCATGATTTTTTTTTCCCCTACACAAATACAGCCCCTTGTCGGCTTTGTGATCAGAAACTTGACAGATGGCACCGTACTTTCTGCCGAGCTAATGCGATCATTGCGATCACATTTTAGAGTTTAAAATCGTAATTTCTCTTCAGCTGTGTCAGTCGCCCGTTAAATCTTTACTCTGCTTTTCCCCAGATGCCTCTCCTTCCTCTGCTCTATCGTAATTTCTCTCTCTGTTTATAAATTATAGAGAGCCTTCTTCGCCTACACACTGCTTAATTTCCCCGCGAACTGTTCTTCGTTCCCTCCCAAATGGAAAACCAGCTGGTGTTCTCAGAATTAAGGTGAACAATTAATAATATTTAATCTTCTTCCTTTATTTTTTTTGTAGTAGTAATAATAAGAAATAATTAATCTTTGCAATATTAATTGGGTACGGCCGGATGATGAAGCGAGTGCTGGCCATTGTGGAACTGGGAACCAATCGACGCTGCTTTTCCACTTCCCGACTTACAATTCTACCACGACTATTACTACTACACTCCTCCTCAGCATCTCTTCCCCGGTAACAATTAATTATATATACTGAATTTAATTCTCTGGTAATAATAATGGTTTATTATTATATATGACGTGCGGCGCAGATGATTTCATGCTGGAAAAAGAAATGCTTCGGTTCTGGCGGGAGGAAGAAGAAGAAGAAGAAGGGAAGGAAAATGAGAGGCTGCAGGAGGAGGAAATGATGAGAAGGGTTAGGAAGAAGGAGGATATTGGGTTTGAAGATGTGGCGCAGCACTTTCGGGTGCCAATAAATATTGCGGCCAAGGAGCTGAAAATAGGAGTGACGCTTCTGAAGCAGAGATGCAGGGAGCTTAACATTCCGCGCTGGCCTTGCAGGAAGCTTAAGAGCTTGGACGCTCTCATCAAAAATGTTCAGGTTTTATAGCTCTCATCAAAAATGTTTCTTCTGAACAAAACCGTAACTATAGAAAGTTAATTTACACATGGTTAGCCTTCACAGAATGGATGACATAGCATACCTTCGAAAGCTCGCTTTCTCTCTCTCTCTCTTCCCATATTGTATTGTGCTGTTTGTGCAGTGGCTAGCTGTCTCAGAATGAGAATTCTATATGATATGCACTCTCTCTCTCTCTCTCTCATTCACTGTAGAACTCTCTCTCTCTCTCTCTCTAGAGATTTCCGCGTGTTTGTGAACTCTCTCTCTCTCTCTCTAGAGATTTCCACGTGTTTGTGAACTCTCTCTCTCTCTCTCTCTCTGTAGAGATTTCCTCCGTGTGTGTGTGTTAGGGTTCATATTGGCATACTCCTTATTTTAATGAACAAAACCCTAATTAATGACAAGTTCACACATGGCCTTGATGGCTTGATATAGGGGCGGATCCAAGAGGGGTCAAAGGGATATATTGTAGGGGGTGCAAATGAGTTGACCTTCACAAAATTTTCAAGCTTGAGCTCAAGCTCATTTTGCTAGGCTCGATCGAGTTTAAGCTCTAGACCTACTTATTGAGCTTGAGTTTCGAGCTCGGGAGCTAAAGTATTATCTTTATATCTTTATATTTTCTTTAAAAAGTCAAGAAATGCTCGTGAACTAGGTCGCGAGCTGACGAATAACAAGATTCGAGCTCGAGTAGAGATGTTTTTGAGCTGGTTCGTCGAGTTCTCAAGCCTGCAAACGCACCCCAGCTCAATACATTATTTCATGTACTATTGTATATATATAAAAAATTTAGCACACTCAATTGTAATTTTCAAAATCGCTCGTTCACATCATAAAATGGATACGGTTCATTTCACCGACAGAATCTGAATCTACAGTGATTTTCATCTCTACTTTAGGGTTAATATTTGCATGCTCCATTTTTTTTTCAAACAAAACCCTGATTAATTATAGAATTTTTCAAACAAAACCCTGATTATAGAAAGCTATCACATGGCCTTCAATAAAATATACATATTCAGATAATACTGATATATCAGTAATAAAGTTTTATCAGTATATATATATATATATATATATAGTCATTTGTATATTAATATCATTGAAGCCGGCTTATGCAGGAAGTAGCAGCTACGGGGCAGGTGGAGGAAGAACAACAGAAGGCAACGGTAGAAATGCTGGAGGAGGAAAGGAGAAAAATGGAGAACAAGCCGATTATAGATTTAGAAGACAACACCAAAGTGTTAAGGCAAGCCTGTTTTAAGGCTAATTACAGAAGGAAGAGACTCTTCATTTCCATGCAAGCCTCTAACTAACCTGCATATAATATATATATATATATATATATATATATATATATATATATATATATATATATATATATATATATATATACACACACACGCATGCATGTATATAGACTTTTTTTTGTAGTTGACCAAGAACATGGTTCACAATATGAAACTAAGGCTCCCTTTGGAGAGACTTATTTAAACCGGTCAAGCGGTTACGACCGCATGAACCGGACCTTAATTATGGTCCGGTTCATCCGATTGTAACCGCTTGACCGGTAAAAAATAGTCCTTTCAAACGGGGCCTAAATGTCAAAATACAGCTGAATGTTTTGGGCAACAATGTTTTGCAGACTTTAATTTCTATTATTTTTTGGTCTTAAAATGCATAGAAATTCAAATATGACTTTTTTGAATGCTACTTTCTATGAAGATGTGATTCAAATTAGACATAAAATGATATTTTTAGATCACTATGGAGGGTAAAAATGAATGTATAAACTATAAACAACCATTTAACAAGAAAATGATCTTTTTAAAGGAAGAATCCTTCTTTTATTTTATGTTAACAATGTATATCTTCTTTTATTTTATTTTATGTTAAGTTTTTTTAAGAAAGAATCCTTCTTTAATATATAGTTATTTATGAAATTTCAGATTTTTGCAATTGAATTAAAATGTAGGTGTGATGCATGGAAGGACCGATGCAGGAAGGCTGAAACTTATGATCCCTGACATACTACATTGTGATCGATTGATATTGATTCTGTAATCAACTTATATATTTTTGCAGAAAAAATATGCATTTTTGCCCGGCGGACTGTCGCGAGCTCCCAACATGCGACGATGTTGTGCGTGGAGCGGGGCCGATTATGCCTAATGCTAGTGGAGGGACCACCTTGTTGAAAACGCTACTAGGCGAGTGCACCAACTTAACACTCCGCCAAGCTTGACACCACCACGGCGAGACCACCAACGCGAGAGCCAACTCCGGCGAGCGCCTCCAGCACGACTTGCTCCGACGAGAGCAACTATGGCGAGCTCTCAGCTCGTCAGCGAGACCACCGGCGAGGCGAGATCCCGGCGAGGCGAGAGCTTCCGGCGAGGCGAGAGCTTCCGGCGAGTGCAGCGGGCGAGAGGATGATTCCTGCGGGAAATCCTATGCCCTTTAAAATTCTCTCTAGCTATTCTCTCTCTCTTGCTGTCTCTTTCTCCTTCTCGCTGTTACTCTCTCCCGCTAATCCTCTCTCTCTCTCTCTCGCTATTTCTCTCTCCTTCTCGCTGTTACTCTTTCTCTCCCGTGAGCTCTCTCACTCTCTCTCTATTTCTCTCTCTCTCTCCCGCGAGAACTCTTTCTCTCTTTCTCGCTCTGTTTCTCTCTCTCCCGTGAACTCTCTCACTCACTCACTCTCTCTCCTGCTGGAGATAATGAAAAAGGGGAAAAGCTTTTTTCTATTTCAGCAATTTGAATTGAAAGAAACCAAGCCTATTTATAGGCAATACAAGCCAACACCATCATGCCACGTGTCGCCATCTCTCTCCTCAATAAATACAAAAACAAAAAAAACATTTCTTTCCTCCGCCATACTAAACATTAATATATATATAAAATATTAGTTGACCCGGTCAACACCAGCTCAAATCAACAAGCTCCCCCTCAAGCTTGGCATAGCATACCAAGTTTGCCTTTGAGCTTCAAGAACGTGTCCACCTTCAACGCCTTAGTGAAGATATCCGCGACCTGCTCTCCGGTGGGGCAATACATCACTTCCACTGTCTTCTGCTCCAACTGCTCCCCAAGGAAATGATACCGGGTCTCGATATGCTTACTCCTCCCATGTAGCACTGGGTTCTTTGCAAGCTGGATGGCAGACATGTTATCCACTAACACTGTCGTTGGACCATCCTGCACATGATGTAGTTCCTCCAGAAGGTTCCTTAGCCAGATGGCTTGGCAAGCGCATGCCGCCGCTGCGATGTACTCCGCCTCGCAAGATGATAAGGCTATAGTAGCCTGCTTCTTAGAACTCCATGAGAACGTCGCGGTTCCCATGTTGAACGCATACCCGGAAGTGCTCTTCCGGTCGTTCACATCTCCTCCATAGTCGCTATCCGAGTAGCCGACTAGCTTCAACTCTCCTCCAGATGAGTACATCAAGCCATGGTCCCGAGTCCCATTCACATACCTCAGGATCCTCTTCGCTGCTGTGAAGTGGTCCTGCTTGGGTTCTTCCATGTACCTGCTTACGACCCCCACCGCATACATGATGTCCGGTCTGGTGAAAGTCAGATACCTTAGACTCCCAACCAGACTCTTGAACATGGTTGGGTCCACACCTTCCTCCTTCGAGTCCTTCCTCAACTTCGTTCCGGGATCAGCAGGAGTGGAGATAGGCTTGCTATTCTCCATCCTAAACTTCTTCAAGATCTCCTCCGCGTACTTCTTCTACGCGATGAAGATCTCATCTTCTCTCTGTTGTACCTCAACTCCCAAGAAGTAGCTCAACTTTCCCAAGTCCGTCATCTCGAACTCCTCTTTCATCAGCTTCTTGAATTCTTCGAACATCGCAGGGTTGCTCCCGGTGAATATCATGTCATCCACATATAGGCATAGGATCATGACATCCCCGTTCTTCTCCACCTTCATGTAGAGAGCATACTCATATGGGCACTTCACGTAGCCATGCTTTTGGAGGAATGTATCTATCCTCCCATTCCAAGCTCTTGCCCCTTGCTTCAGCCCGTACAGTGCTTTTCTCAACTTGCACACCTTCTTCTCCTGGCCCTTCACAACATACCCCGGAGGCTGCTCGATGTACACATCCTCCTCCAGGTAGCCATTCAAGTTCGCCGCCACCGCATCCATTTGCATGATTGTCCACCCATAGTGAGCTGCCAGTGCGATGATCAACCTGATGGTGTCAATCCTCGCCACTGGGGCATAGACCTCATCGTAGTCCACTCCTTGGACTTGCCTGTAGCCCTTCACAACGAGCCTAGCCTTATGCTTCTCCACAGCTCCATCCTTGTTCTTCTTAATCTTGTAGACCCACTTCACCCCGAGGGGTTTGTGGCCAGCGGGTGGATCAACCAGCTTCCAAGTATCGTTCTTCTTGATAGATGCTATCTCAACATCCATTGCCGTTCTCCAAGATTTCTCCTGGGCAGCTTCGTCGTAGGAGTGCGGCTCGCAATCTGCCAACAAACAATATAAAGAGAAATTGTTAAGTGTCGGTGCCGTCTCCTCGTAAATCTCCTCCAACCTCCTCCTCCTAGGTTGAGGACCATCAGAGTTGCTTCTGCTAGTGCTCGCTTCACTAGAACTTCCTCCACTCGTGCTAGCTCCTCTTGAGTAGGGAGTAGAAGCTCCCCCTGAACTTCCACTCGGTGGTGATGGTGGCTCAGCTCCACCAACCTCAGCTTCCGCTTCATGACCACCTTCTTCCTCGTCTTCAAAGAACATCTCATTCATGTTCCTTGTCTCCTCATCCCAGCTCCAGCAGCTGTCTTCTTCAAACACCACATCTCTCGAGATGATGGCCTTCTCCGTCTCCGGGTTGTACAACTTGTAAGCCTTGCTCGCAGGAGCGTAGCCTACAAAGATGCACTTCTCACTTTTATCGTCCAGCTTCCTCCTCCTCTGGTCCGGGATGTGAGCATAAGCTACACACCCGAAGACCCTCAAGTGCTTCACACTGGGCTTCCTCCCACACCAAGCTTCAAACGGTGTCTTAAACTTCACACTCTTGGTTGGGCAACGTTTCAGCAAGTACACCGCTACCTGTACTGCTTCCGCCCAGTACTTCTTTGGCAACCCCTTGCCCTTCACCTTGCTCCTCGCCATGTTCATAATGGTTAGGTTCTTCCTTTCCGCCACTCCGTTTTGCTGAGGCGAGTACGCCGCCGTCAGCTGGTGTGAGATCCCCCATTCTCTGCAGTAGTCATCAAATAGCCTAGAGGTGTACTCCCCACCTCTATCTGTCCGGAGCACCTTCAGTGGCTGCCTAACTTCCTTCTCAGCCATCGCCTTAAACTCTCGGAACTTGTCCAGAGCCTCTGCCTTCTCCTTCAGAAAGTACACCCAACACTTCCTACTGAAGTCATCGGTGAATGTGATATAGTACCTGCTACCTCCAACTGAGGTCATCTCAAACGGACCAGCAATGTCCGAATGAACTAACTCCAGTTGCCTTGTAGCTCTCCGAGACTTTCCTCCCTCGAAAATCTCCCTTCTTTGCTTCCCCTTCGTGCATGCCTCATAGACCCTTTGAGGAGGTGTGATCATAGGCAGCCCTTCCACCATCTTGGATCCAGACAACAGCTTCAGGCCTGTGAACCCCAGATGCCCCATCCGGTGGTGCCACAGCCAAGCTTCCTCCTCTTCTCCTGTATTTGCAAGACATGTCGTCTCCTTGGCATCCATCCTTAGAGGGAAGAGGAGGTTCGTCGCCATCTTCACTCTTACCACCTCTCTTCCTTGGATATCCTTCATCGCTAAGGTGCTATCCCTCACAGGACACGATAGCCCTTCTCCACCAGCTGTCCAAGACTTAGGATGTTACTCCTCAAGCCCGGTACATAGAAGACGTCGTTGATGAGCACCTCCTTCCTATTCATCGTCACCGCGATCACTCCTCTTCCTTCCACAGAGATCTTCGAGGCGTCGCCAAAACTGGCATCTCCTCCATTCGGCTCAAGGCATGTGAATAGCTCCTTCTCACCACACATGTGGTTACTAGCTCCAGTATCTAGGTACCACACTCCATTCTTCCCTCCTACAGCGCCTTGGATGGTAAGGAACATCATCGGGTCTCCACCCGTGTTGCTAGCCTCCGCATAGTGGTTGGCTTCACCACCTTTCCTGGGAGCCCAGCAGTCGTAACTCATATGTCCAAACTTGTTATAGTTGTAACATTCAGTTTGGGACATATCTCTTCCTCCTCTTTGACCTCTTCCCTGGTCTCTTCCCTGTCCTCTGCCTTGACCTCTACCTTGGCCTCTTCCTCTACCTCCTACATCTTGCCTCCAACCATGATGTTGCTCTACCGCTCCCTGGTTGAACTGATTTCTCCCGAAGTCTCTTCCAGCTCTTCCTCCTCTACCTCTTCCTTGGTAGCCACGGCCACGCGGCCCCTCCTCTTCCTGAACTTTCTCCAAAATTGAGTTGAGTCTGAAGTGCTTTCCCCAAGCCACTCGACTCCTCCTCATCTTGCACCATCCGATACTCATGTGCTTGTAGCGAGCCTATCAGTTCATCCGCCGTCATCACTGTGAGGTCCTTCGATTCTTCGATGGCCACCACCACGTGTCGGAACTTCTTAGACATAGAACGCAGGAGCTTCTCCATAAAGCTGACCTCGTCTATCGTCTCCCCGTTTCTCTTCATCTCATTTGTGAGCGTCCGCAGACGGGTCTCATAGTCGCCAATCTTCTCCGAGCTCTGCATCCGCACTATCTCATATTGTGCTCGAAGGGATTGCAACTTCACCTTCTTGGCCTTGTCTACTCCTTGCATGGAGCGCTGCAAAATCTCCCAAGCTTCCTTCGAAGTCTCGGCGTCCGAGATCTTCTCAAATGTAGCTTCATCCACCCCTTGGTACAAGATGAACAACGCCTTCTTGTCCTTCTTCTTGGTTTCTCTCACCGCCATCCTTTGAGCGTTAGTCAACGTGGCTTCTGCTTTGGCAGTAAGCACCTCGACACCTTCCACAACATCCCATAGCTCTTTAGAGGCGAGCAACACTCGCATCTGAATACTCCAGTTTCCATAGTTTGTTTTGCTCAACTTGGGGACCTGCTCCGGCATCCCGCTTCCCATCTCCATCTCTTCTCTACTTCAAACCTTCCGAGTCACCGTAAAGGTTTGCAACCTCCCTCTGACACCACTTGTTGAAAACGCTACTAGGCGAGTGCACCAATTTAACACTCCGTCAAGCTTGACACCACCACGGCGAGACCACCAACGCGAGAGCCAACTCCGGCGAGTGCCTCCAGCACGACTTGCTCCGGCGAGAGCAACTATGGAGAGCTCTCAGCTCGTCAGCGAGACCACCGGTGAGGCGAGATCCCGGCGAGGCGAGAGCTTCCGGCGAGGCGAGAGCTTCCGGCGAGTGCAGCGGGCGAGAGGATGATTCCTGCGGGAAATCCTATGCCCTTTAAAATTCTCTCTAGTTATTCTCTCTCTCTCTCTTGCTGTCTCTTTCTCCTTCTCGCTATTACTCTCTCCCGCTAATCCTCTCTCTCTCTCTCGCTATTTCTCTCTCCTTCTCGCTATTACTCTTTCTCTCTCGTGAGCTCTCTCACTCTCTCTCTATTTCTCTCTCTCTCTCCCGCGAGAACTCTTTCTCTCTTTCTCGCTCTATTTCTCTCTCTCTCCCGTGAGCTCTCTCACACTCTCTCTCTCCTGCTGGAGATAATGAAAAAGGGGAAAAGCTTTTTTCTATTTCAGCAATTTGAATTGAAAGAAACCAAGCCTATTTATAGGCAATACAAGCCAACACCATCATGCCACGTGTCGCCATCTCTCTCCTCAATAAATACAAAAACAAAAAAAAAAACATTTCTTTCCTCCGCCATACTAAACATTAATATATATATAAAATATTAGTTGACCCGGTCAACACCAGCTCAAATCAACACACCTGCCTAAACGACTTGGAGTCATTATGTCATTGTGTATGAATTAAGAGTCCGCTTCTCCTAATTTTGGCTCCCTACTTTAGGGGTGGGTATATATTACTTCAATGAATTAACATGCATGTAGTGTAGGGGTGAGGAACAAAAATCGAAAACCGACTAAATCGACCGAACCCCGACCGAATCGCACCGACTTTGAAACCGAACCGCTCAGTCCGGTGTCGGTTCGGTTTGGAGCTTTTGAAAATCGAAGGCTTATCGGTTCGGGTCGGTTTTCAAGTTGTGAAAACCGACTAAACCGAACCGAACCGAGCACTTTACCACTGTTTTGGGGTGTATTTGATCGAGCAACTTTCAGATCACCTTTGGGTCTACAATGAAGTTCACTTTCCCCATCTTCGTGCTTGGTGAGATTTTTCTAACCCTTCTCCTTAGGTTTAGAGAGTTCTTCAGATCCTAAGTAATTCTGTTGGAAAAAAGTTTTATTAAGAGTTTAATTATTTGAGATGTTATGTACATTAAATTGATTTAATAACGGTAATGATTATCTATTGTGATACTCTAATTGCTCTGATTGCTTATTGTTGGATCTATTAATATTAAATTTGTCCAAGTTATTATAGAGAATTGTGAGATGTCATAAGGAAGGTTTGCCCCAATATACCCAAACTCTGCATGTCTAAAAATGCATAAATATAATAGTTGTTTGTGTGTGATGTGGATTTAATAAACCTTCTCTCTGACTTATACTCAAAAAAATTGTATGTTATTTATTTAATATAAATCTTCAGTTGATAAAGATTATGAAATTAATAAAGGGATGATGACCGATTAAATAACACTTGATTATGTTTTTTCGCAGAAAACCGACACCGAACCGCAAAAAACCGACTAAAAACCGAACCGACTTTGAACCGAACCGACTGGGTTTGGTTCGGGTCGGTTTGGACAAACCAAAAACCGAGACATGTTGGTTTGGTTTCGGTTTGGGTCCAAACCGACCCAAACCGAACCGCTCGCACCCCTAATGTAGTGATATCTCTTTCAGTTTTTTTTACTCTTTTGGTCATCCCATGAATTAAATCTCCTTTTGTCGCCCTCCCTCCCTCCCTTTGTGTGTGTGTGATTGTTGATGACATTCCTATTGCCTTCGCATTCGTCACCCTTATTACTCCATAGTAATTCTTTTTGATCTGATCATGCACGTGAGTTATTGTGTAGTCTACGAGTCACCTAGACCTGCACTTAGTGACGGATCTAGAAAATTAATAATAGGGGTGCACAAATTGATATTGGGGATGCACAAAAATTTTTTTTGAATGCGCCGATGGGTTCTTAAAATTTTAACATGGGGAACCAGACATCAACTTCATTAAAAAAATTGAACGTTTCCATCTTATCGGAGCTATTTCCCCCTCATCTGGACACCATTTTTGACGTATAAGTAGTCAAAATTCATTGTCTCGACGATAGGAATCCAAATACACTAATAATTTAATAATTTTGAAAAATAAATGGGGGGGGGGGGGGGACAGTGTTCCTCGGGCCCCCTCTGGATCCGCCCCTGCTTGCACTAATTGAGGGTTGACCCAACATAGGGTGAAGTGATCCCTGTAGGCTATGAATATTAATTATTGGTTGGCCGATTGTGACATTTTGATCTCGCTGGGATATTAGAATTGGCAACTAGGTTGCTTTAAATGCCTCCAATTGTCTAATGGGCTACTCTCAAACTGTTTAGAAATAAATTGTTAGAAAATATTGAATCAAGTATGAAGATTATGAAATTTGGAGGATAAGCTTATTTAGAGTTGAAAACATTTTGAATAAGCCAATGTTTTGTGGTTTAAGGTTGCTAACAATTTACTTGTGTCTAGAGTCTTGTGTATCAAAAAATGATCTTATCACCATTCGTGATATGTGTCGGAAGTAGAGATCTTTATCATTCTCATAAAAGTTTATTCTGGAGTGTGGAAGTCATTTTGGGGCATGCACTTTGAAAAAAAGAATATTCATTGATGCGGTCCTCCTCCCTTTTTAGGAATTTCAGGCTGCAACAAGGCAAAACTACATGTCCCCAACTAACTTACTGGAGGGTTATCAAGGAAACCACCACACGCACGATCCGCATGCCCGATCCACGTGCAATCCATACGCTAACCACCACGAACGATCCCCCCGCGCGATCCACTCCCCAAAATGAATCCCAGCCATTGCGGAAATCTCCATGCCAACCACCGCCTCACCAGCTGCCCACGGCCAGCCTCGAGATCGGGCACCGCCCTTTCTCACAGTTGCATGGTCGCGTCCGCGGTCGTGAATGCCCGCGGCCAGCCTCACGGTCGTTCATTGTCGCATCATGTGTTGCACGACCGCGACCAGGCGAGCCCATACGCTGTCGGCTTCACGGCTGGCCGCCGCCGCGGCTCGCGGTCACGACACTACAAGCGTTCACGTCCGGCCTCATAGCTTGGCCCCCGTCAAAGCTCGCGGAAGCGCACTTGCAACCTTCAAGCGCGCCCAAGCGTTCTACTCCGTGCTCACGTATTCCACCATAGCAAACAAGCTGCGCACAACGCCCTTGGTACTTAGCTCCCTCTAGTCAACCATAAGCGTACACCGCTCTAGCCTTCGAATACAAACAGAAGACCATCATGTCTCCAGAGCACGTGTTCTCTCCTGTAGACAAAGACAAACACTAAGTTTCGTGAACGGTGACTTGTCACCCTCTGAAACATGCCGCTCTCTCTCTCTCCTCTCAAGTTATAACGAGTAGTGGTCTGTCGCCCTCGCATTCTCAAAAAGCCTTGTAAAAGTAACAATTGATAGTGGAAGTTTGATCGATACTGATACACCCACATATTTTTCACCACTTTCCGGGGTTTCTCATATAAAAACCCCTTCCTGCCAGCCATCTCTTTTCTCACTGATTGTTTACATGCTCAACCACTTAAGAGATAAGACGGTCCAATTTAGATCGGTCTACGAAGAGCCTTGTGTGAGCCGCAACAGTTTGACACTATCTATGGGAAGGTTTTCCCATTGGTTCTGAATATCCAAAAGATAGTATCCTTTGCACAATGATACTCAAAGACCAACGACAATGATAAGAATAGCTACATATACCCACATTAATTGAGGATTAGTCCCTAGGGGGTACGTGAATCTAGATCGACCTCACTCCCTCACTCGCCCATCAACATGCCTCTCGAGGAGGGGACTGAGAACACACACATCACAATATTAGAGGAATGCCCACGCCAGATAGAAGATCACCTCGTACTCTGAAGGAACAAAGGAGCGTCAGGAGCTCATAATCTTGCCTCTAAGCAAGGCAGTTTACCCCCGCCAGCTCTAGGCCACGCTCTAGTCGAGCACTTTGTTCACAAGCTCTACATGCCTGATGAAGAGCTCCCCAACATAATTAGCTTAGTGCACCCAGACTGTAAGCACTGAGACTAGTGTAGCAGTAATAAATGACAAGCAAGTAAGGTTCAACAAATAAAAAAAGTAAAGAGCATCTACTCTACCATCATAGAAACATATCTTAACTTATATGAATGCTCATACAAACTTATAAGTTAAGGTTTCTAGTAAGTAACTCATCATATAAAAGTGTCCATACAAATTTATATGATAAGGATCTGCGATAAATGAATGTTGTGTTATGCAATGCAATGTCGATGTAGTGTTTCATATAAATGCAACTCACACACACACGGCTCTATGCACATAGACCTTTAATTCCCATTTTTCAAAGACAGCCAACATCTCTGGTACCAATCGTCGTGGCTCACAGTGGTAGTGGAGCGAGCGTCTCCACTACTTGGTGGGTATACACACTACCTGACCTAGAACTCCTATACGTCTCTGTACATATCAGGGGCGGATCTAGGAAGTTCAGTAGGGGGGGGGGCAAGACATAAGACAAGTAGAAAAAATTGTGAAATATGATTTCTTTTTAAGTTTTGGTTTAAATATTTTAGAATTAAGAAACAATACTAATTACAAATAACATGACAGATAAATAACAATATAAAAGTTACTTTAATTGAGCACGATGGTTTTTCAATTCATAGAATTCATCTATGATCGAATATTTGTCAAACTTCTCTGCTATTTCAGGCTCAATATATAAAATCATACAATTCGCTAGAAATTCATCCTCCCTTTTGTTGCGTAGCCTTGTTTTAATAATCTTCATAGCTGAAAATGATCGTTCTGTAGTTATCGTTGAGACTGGAAGGGAATGAGTCAAATTAATCTGTAAATAAGATAGTATGTCTTTGACTTTTTTGTCTCAATCAATTTCTGACATAGTTCAGTAATTGTAAGCAGATTCTTCAAATCTTTATGAGCAGGAACATCAAACACATAATGTTGCAACTGAGTATTCAACACAAAAAGCTCGTGTTCACTAAAATCCGGATAGTAGAATTTTTTGCAAGGGCACATATATCATTAATATTAAAACATTTGTAATTATTGCTTGGATCTAAAGCCATGCTAAGGCGAAGTAACTCCATAGAATTATCATTGAATCTTGAGTTCAGCTCCTGTTGTTGGAACCAACAAAGTTGGCTCCACCTAAAGCTCGGAACTACAGGGGCAGCTCGTGCTTACTCCCTTGGGATCACGCTCAAGGCGAAGAACTAGACCGGGAGCCTCAGTGAGGAGGTCCCACCTCTTACCCGGAAGAGACTAGCTATGGCTCTTCCCCTCCCTAGCCAATACTGAGCTAGGTGCCTTAGAAGAGAGAGGGAGTCGAGAATGCTTGCTTTTCTAAGGCACCTTACCGGTCTATTTATAGGCCTTTGAACTGGGATTGCAAATAACTAAACTAATCCCTCCTGAAATTACCGGAATGCCCCCGGCTAGGTCTGCCAACAGCCGAACTCCGCTGTCCTAAAAGGCTAATTGCAGACCACCCAGGGTAAAAGAGTAAAAATACCCCTGGGACCCAAAAGGTGGGGCAGGCCCTACCTGAAATGGCCCTGAACCAAGATGGCCCATCTCTCCGGGTACCTCTTGCTAGGGTCCTCTTGCCAGGGCCCTCTCGCCTGGCTGGGGCCTCTCGCTTGGGCCCACTCGCTCGCCTTCAGCCTCTCGATTGAGCCCTCTTGCCAGGACCCTTTATCTCGCCTAGGCCCTCTCGCCAGGACCCTTTCTCTCGCCTGGGCCCTCTCGCCAGGATCCTTTCTCTCGCCTGGGCCCTCTCGCCAAGATCCTCTCGCCAGGCTGCGAGCCCGAGGTTGTACACAATCCCCGCTCTTTTCGAGATTGGCACAAGCTCGGAAAGATAGTTCAACCGAGGCTTGCGATGGTACATTTAATTTATTGAGGGAATCTTTTGGTGGGCCCCTTGCCCAGCCTATAAATATAGAAAATTCCTCCCCCTAAGGGGGTGTTTCCTCTCTTTCCTCCCCTCTTGGCATCTGCCTACATGTCTCTCAGTCAAGGTTTTCGGGATCGCATCGCGGCCGTGCGCCGACGGAACAAGGCGACGGCGACGGGTCTGAACAAGATCCCCGCACGTGATTCTCCTTCGCTACCGCCCTCCACCTCTCTCCCGAAAAAGGCAAAGGTTCCGGAGCCTCCCCTCTCGGCAAGAGAACCTTCTTCCCCCTTTCCGAGGGGGTATATACCTCCCACTCCAGCTAGTCTCAAAGGAAAAGAGGTGAGTTTTTCCAACCAGCTATGATCTCCTTGCACCACACGCTTTTTACTTGCTACCTTTTCCCAGAAAATCTCGGTTCCCCCTCATCGTCCTGAGACCATTCACATCAACATATCAGAGCTTCCTTCCCGGCCTCTCTCTCCCCAAGTCTCCACTCCCCCCTCCACCCCCGTGACGGGGAGGGATGATCCTTCTACCATATTGGGCTCCACCCGCCGCCTCGGTAAGAGGCCCTACTCCTGACACCTGCTCTCTTCTTCTCGCCGCCTGCTTTTTTCTTGCCACTTTACCTCTTTGGCTCCTCCATAGGTGCGAGTGGAACCCCTGTCGAGAACTTGTTGGCTGCCGACTCGCCGGTCGACGATTACTCCAAGTAGCTGGCCCCCTCGCCTCCTCCTCCTATAGATGAGATCGAGGACTATCTGGGCGACCCCACAGACCCTATAGAGATGAAGCGCAAGGTGGCCGAGATGCTGCGGAAGCACGCGCGCATCATTCAAGCGCTGGAAAAAGGGAAGCAAGCCGCAGACCACCGGATCGACTAGCTAGAGGTGGAATGCGCTCGCCTGTCTTCGGAGATAGATGCCGACATTGAGGTGGACCAGACGAATCCTCAGGAAATCTTGGATGACGTCGACCAACAGCTCCGTCTCGCCCGCAGCGGTGTCGAGGCGGCTCGCGCCTTCTACCTCCCCAGTCGTCCTCCCTGCGTGAGAAGCCGCGGGGGAGGACGATGGAGGTGGGATAAGAATTGACGAGAGCTCCGCCTTCTTTCCTCTCGCCCCTCGCCTATCGCTCTTTTCGTTCGCCTTGTCTGTAATAAAATACTTGCCTATATACCGCTAGTTGTGCGCTTTTCGAACTTGCCACCCGTCTTCATGCGGGATTAGATTTATTAATTTGGTGATTTGCCTATTTAAATGGTGCGACAGCACTAATATCTTCTTTTATGCTAATTCTTAACCTTTATTAATTTTTAACCTTTATTACTTTTATTTCCCTGCGTCCATCTTTTCATCGCCTTCTTGGGCTGATGACCCACTTAGGGTCCCGCCGCCCGAGGCTTGGAGGGAGAAGGGTCGGCCGACGCTTGCCTTTTCCCGGCGTGGTCCTCTGTCCGCTTACTCTCTTACTCATGAGGGCTATAAATACCCCCGCTGCATAGGCTGGAAACATGTTTTCCTAGACTTCCGCTCGCGGCTCCCCCTCCTTCCGCAGCTTGCCTCGCGCTCCAGCCCCCTCATCCTTCCCCTCTACTGTCCTTCGTGCCTTCCCGCCAGTCCTCCACTCGCCGACTTCCCCTTCGTCTCGCGCTCTATGGGAAAAGGGAGGTCAGAGGGTGGTGAAGGCCGCAGCCGCTGTGGGAAGAGGTTCTCTGACCACGATTTTCCTCCCGGTCGTCTCTCCGCCGATGAATACGAGGCCTTCCGAAGCGACTTTTTGCCGGAGGGCTACGAGTCGCGCCCTCCCAAGGTTGGCGAGAGCGTGAATACGTTCTACCCGGGCGAGCTCGCCTTCCCCATCTCGCATTTCGAGGCGGGGCTCCAGCTTCCCCTCTGGCCCGAGGTGAAGCAAGTTCTCAAGTACATCGGCGTCGTGCCTGCCCAGTCAAACCCCAACGCGATCTCAGTTATCGTCGCGTTCGCGTGCTACATGCAGCGAGATAAAATAGAATTCAGTCTCACCGTCTTCCGGAAGATGTTCGTCTACCATGCCAATCAAGACGGGGTATCCTTCTTCATCGGGCTAAACCTGAAGGTGTGCGAGACACCCAATAAAAATCACTACTGGCTGACTCGCTTCGTATTCGTCTGTGGAAATCTGGGTGGCGTCCCTCTCGCGCCTGCCTCGCCCGCGGAAACCTTCTACACTTCTCCGCAGGTTGGCGGTACGGACAGGCTCATTTGCGAGTACCTCGCTGGGAAGAACTTTGAGGTTAGGTTTTTGAGGCGGGGGCTCGCCTCACTGCTCCCCGTGCTCCCTAGAGAAGGTATGCCCGACCCCCTCGTCTTTTTCTTGCCTTCAGGGCCTTCCTCTCGCTGAACCTTTTCCCTGACTGTCTCGCTTCTCCCAGGAGAGAGGAACGTGCCGGTGCACCCCCCTACAGAAGTAATATCAAGCCGTCTAAAGACATGGCTCTCGCTACTATGGCAGCCGAGGCGGCCAAAGATTCGTTGGCCCCTTCTCCTCGAAAGAGGGCGGCTGAGGACTCGGCTCCCTCTCGCCTCACCCCCTCAAAGAAACTAAAGATGAAGCTGAAGAAGGTAGTCTCCTTCCCTTCCGAGAAGGGCAAGGTCCCTGCGGACACAGCGGCGACGCCGGGGTCCTTGAGCCCCATATCCCTGGGATCCGAATCTCCCCACTCACCTCCCTTGACCTCTCCGCACAGGGCCGTCTCGCTTCCTGAAGACGCGGCCCCTCTCGTACTTCCCGCGAGCTCTTCTCACCAACCTCTCCGGTCCCCTTCTCGCGGGGAGGCTCCTCTCCAGTATCCTGCTCCATCCGCCCACCTAAACTTCAACGCGGGCCCGTCTGTCCCCGACGGCGCCAATGAGCCTTCGCTCATCTGGGATAAGGGGGCACATCGGGTATCCATCTCCACCCTCCTCCCCTCATGGAGAGAGCAAGGGGAGTCTTCTGCCCATGCCTTCTCCTTGGGCTTCGGCCTCTATGGGGGTCTCGCCCCTGACGCACTCGACGCGGCCTCCACGCGAGATCTCATCTTCAGGACGGCCCACTCGCAGCTGCATACCTTCGAGCTTTCTCATCGACTCTCGCGTCGCCTAATTTACAACACTCGAAGCTGGAAGGAGATAAACACCCAACTCGCTGCCGAGCACGAGAAGACTGGGGATCTCACCAAGCGACTGGAGGTGGCCGAGAACCTTCTCGCCAAGGCCAGTGGCGGAGTGGTGAGTTGATACTGGGCCGACCTTCTCAAGCACTCTCCCGCTAGATTTAACGGTTCGTCCTTTTTACAGGATGCCGAGACGGCTGAAAGACTGCGCTCGTGAGTCGAGGAGCTGGAGACAGAGGTGAAGGAGCTGAAAGCAGAGAAGACCCAGCTCAAAGAGGCCTCTACCTCTCGCTTGCAGGACACTCCTCCTCCTGCGCATTATACGCACGACGAGGTCGGGGACTTTTGCCGGGATGCCAACATACGGACCGCCGAGCTCATCCTGAAGATGATGCGAGAGATGGGCGTAGTTAAAGATGATTGCGAGGACATCACCGCCCGGGACCTCGTGCCCGAGATTTATGGCGAGGACGAGTCTTCGGCGGGCGAGAAGGACTAGGGCTCCTTGAGCACAACAGCCTTTTCCTCTCCTTTCTTGTTACGACTATAATGCCTCCCGATTTGGGAATGTCCTGTATTAAGACACGAATATGATTCACTCGTGTGTGTATATATATATATATATATATATATATATATATATATATATATATATATATATATATATATATATATATTTTGCTCGCGCCTGAAGCTAGTCTCTTTCTTTTCTTCCTCCCTCTTTTTTTCTTTTTTCTCTTGCTTGGACAGCTCGCAAGATCTTCGAGATCCTTGGCGGCGAGAGGGGGTTGTCTTTTCCTTCGCCGACTGTTATCATCCAACCTGGCCCAGGGGGCGAGCGGGCAAGTCTCTGCCTCTCTCGCGGGCGTGAGGACACCTTCTCCTTCCTCTCGCGCAGCCTATCATCTCCTCTCGGCGCGAGTGGACCCGGGGGGTCAATTACCCCCCCCCCCCTTTTGTTAGTAGCCAGGGTCAGTGTTTCCCTGATTATTTAGCTTCTATGTCACGACCTCAATTACCTGTCTCCAGAAAACACCCAACTCAAATTACAGCCATAAGGCATTTATGCTCTCCAACTACAGCTTCTATGCCCCTATCCAGTATTGAGAGGGAAACAAGTCCTTGCTCACGAAGACTGTAGAACGGTAGAGTAAGAAGGTAAGTGGGGATGGGGAGGAGATAACCACTCCGCAGAAGGGGCATGATCCCCCTTTTATTATTGTTTCCAACCACCGAGTGAGCCTACAGCCCTGCCAGCTTGATGAGAGCCTGGTCAGCGGGTCTGCTCGGGGTCTCCTCTCCTCTTTCTCCTCTAACCATCGAGTGAGCCTACAGCCCTGCCAGCTTGATGGGAGCCTGGTCAGCGGGTCTGCTCGGGGTCTCCTCTCCTCTTTCTTCTCCAACCACCGAGTGAGCCTACAGCCCTGCCAGCTTGATGAGAGCCTGGTCAGCGGATCTGCTCGGGGTCTCCTCTCCTCTTTCTCCTCCAACCACCGAGTGAGCCTACAGCCCTGCCAGCTTGATGGGAGCCTGGTCAGCGGGTCTGCTCGGGGTCTCCTCTCCTCTTTCTCCTCCAACCACCGAGTGAGCCTACAGCCCTGCCAGCTTGATGGGAGCCTGGTCAGCGGATCTGCTCGGGGTCTCCTCTCCTCTTTCTCCTCCAACCACCGAGTGAGCCTACAGCCCTGCCAGCTTGATGGGAGCCTTGTCAGCGGGTCTGCTCGGGGTCTCCTCTCCTCTTTCTCCTCCAACCACCGAGTGAGCCTACAGCCCTGCCAGCTTGATGGGAGCCTGGTCAGCGGGTCTGCTCGGGGTCTCCTCTCCTCTTTCTCCTCCAACCACCGAGTGAGCCTACAGCCCTGCCAGCTTGATGGGAGCCTGGTCAGCGGGTCTGCTCAGGGTCTCCTCTCCTCTTTCTCCTCCAACCACCGAGTGAGCCTACAACCCTGCCAGCTTGATGGGAGCCTGGTCAGCGGATCTGCTCGGGGTCTCCTCTTCTCTTTCTCCTCCAACCACCGAGTGAGCCTACAGCCCTGCCAGCTTGATGGGAGCCTGGTCAGCGGGTCTGCTCGGGGTCTCCTCTCCTCTTTCTCCTCCAACCACCGAGTGAGCCTACAACCCTGCCAGCTTGATGGGAGCCTGGTCAGCGGGTCTGCTCGTGGTCTCCTCTCCTCTTTCTCCTCCAACCACCGAGTGAGCCTACAACCCTGCCAGCTTGATGAGAGCCTGGTCAGCGGGTTTGCTCGGGGTCTCCTCTCCTCTTTCTCCTCCAACCACCGAGTGAGCCTACAGCCCTGCCAGCTTGATGGGAGCCTGGTCAGCAGGTCTGCTTAGGGTCTCCTCTCCTCTTTCTCCTCCAACCACCGAGTGAGCCTACAGCCCTGCCAGCTTGATGGGAGCCTGGTCAGCGGGTCTGCTCGGGGTCTCCTCTCCTCTTTCTCCTCCAACCACCGAGTGAGCCTACAGCCCTGCCAGCTTGATGGGAGCCTGGTCAGTGGGTCTGCTCGGGGTCTCCTCTCCTCTTTCTCCTCCAACCACCGAGTGAGCCTACAACCCTGTCAGCTTGATGAGAGCCTGGTCAGCGGGTCTGCTCGGGGTCTCCTCTCCTTGCTTCTGAAGAAGAACGCCCTGAGGTGTAGTGTTAGGAAATCATGGCACATTCAAAAGGGAGGATCATTAATAATATGTTCAAGTAAATTCAAAAGAGGTTTATTATTACGGATAGAAACGTTTCAGATCATCGCCACTGCGGGCGCGATCTAGAGGTATCCCGTCCACATCTTGGAGGTGATACCCCCTGACTTCAAGACTTCTTTTACTATGAAAGGACCCTACCAATTGGGGTTGAGCTTCCCCACCGAGGCTCCCCTTCCTGCGGCATCTACCTTCTTGAGGACCAAATCTCCCTTTTGAAACTGCTTGATTCGGATGTGTTTATCAAAATACCGGGACATCCGGCGCTTGACCTCCTCCTGACAGATCGCTGCTAGCTCCCTAAGCTCTTCCATGAGGTCGAGAGAAAGCCTCTGCTCCTCTCCATTATCGGTCTGCCACCTTTCATCCCCCTCTCTTGCTGCTGTGATCCTGGGAGATTCAACCTCAAATTCCACAGGTATGACGGCCTCAGAGCCATGAGAGAGCTTGAAAGGCGTCTCTCCTGTAGTCGTATTCGGTGTAGTTCGCAGAGCCCACAAGACGGAGGGGAGTTGTTCCACCCAGCTTCCTCTCAAGTTCTCCACTTTCTTTTTCAGGAGGTTCACTATGATCTTGTTTGCTGCTTCTACCTGCCCATTGCTTCGTGGGTGATGAACCGAGGCGAACCGAAGGTCTATGCCGAGCTGTACACAAAAATCCACAAACTCCTGGCTAGCGAATTGCGGCCCGTTGTCGGTGAATATGGCTAAAGGGAGCCCGTGCCGGCAAATAATCTCTCCCCATACAAAATTCTTTACCACTCGTGAGGTCACCTTCGCCAAAGCCTTTACTTCCAGCCATTTCGAAAAGTAATCTATCATGACCAGTAGGAACCTCCTCTGACCACTGGCTTGAGAAAACGGTCCTACCAGATCCAGCCCCCATATGGCGAAGGGCCAAGGGGAGGTGATCGTTCGCAGCCTCTGCGCCGGAAGGAGCTGCAAGGGAGCAAACTCCTGGCACTTTCTACACCATTTAGCGAGCTCCTCCGCGTCTCTTCGCAGGGTAGGCCAAAAATACCTTGCCTCAGTACCCTCCCCTCCAAGGTTCGACTCCCCGAGTGGCTCCCGCACTCCCCTGAATGGACTTCTTCCAGCACCCTTGGTGCTTCTTTCTCGGATACACACCGGGCTAACAATCCGGACAACGTTTTTCGGTAGAGTACTCCCTCTTTCAACAAATAGTAAGCCGACTTGTATCTAATCCACTTTCTCTCGAGATCCCCCTCGGGCAGTCGCCCTGACGCTAAGAAGGTCACAAAAGGATCTATCCAAGACACCTCATGGTCGATCTCCATTACTTCCCCCTCTTCTATGGAGGGCCTGAAGAGCTCGGTCATGGTCCCTCCGGCCTGAGGACCGTGCTTCACAAGCAGATCTGCCCGGGCACTCTCTTCTCGAGGAACATGCTGGATGGAAAAGCTATGGAACTGTCCAACAATACTTCTTATCTTTACCAGGTATAACTGGAGGGTCGGCTCCCTCACCTCGAACTCCCCGCTGATGTGTCTTGCCACCACCAAGGAATCCGTGAAGACCCTGACATCCTGTATACCCAACTCCCTAGCCAACCGAAGCCCGACGATGATTGCTTCGTACTCGGCTTGATTGTTCGTGAGGGTGAAGTGTATCTTCAAAGCTTGCTCAATCCTAGACCCCTCGGGACTCGTCAAGATGACCCCTCCCCCGAAAGAATTCCTACCAGAAGCTCCATCTACAAGCATTTCCCAAGATGCTACGGGAGACCCCTCCATCACTTCGGCCTCTAACGCATAATCCGCCAAGAAATCCGCCACCACCTGCGCCTTAATAGCTTCTCGAGGAACATAGGAGAGGTCGAATTCACTGAGCTCTATCGACCACTTGGCCAATCTCCCCGAGTGCTCGACCCCCTCGAGGATGCGGCGAAGGGGGTGATCCATCACAACCTGAATGGCATGAGCTTGAAAATATGGTCTGAGCTTCCGGGCCGACACAATGAGAGCGAAGGCCAGCTTTTTTAGGATGGGATATTTCAACTCAGCCTTTTTGAGGACCCTACTTACATAATAAATAGGGAATTGCTTCTTTCCTTCTTCTCGGACGAGGACCGAGCTAACCGCCCCCGTCCCTACCCCTAAATAGAGGAACAAACTCTCCCATTCCCTTGGCCCTTGAAGTAGCGGTGTCTGGGTAAGCTGCTGCTTTAGAGCTGTGAAGGCCTTTTCACACTCGAGGGTCCATTCGAACTCCTTCCAACCCCTTAGAGTTCGAAAGAAAGAAGAGCACCTCTCTCCCGCTCTGGAGAGGAACCTGCTCAATCCTGCCAGCTTGCCAGTAAGACGCTGGACCTCTTTGACATTCCTAGGAGATCCCAGCTCTAGTATTGCCCTCACCTTGTCAGGATTGGGCTCCACCCCTTCAGGGGTAAGGAGATGTCCCAAAAACTTCCCCCGGCTGGCCCCGAACACACACTTCAGGGGGTTAAGCCTCATCTTATATTTCCTTACGGTTGCAAAAGTCTCCTGCAGGTCTAGGATATGAGATCCAAGATCCCGACTCTTCACCATCAAGTCATCCACATAGACCTCAAGGTTCCGCCCCTTCTGCTCCCGAAAAATCCGGTCCATCATCCTTTGATAGGTTGCTCCCGCATTTTTTAGCCCAAAGGGCATCATGTTATAGCTGAAGCACCCATCCTCCGTGACGAAGGTGACATCCTTGACGTCCGGAGGGTGCATGCGTATCTGATGGTACCCTGAAAAAGCATCTAAAAAACTCATTAGTGAGAAACCGACGGCTGAGTCAACCAGCGCGTCGATCCGAGGCAGGGGTAACAATCCTTAGGGCAAGCTTTATTTAAGAGAGAGAAATCGATACACATCCTCCACTTCCCTTCCCTTTTTTTTACCATTACAACATTGCTCACCCATCCCGGATACCTATTGGCCAATATGAATCCCGCCCGGAGCAGCTTCTCTACTTCCTCTCTGATAGGCCCGACCATCTTGGAGGCAATAACTCTCTTCTTCTGTTGAATGGGGCGGACCTTGGGGTCGAGGTTGAGACGGTGGCACGCCACGTCCGCGTCGATCCCTGGCATGTCCGCTACGCTCCAGGCGAAGACATCAATGTTATCTTGCACACACCTCCGGATCTTTTCCTGGTCCTGGGGAGTGAGTTCTCCGCTGATCTTTACCTTCTCTTTTCTTCCGTCTCTGGTGAGGATCTCGACCTCCAGAACTTCCACCGCCGCTCTCAACCTTGAGGGTTCTTCTTCCTCCTGCTCTCTCAGCTCTTCCTCCGGATCCTTTGACCCGTACCCAACTCCTGAGCCTTCCACAGCTGCCACCCTCACCTGGACCTTTCCTCCCTCTCCTCTCTCCCACTCCTCTCCTTCAGCCATCTCCTCCTCCGCTGCAAGACTTCCCTCCACTCCTGCTCCTGCTCTCCCCAACTCTTCTTCTCCAGCCACTTGCTCTCCCGCCATCGCTGGCTCCTCCACAATGCCTCTCTCCACTCCTCCTTCCTCTCACTCTCCTTCAGCCATCTCCTCCTCCGCTACAAGACTTCCCTCCACTCCTGCTCCTGCTCTCCCCAACTCTTCTTCTCCAGCCACTTGTTCTCCCGCCATCGCTGGCACCACCGCAATGCCTCTCTCCACTCCTCCTCCTTCCTCCCACTCTCCTTCAGCCATCTCCTCCTCCGCTACAAGACTTCCCTTTACTCTTGCTCCTGCTCTCCCCAACTCTTCTCACTCCAACCTTGCTCCCAGCTCCTCTGCATCTCCCATCCAGGAGATGGTGTTGACCGCCGTTACATAGCACTCCCGAGCCGCCTTCGGATCCCCTCTTACCCTGATCTGGGTTCCCCCCGAATTGAGCTTCAAGCACTGGTGGAAAGAAGACGGAACGCATCTAAAGGCGTTGATAAGAGGGCGCCCAAAGATCGCATTGTAACTGCTGGGAGCGTCCACTATCACGAAACGACAATTCCTGGACAGTCCTCCCAGGGTCACTTGAAGTCCTACTCCCCCCTCAACCTATTTTCTCTCTCTCGAGAAACCAAACAACGGCCCATCTGCCGCCAGCACCCTTCGAGCCTCCACCCTCATCTCCTTGAAAGCCTTCTTGAAGATTACATTGACAGAACTCCCGTTGTCCACCAGAATGCGGGATACCGTGAAGTTCTCAATGGCAGTCCTGATCACCAACGCGTCGTAGAAGGGGTCCTCGTGATCGGGTAGGTCTCTTCTGGAAAACGTGATTTTCTCATCCGGGGGTGGGGTTTGCGACGTCGAGGCGACGCTCCGACGATACATGGTGTGAAGACTGGCCTTACAGGTGGCCTCGATCGCCACCCCCCCATGAATCACCCCAATCCCTCCTCGATCTCCGGTATCTGACCGGTCCACACATCGATCTTCCTCCACCGCTCCCGGCACCTCCACTATCCACACTGCCTGCTGTCGGTCTTCTCCTCCTCTCCCTCTCTTCAACTCCAAGAACTCGGGACATGTTGCCGTCGCGTGACCCTCCTCCTCATGGAAGTCACAATAGGGCAAAACTCCCTCTCCTCGCCTCTCGTCTGGGGGATTCCTCCTCCTCCCCACTCCTGCTCTCCCACGGTCTCTTCCCCTTCCTCTTCCCCTGCCTATGGCCATAGCTTGCTGAGGTGGGGGTGGGAGCGGCCTCGGACCATGCCCCCATCCTAGCGGATGAAACCTTCCTGGACCTGGATAAAAGTTTCTTCCCCCCTGCGGGGGACCCCTTCCAGGCCCCTGAACCGGGCCTCCCGGCTGCCTCCATCCCAACTCCGGGTGCGCGGGCCCTCTTAGTTCCTCTCTTCTCCTTCCTTCTGGCTTCCTTGCCCCCCTGGCTCCCTCTGCTCTACTTCCGTCAACCTTGCCAGCTTCCTTGCAAATGCTGGGTTTGCCGCCTCCATGGCTATCTCTTTTGCGGCCTTCTCCCTTAATCTCTCGAAGGACAACGGTGCCTTCCTGGTGAGGCTCATCTTGAAGAAACCTTCCCTCAGCCCTACGGTGAAGGCCATCTGGAGGGCGAAACCAGACACTTCCTGGATGCCTAGCATCTCCTCCTGGAAACGGTCCACGTATTGAGCCAAGGACTCGTCCGCCTTTTGCTTGATCAGGAAGATGGACTCCGAGTTTTTCTTCCTCTTCTTAGAGGTCGAGAAACGCATCTGGAAACTTCTGCTCAGGTCTTCGAAGCAATAAATGGAACCAGTAGGGAGTTGATGGAACCAGTCCCTAGCCTTATCCTTCAAAGTGATGGCGAAGAGGCGGCACTTGAAGGCGTCAGTCATAGGTCTGATGGACACTGCGTCTTCAAACCACTGCAAGTGTTGGAGGGGGTCATCCTTCCCCACGTAGTAGCTCATCTCCGGCTCGCGGAACCCTTCTAGAACGGGTGCCGAGAGGACCAACTCGCAGAAAGGAGATCCTCTCGCCGGTGGTCTCGCCAGCTCCACTCGCGCCACTAGCTCCGCCGGCACGACGGCACTCGCCGGACTGGGGAAGAGCTCCCTTTCTTCCACCTCTTGCTGAGGTCCTTCCGCCACTATTTCTTTTCCCGGCAGCCTCCCGGGTGCATCTTCACCTACCCTTGCCGAGTCGACCCCTCCCCTGGGCGCGAGGTCCGGCACCTGAGGTGGGGGAGTCTCGCACTCGCCTCTCTGTGTGAGTTGCTTTAGCATGTCCATGATCCCTCCGATGGATGACATGAACTCTGCCCTCCCGACATATCCCTCCAGCCTTGGGGACCCTTCGCCTTCTCCTCCCGCATCTCCCGCCATGAGGTAACCCTTCGCTCTTCCGCACAAGCTGCGATTCCACGCTCACCGCACCAAAAATGTTGGAACCAACAAAGTCGGCTCCACCTAAAGCTCGGAACTACAGGGGCAGCTCGTGCTTACTCCCTTGGGATCACGCTCAAGGCGAAGAACTAGACCGGGAGCCTTAGTGAGGAGGTCCCACCTCTTACCCGGAAGAGACTAGCTATGGCTCTTCCCCTTCCTAGCTAATACTGAGCTAGGTGCCTTAGAAGAGAGAGGGAGTCAAGAATTCTTGCTTTTCTAAGGCACCTTATCGGTCTATTTATAGGCCTTTGAACTGGGACTACAAATAACTAAACTAATCCCTCCTGAAATTACCGGAATGCCCCCGGCTAGGTCTGCCAACAGCCGAACTCCGCTGTCCTAAAAGGCTAATTGCAAACCACCCAGGGTAAAAGAGTAAAAATACCCCTGTGACCCAAAAGGTGGGCCAGGCCCTACCTGAAATGGCCCTGAACCAAGATAGCCCATCTCTCCGGGTACCTCTTGCTAGGGTCCTCTCGCCAGGGCCCTCTCGCCTGGCTGGGGCCTCTCGCCTGGGCCCACTCGCTCGCCTTCAGCCTCTCGATTGAGCCCTCTTGCCAGGACCCTTTCTCTCGCCTAGGCCCTCTCGCCAGGACCCTTTCTCTCGCCTGGGCCCTCTCGCCAAGATCCTTTCTCTCGTCTGGGCCCTCTCGCCAGGATCCTCTCGCCAGGCTGCGAGCCCGAGATTGTACACCTGTAACCCACAATCTATAGTGGAATTAAAAATATCCACCCGAAAATGATGTTCCACTATAATTATATCACGTGGACTTCGAAATATATGATCACTGTATCGAGCAGTCATGCCTGGAACTTCAACCTCATTTTTCTCACAAAATAAATTCACATCTTGCAAAAAATTTTCCCATCCAGATGCCCGTAGTTTTTGAATAAGAGCTTTCGTCGTTGAAACCAAATGTATAACATTTAATATGCCTTGTGATTGATATTATAGTATTTTGCATAGAATATCACTGATTCCCAAAAATTTTTACATTAAATGTATGATGAATATAAATTCAAAAACAACCATCTTTCTAAAGACTACCTCAGCATCTCCCCATTGAGCAGACATCCCTCCATTTTCACTAATATCAATTAACACAGAGCAAGTGGTTGTATACATATTAATAACACTACAAATAGAGTTTAGATGAGACGACCATCTATTATCCCTATGTCGTTATAGTGAACCAATTTGATTTACTCGTATATATGCCGGTCTCAATTTCACCAAGAGCAATCATGTGATCAAAATATTCCTTTTGTGCAGCTCGTAATTGATCATTTCTCTTGGAGGAAGCACCAATAGTGTTAATAATATATATTTATTCATTAAAAAATTATGCACTGTTTTCACCTCTCTACTTGTTGCAATAAGAACTAACTAGAGTTTATGTGCAAAACAATGAACATAATAAGCATATGGGCATTCTTTGAGGAACAAAGCTTTTAATCCTCTCTATTCACCGCGCATGTTACTTGCATCATCATATCCTTGACCCCGCATATTAAAAACATAACATGACAAATAGTATGCAACATCTTTCACAGGAGAGTACTCCAACCACGAAAACTTCTCAGGCCATGAATATTGAAATCTTAGATTATGTTCACCTGAGACTGATGCCAGATATTCTTGTGGTTTGTGATGGTAAGATCCAGCTTTTACATAAGCTCGTCGCATTTCATCATGTTCATCTATGAGAAATTCCCAATTTTGATGATGCAATCCAGGATCTCGCTTGAAAATAAGTGGAAGCTTCTCAACTACAGTTGAATCAACATGCAAGATAGGTGAGGTGCTTCCGAGGATAACTTCTTATTGAAAATGAGTTAATAGTTTTCATCTTTTTCATAATGGCCAAAATTGAAAAAACTTGTCATTGTTATGAAATTTGCAAAAGCAATGAAAGAAGTATGTTACAAATAAATTAGTCAAGGAAACCACACTTTGTCTAAAATTTAGTTAAAGGGGTGATTGTATTGCTCATTTATGTTTAGATACTATTGTAGCAGGAAATGTGAGAAGAAAATATCATCTTAAACAATGTTTGATAAGAGATTTGAGATGAAGGGACTGTGAAGATCAAAGTATTTTTTTGAAATTAAAGTTGCATATTCAAGAAAAGGAATCTTGATTTCACAACAAAAATATCTAACAAATCTTCGGATAGAAACTGGAGGAAGACCCAAGAACTATCTACTGCATGCTCCATTCCTTAAAAGAAAACCCAAGAACCGATATAACTCAAAGATCATATTAGGATTTAGGAATCAACCAACCAACATTGTACTGATATAAAAGCGGGCAGAAATAATAGGTTTGGAATTTTTTTTGAAAGAAAACCAGATCTAAAAGAGAGTAAAAAATCAAATACCTTTGTAGCGCAGAAGAATGATGGAGGAATAAGCAGCCAACTAGCCAAGACCACAAATCTGGAAGAAGCAGCCAAGCAGTGAAGTGGCCAAGCAGGTCACCGATCCAATCTGGAAGAATAAGAAGCAGGATCCCATAAGAATCAGAAGAATGTGATGACGAGGGGAAAAAAGCGACCAGAAGAGACAAACCTTATGAAAATTATTGTCTATTAAAAAAAGGGAAATAGACAACGGTTTTTATAAAAACCACTGTCTATTCGAGCATAGACAACAATTTTTTAAAAAAATCGTTGTCTATTATGTCGTGAACCCTAGAATAAACAACGGTTTTTATAAAAAATGCTATCTATTCTATCTATTTTAAAATTTTAAGAATACTTTAGACATTAGTTATTATAAACGAGCGATTTAGGGCAGTGATGATATAAACTCATATAGTAAATAAATAAAATCTTGGGGGGGGGGGGGGGGGTAGGGCCCCAACTAGCCCCCCTTAAATTCGCCCATGGTACACATCTCATGTGCACTCTAGAGTCTCATATACTTTTGCTAGAGGTATCCCAATCTTTTGGGCTAAGTGATGGGCTTTTGGGAAACGTCACAAGACACCAGGCTAAGTTGGTCCGCTAGGCCGCATCAACTTGCCAAGCCAACGTACTCCTGTCGATGTGCCGACTAAGGTAGTAGTGAAGACCCACCATACTTTATGCATATGCAGGTGTATCATATCAACATCCAAGCCTACAGCTTGCAGGACCATCAAGTCCTCCACACACATCGGTGTCACCATACATTTTCATAGTCGAGCCTTTAGTTCCCAGGACTAACCAGTCCTTATCACCACTCAACATCCTATGAGATAATGTTTACTAATTTTGTAGATCTCATATTATTACTACTCTTTTCTTGGTAATAAGTTATATTTAGCAATTTAGGGTTAATCTTGGACTTCTCGAAGTCTACCCGGTGAAGGGCTCACCGCGGTACTTGGAAGTACGATAGGATGAATCCCAAACCTCCCTTTCTCAAGATATTTATTCTTATAAGTGACTACCTTTATTTAAAACCCTATCTCAATATTACATTGACCTAGGATGGCTTATGTTTCTTATAAGGGAGAGACAATCTATCGTCGGACTCTAGACTAACTACTCCCCATAGTATCTATGAACACTAACACTCGGCACCACTTGGTGACTTACCCTAGGACTCCAACCAGAAGTCTATGACCTTCCAAATGCCACTAAATCAGATAGGATTAAGCCCTAAGATTACATTTAAGGTCTACTCATCAGTATGCATTTTATTAAACGTTTCTAACCCTTAACTTCATTATACGATATGAGGTGCAACTTAAACACATTAATCTACATGCCCCAAGATCCCATCCAGAGATGCACCATGGTCCTATGAACATTTCAAATCATAATGATAATTTTCATGTGATTTAGAAGGTCTAATCACTACTTCAAATTTATTAAACGCAGATCATCACTCAAATGAACTAGTTATGATCCAAATGATGAAACTATCAATTTCTTTGGCCAAAAGATCTAAAATTAATACCAGAGGTTTATCTTTACATAAATAAGAGATGATCTAAAATTCATGAATTTTCTAATTAACTTGGCCATAAATAAAATTCTCAAATTAAGTGACACATGTTATTATACACATGAAGTGCCAATTCCAAATATTCAATTATTCTAAATAAATTATCACATACATATTGACAAAATAATTGTCTTAACAGAGTTTCATAATTTTTCCAATATAATTTATCCATAATTTCAGTAACTGAATATTAATCCCCAAATATCACTTTATAAAAGAAGTACCTAAGTTAACTTTTCAAAAATTCCAGAAAAATTATCAGAGGTTCATAATGATATAAAAATAATTTTGTCAGAGAATTAGAATTTTACAAGATGTTTTTTACCATAATGAATTCAAACATACTTAAGTGTGACAAATAACATTATTGATAATACTCAAAGTAAATAGCTTTCAAAATTTTTAATAAAATTACCAGAGAAGTAATATGACCTAGTATGACATGTGATAGAAAATTAGAATTTTCTTAAGTAACTTGGTCGCTATTATTTCATTAATTTAATTTATGACATATTTACCATTAATTAAATACTTAGGATTTTTAAGTCCAAAAACCATAATATTATCAGAAATGATACCTTTCAACCCAGTATGTGCATTTACAAAATATTATTGACATACAACTAGCCAATTGGGAGAATTTCATAAAATACACTTTTTGTGCTATATGCACACCAAACCCCTTTACTAGATCTTCTTATAAGTGGAATATATCCACATGTATAGATCCAAATGATCCCAAATCTTAAAAAGGGATTTATAATAACCTAATTAATATTATGCCCAAGATTTGGGATCGTTTGAGTTCATCAAGCCATGTATATCACTCATACATGATTAATTAAATATTTATAAAAGCTATGGAAAAATGTTGTCTAAAAATTATGATTTTTGGATGTTAGGCCCATCTAGGCACTACTCTTGCATGACCAAAATCTCAGAGCCATGTAACAAACTTAGGAAAGGATATTGGCAAAATATTGTCTATGACATCTTTAGGACACCCCTCAGTAAAATAATGATTCTGGGAGATGTAGGGCACATATAAAAGTAATTCAAATTTTTGTAGGAAGGTAAGACAACATGCTACAATTTTTATGTTGGGCACTTAACCTAGATCAACTTCTAATGGGCCTAATTTTAAGTTGAAAAGTCTGTCTAAGAATGACATAATATAATAAATATAAAATTTACTTACATTAATTTAATCATTCTGTACAACAGAAATTTGGACGGCATCCAAACGTCTTCAATCTCCAGCCAAGGGCTGGGATTGCCCTGACCCAGACCTTCTTAAAATCAAATTTCCAAGCCACCCACTGACCTCCACGACCAGCCACCACCTCCACCACCTTCGGTGAGGTGGTGGATACCATTTTGCGGGGTCATGGCCGCCGGAGAGGGCTTCTACGATGAACCCGACCGAGCTTGAGATTTTCTCCCACATCTCACATGGATCCCAACTCAATTGAGCTAGATTTCTCAACCTAAGGATCTTGGAAGCTAGCATTGGAGGAGTGGGGAGGAAATGCACCTCGACCGGGCCACGACGATGGGTGTGGCGGCGATTGGCCATGGAATTTTTATTCCTCCGACAAGCTTGCCCGATCCCTTGATTCTCCATTAAATCCAGCAATGTAAGAGTCAGTTTCAACTCTTATCCTTCTTTTGAAGATGATGGAAGGTTCAATTTGAGGTGGAGGGGTGGGGGGGGGGGGTTAATGGTGGAATATCATTAATGAGAATTTCGGCCAATGGTGAAACTCCTTGAATTCTCCATCAATTGGTAGAGGAAAGACCGGAAAAGGCCTAGAACTTAATGGGAAGATGAATGGATGCATTGAGATATGAATTGGGTGCTTATTGACATTCAACCCATGAATGTCTCATTGAATTCCTCCCAAAAATTGGGGAAACCCTAAATTCCCTTTGCCATATCACCACCTCCATAACTTGGATATCATTGGTGGTAAATATGGTCATGATCTATAGGGTGGGCTGCCCATGTTGGCCTTAGCCCATGGAAATTAATCAAATTCCCATATTTTTCATTTTAGGTCTAATTTAACCAAGAGTTGATTTTGGTTAAATTGGATGAATCTGTTGACCCATTCATGGGGATTTTAGTCCATTGGGTCCCTAATGATGTTAAAAGGCTGGGGGTGAGGTCAATTTGACCAATTTAATACCAATTAGACATTGATTGTGTTGAATTGAGCTATGTTGAGTTGACATTGGTCAATTCTTTGAAATTGGGTGGAACCAATGTGTAATCGTCGACCTAATGACCTCCCTTAGGGGTTAGGAGAGCATGAGTAAGGTCAATTTGAAGTATTGGTGGTCGATTGAGCCATGTGGTGTTGGATATGTCAAAATTTACCTAAGTTGACTTTGTTCAAATTGATCAATTGAGTTGACCAATTCATGTGGCCTATGTTCAATTGGGTCGCCCTTAGGATTAGGGACATAGTGGTGAGGTCAATTTGTTGTTTTGAGTTCAATTTGGGAAAATTTGACATATGTTGACTTGTGCTCTCTAATGAGCCCTATGTGAGTTCTCCTTAGCTCCTTGAGACCTACAGTCATATCCTTGCCCTAACTCATATGAGTCACCGCATATCCTAGCCTAATACATTTTAGGGGTCTACTAGGAATATGGATGTTAAACAGTCCACTTGGCGAGAGCACCTGAAGCTCAACATCACCACAAATTCCCTTAAGCGACAGCCATCGAGCATGTAATTGAAGGACTCACACACCAGGCACTGGCCACAAGGCGGGACACCGACCACAAGGTTCGGCTTCGGCCGGCTGCAAGGCGCGGTACCGGTCGGCTGCAAGGTTTGACCGGTCAGAGACGACCTGAGCAGGGGTCGGCCGGCCGAGCCATCCCCACCAAGGGGCGGGGGGTGTCCGACCGTGCCCAACCCCTCTCGCGGCGGCCGTGGGAGGGAAGGACCTCCACCGGCCGTGGTGGCCGGCGGGAGCACCGCACCTTGCGGCTGCAGGTGCGCGGCCGCACAGTGCGGTTCTGACCGACCGGTAACTGGTCCGACATGAGCCGGCTTGCTGGCGGGGGGGGGGGGGGGGGGGGGGGGGTTAATGGTGGAATATCATTAATGAGAATTTCGGCCAATGGTGAAACTCCTTGAATTCTCCATCAATTGGTAGAGGAAAGACCGGAAAAGGCCTAGAACTTAATGGGAAGATGAATGGATGCATTGAGATATGAATTGGGTGCTTATTGACATTCAACCCATGAATGTCTCATTGAATTCCTCCCAAAAATTGGGGAAACCCTAAATTCCCTTTGCCATATCACCACCTCCATAACTTGGATATCATTGGTGGTAAATATGGTCATGATCTATAGGGTGGGCTGCCCATGTTGGCCTTAGCCCATGGAAATTAATCAAATTCCCATATTTTTCATTTTAGGTCTAATTTAACCAAGAGTTGATTTTGGTTAAATTGGATGAATCTGTTGACCCATTCATGGGGATTTTAGTCCATTGGGTCCCTAATGATGTTAAAAGGCTGGGGGTGAGGTCAATTTGACCAATTTAATACCAATTAGACATTGATTGTGTTGAATTGAGCTATGTTGAGTTGACATTGGTCAATTCTTTGAAATTGGGTGGAACCAATGTGTAATCGTTGACCTAATGACCTCCCTTAGGGGTTAGGAGAGCATGAGTAAGGTCAATTTGAAGTATTGGTGGTCGATTGAGCCATGTGGTGTTGGATATGTCAAAATTTACCTAAGTTGACTTTGTTCAAATTGATCAATTGAGTTGACCAATTCATGTGGCCTATGTTCAATTGGGTCGCCCTTAGGATTAGGGACATAGTGGTGAGGTCAATTTGTTGTTTTGAGTCCAATTTGGGAAAATTTGACATATGTTGACTTGTGCTCTCTAATGAGCCCTATGTGAGTTCTCCTTAGCTCCTTGAGACCTACAGTCATATCCTTGCCCTAACTCATATGAGTCACCGCATATCCTAGCCTAATACATTTTAGGGGTCTACTAGGAATATGGATGTTAAACAGTCCACCTGGCGAGAGCACCTGAAGCTCAACATCACCACAAATTCCCTTAAGCGGCAGCCATCGAGCATGTAATTGAAGGACTCACACACCAGGCACTGGCCACAAGGCGGGACACCGACCACAAGGTTCGGCTTCGGCCGGCTGCAAGGCGCGGTACCGGTCGGATGCAAGGTTTGACCGGTCAGAGACGACCTGAGCAGGGGTCGGCCGACCGAGCCATCCCCACCAAGGGGCGGGGGGTGTCCGACCGTGCCCGACCCCTCTCGCGGCGGCCGTGGGAGGGAAGGACCTCCACCGGCCGTGGTGGCCGGCGGGAGCACCGCACCTTGCGGCTGCAGGCGCGCGGCCGCACAGTGCGGTTCTGACCGACCGGTAACTGGTCTGACATGAGCCGACTTGCTGGCGGAGGGAGAGACGGGCCAACCCCGACAGTCGGGCCCCGGACGATTCGGGGAAGACGATCTCGCGCGAGCAAATCGCACGCGATTGCGCGCACGGTGGTTCCACAATGATGCCCATTTGGATAGTGGGATCCTGGGGGGAGTGAGCTAATCACACCCCAAATGTATTATAAAAGGGAATTGATCCTATCAAGCTTATTTGGTACAACATGTGGGATTTCATAAATGTTTTGAAAAAATGATTTTATTTGCTACATTATTTATTTTCTAAAGAAATAATTAGCGTAATATTTATCTATGCATTTTTACGGTTATTTTAAGTACTCACATTTATATGTTTTAGGATAAAAAAGTAACAAAATACAGTCGTAATGAAGGTGTGTATTCTTTAGCTATTTTACGAGTGTATTTTTGCGACAAAATAGGTCTAAAATACGACTGTAATTACGTTACATTCATAATTTGGTAAAAAAACTGGGCGATGATATTTGCAGGCCTATAATCGATATTTGCAGCCCTTGGATATTTGCAACCCTCAACTAGATATTTGCAGTCCCGACGGATATTTGCAACCCCTTTCAAAAAATTTAAATTTAATTTTCTTTATCTTTTTTCCTCTACTAATTGATAAAAGAAAATATACCCAAAACTATACACATATCATTCAAATAAAAGCTAAATTTATCATTTAAACAAAATCAAATGACATTCTAGATTGTCATAAGTCAACTTAGTTATACCAATGAACTCAAATCCTTGTCATTCAGAAATTGAGAATTTGGATTTTGCAAATTGACATCATCTTTCTCGTGTTAAAATGTAGTTGAACATCTAATTGTATGGCAACATGGGGATGGGAAAATTTCAATGTGGTATGATGACTGGATGGGGATTAGGGATACATGGAAATTAGCTTCGGCCTTTAACAGTGCCACGGTTCATTGTATATGCCAAATTCCTATTCTTTCTGCTCAGGGCGGTGAAATAATAATATTCAAGCATTCTTCTGGCTTTTAAAAAGAAAACCACCAAAGAATATCTCCAGGCAATGGGGATGACAACAAGGAGCAGGAAATCCTAAAAAAATGGAAAAGAAAAAAGAGAGGAGGGGCGACAATGAACAGAGTGACGACGATGACATCAAGGAGGCCCCGAAAATACAAAGAAATCGGGGAAAGAATACATACCAGCCACGACGAAGAGTACTCCAGGCAGCAGCGATGGCAACAAGGAGGCTTTGGAGGGGCTGTGGAGGCGTTTCAGAGCGCTCCAAGCGGTGGCGAGGAGTTTCGTTCGGGGGTGCAGGAAGAAATCACAAAATTAGGGCTGAGTGTTGATGGGCTGCAATTACATTTTTTTTAGGTTATAAATTCTGTAGATTTTAAGAATATTGGCCTGCAAACAGGGGCGGATTTAAAGAAGGGCCAAAGGGATACTGGCACCCCCTTTTTTTGTACACATATATTATGTGTTATATTTGTAGACCAAAAATATATATTGGTAAAGCAAAATTTTAAAGTGTGCATCCCCCAAAATTCTTTGTCAGCGGACCTGTTTTTCAATTCATGAATTTTGGGCTTTATTTCCTCTCAAGTCTCCATCCCGATTAGGCGATTCGGCGATTCCCGCGGCTTAGCGTCATTAGCGGCTAGGTCATTTCCAATTTCCAGATTTCCTAATTTCCTCTCCCCGTCCCACCATCCGGCCGTCCCCGAGTAATGGAGTAAGCCCGAACGAACAACGAAGCCAGCCATCTTCTACTCTTCTTAGGGTTTTTTTTGTGCGTATCTTTGTCGGAGCTCGGAGGCCTGTCACTGATCGGCAGAGTGGCAGACCGCAGACGGGGACGACAATCACGGTATTTCCTCTGCAACTCTACAAGACTGCAAAGCAAAGTCCTGGATGGCTGGAAATCCTAAAATGCTGGATGTTCAGGTAAATTAATAGCTGAATAGTGCTAGTTCATTGAAATTAGTTTTTGATCGATATAGTAGATTATAGAAATTTTTTAACGGGAGGCTTTTCATTGAATTTTGGCGGTTTTCTAAATGAAATTAGCACTCCAGTAAGCTGTAAATGAAATTTTGGCTGTATTTTCAAACATTTAACTTGAGGCTTGTCACTGGCCCAAACATTTAACTGATTTTGATAGTGTATTTTCCTAATGATTTGTTTTTGATACCCACATATTCCTGATCAGGGTATTTCCTTTGCAAAGTCCTTGATCATGGCGGATTTAGAAACTTTTCTTAATCAGCGGACCTATTTTTGAAAGGTAAGGGATATGATTTGTTGATCAGGGTATTTTCCTAGTGATTTATTTAGATTTCTAAGCGTCTAAGCCTGCAAATATCATGCTACAGATTTTGGCTAAGGGCCTTAAGGACTAAGTACGTGAGTCACGTGACAACAAAAGAAGGAGATAGACGTTCTTCTCTGGCTACAGATTATTGCTAAGGTTTTACTCTCATATACTCTATCACAATTTATATTCATGTATTTATATTTTTAGGGGTATTTTGAGGTATTAGTCAGGTAGTGACTAAGCAAAACACAGTCTCTGTGTTGAATGTTTATCCCTAGGGATACTCCGTAATATTGGCCGGTAGAGGGTCAAGCGGAGTAGATAGATATTCAAATACTTTGCATTTTATAAATACTCTTCATTTGCTAATATTTTTTTTTTCTGGCATTCATTTAGAAATAGAATTGAACAATATTGTGATATTGAGAGTAAAAAAAAAGTCTAGTCTCATATCATCTATGTTTCAAAAGAAATTAAAATCTCAAGAGACTTCAAGATGTAAACCTTAAAATCAAAATGAAGAGTTATCCCTTAGTGCTTCTGAAGCTATCAAGAATGTGTAGCATTTGCCATCACCTCATGCTCAAGACATTGTAATTGACGTTTTATATGACGTGAAGATGCATCCACAGGATCCGGGAATGAGAAAAAAGATATCAGCCTATCCTTTAAATAAGCAAGATGCAACGAGAAAGGCTTATATACTAAGAGGTTCATGCCAACCAAAATTGCATTTATTTTCTCAAAGAAAGATAGGTGACCAAGAACGTAGGTTTGTAATCACATGGTATGATATGTTTGAGTGGCTAGAATATAGTGTTGAAAAAGATGCTGCGTTTTGTTTTATTTGTTACTTATTCAAAGATGAAAACGCAAGTCCTGATGTCAGACAAGCCAAAAGTGCTCAGACTTACAGAGTTTTATCCTAATAATTTTTCAAGTTGGGAGTTGTTTAATCTTGACTTTCAGCTAAATAATTTCATTGTGGATATGAAAAGTGACGAGAGGTTTTTTTGACTTGAACGACCTTGGTCATCTCCCTATGAAACTTGTTGAAACTGAGAAACATATTGCTTATCAACAATTATACAAGCTATTGAAGTTCGTACTGATTCTTCCTGTGCCCACTACAAGTGTTGAAAGAGTTTTTTCGGGCATGAATTATGTCAAGAACAGATTACGCAATAGTTTGAACGATCAGATATTGAATGACTGTTTGGTTACATTCATTGAAAGAGCCGCATTTTGAAAGTTTCAGATGATGATGTGATCGATCTTTTTCAAATAATGAAGACTCGTCGTGGACAATTGTAATTTCATCTGGTATTTGATAATTTTCAATTAAGACATTTATATGTAATTGTGTACAACTTTATAATATCAGACATTTTTCATTTTCTATATTATGTTATTAAAGTTTTTTTTGTGCACCCCCTTTTCTAAATTCCTGGATCCGTCACTGCCTGCAAATATCGATTGTAGGCCTGCAAATATCAGCGCCCAGAAAAAATACAGCCCCGCACACAGACATAGTACGCTGTGTGTACCTAAAATTTAAACTTGAGTCCTACCTCATCAATTATGGAGACATGAAAATCAATTCAAATTAAATCTACTTAATTTTAGCGACCATCTTCATTCTTAAGTCTGGAAAAATCACTGTCAATCCGTACGTCCAATCAATAACATTCGAATGATTACAGATATATCGAAATCCGTTTTTAAAAATTCATTTTGATATTATTGCAGACAATTATTACAGCATATTTATTTATATTTTAAAATAATCCTGCTTAATTAAATATGCGATCCACCACGTAACCCGCGCCACATCGATTTTCACAATGTGGCGGCAAGCAGCTCTCCATCCTTCGAAGCTTCATCCTCAGATCACCGTCAATCGTTTCATGGCCATTAATGCTGGATTTTCCCAAATCGGGAACTACGGCTGATAATTATCTTTAATTTTAATTATAATTACTCATATTTTTAAATTAAAAAAAAGATTTATTGGAATCCATAATATCATTCATTCGGTTTGGTCGAAGAAATCTGGTTCGAAATTTCTCACCCGGTTTGGTTCAGTTTGCTATTAACCGGCGCGTGGTTCGGCAGCGTCCACCACATTGTGCCTCCGCATAAGTGAAAAAAAATTTCGCTTGTTACTCTCACCTAGACGCTATAAGGTCGTTGATTCATGCAAAAAATCATGTTTGATCAAAATACGATCGTCTAACAATAAATATGATCATATTTCAGTACGATTATATTTTCGTCAATAAATGTTTTGTTGTTGGTGCCGATCGGACGACTTTACAAGTAACACACATAAAGAAAGGTGTGAGTAACCCACCAAAATAATTCTCCCGTAGAAATTTCTGCTTGGAGGACTGGCGGCCTTCCGATGAGGGAGCAAACATCACTGACAATCCAAACTTCGATATGTGTGGTTGTGTAATGTTCACTCAAACATGAATCATTCACAACAATGACTTCACATGTTTAAAAAAGATTAGTCAAGAAAAAATATATGCATGCAAAAGAATAAAATTAATCCAAAGTAGCATCACACATAATATAAGGTAAGACCATATCACATGGTCCTAATATACCCAGTGTTTAATAATCAATCAAAGCAAAATAGTACAAACAAAAACATGTAAGAGGGACACAAAACAACTCCAAACAAAGGTATAAAAAGAGAACATAATAGAAATAACACTTAAAATTAGAGCGGTGTTAAGAACACACCTATTTTGGCTATGGGCGCACCGTTTAAATCAAATTAAACACTTCAAAACATCTATTTTTATTACAAAAAGAAAACCCTAAGGACAGCCCACCCGATCACCCCAGAGCAGTTTCCCCGTCACCTTCCCGACTCGGCCCTGCGCGATCCCCCGACCAGGCGCTCCTCCGGACTTCCTCTCTGCGCCCCCACACCGCCGCCTCCAGGCCCCACACCGCCGCCTCCGCGCCCCACAGTGCCGCCTCTGCGCCCCACAACGTCGCCTCTGCTCTGCGCCCTACTCCAGAAAAGCTCTGCCTGCTCCTCCGGTCAGGCATCCGCCCAGATCTTTGCGCTCCCATTCTTCTCCCTAAGGTATGCTACTCTTTGATTTCCCCTAAGATAATCCATTTTGCAGCAGAGCTATTGGAATTAGGGACGGCATCCAGAGCTCTTTCCACATTTGCACAGACTTGCACAAGTATCTCCTTCGCCAGATCCTCCCTAAGGTCTCCTTCACTATATTTTCCTTATGTTTTCCGTAGCTCTGTTCGTGGTTTGATTCTTCTTGCGACAACATATTCCTCTTGCAGAAAATCTACGACTCCCGATTGCATTTGTCGACTCTCCCTCAGGCTTGCAGATTTAAAGCTGATTTATAAAAGAAAGAAATTCTTGCTATAGAAATACCATCACTTTCTATATATCATAATCGTGTTAACCCTTTGATGCTTCTAACTTGGTTTTCCAATAATTTGAAGATGTGCGCACTTATGTTTAAGATGCAGATGCTATAGTATTTTTCTCATACATGTGGATTTACTGGTTATCTCTTATTCCTAATTGATTGATGCATGATACTCTAGATTTCTTATCGTATGTTTGCTTGCACTCTATTTGTTATGTGCTACTAGTGTAACAGAAAAATATATTGTTTAATCTCATGTTGCGTTTTGGATTTGCTTGTATGAATAGTTAGCAGACTTAATATTTGGATGGAATTCCAAATTCCATTGCTTCGGAGTTGCTTGTGTGGATGATCATATATGAATAGTTTGGGAAGCAATGAAATATGAAAGCGAAAAACATTAATAACAATTTATGTTGTCCATAGTATGATTTAGTTGTACATTGTCATCTTGAGTTGTACATAGTCGTTGGCTGTCCATAGCCAAAATAGGTGTGTTCTTAACACCGCTCTTATCATCGTCTTCAGATGTACAGTGGGGTATACTCAGATGGATCTCATTCAACAAGTGTTGTTCTATCTTCACTGCCTCTTGTAATTCAAATAGAGAATTTCATATAAAAATGAATTGAAGTATTTGAAAAATTACTTGTATCTAGTTCTACTGTAAGAACTTAGTGCTAAGTAATTAAGTTTGAAGAATACCTACTAAGAGTATTATATGTTCCATTTCAGAATCCATTATCTGTTTTGAAAAAGCAGATACTAGAACTTGTTAGGGATCGCTCAAGGCTTCTGGTATACCAGACTAAATTGGACCGCCTTAGCCCGAAAGCGGTCGAGCGCACCAACAGTCATAGTAAGTATTCTCCTTCAGACCGAGGGCCGGCCAGAGCCGGGCGGTAGATTTGTCGCCCGATCTGGACGACGAGGACGTCGACCCTCTGCATGCCGGTTGCAGTACAGAGCTTGGCGACGATGACGATGGCGGATGGCACGATGGTTGTGCCTTGGGTGGTTGCACGCGGTTCGACGGCTTCAGTTGAACTGGCTTAGGGGAACCCCATCAAAACTTCTAGACAATGTAGCTATATTTGTATTCCAATTTAGAATGTCACAGTCATTATTCTCCTAGGGTTAAAGCGCACATCATCAGAATTTGGAATGATACTATTTAATAAAAGAAGAATCAAACCAAGTTATATTGTGTTATCTAATTTGAAATAACACTTTCTTCCAAGATAAGAAAAAAAATACGTTTGAAGTTATAAACATCAAAATTTTGGAATGAAATAACTCATCGGATTCATAATCAACAACCACAGTCTCCTTTTGATGAGCGAAACTCGATAGAAGTGTGCAGCACGGGGATTTCTTAGCAAACGGAACTGCATGTGAAGCTGGAGTAGCAGGAACATATGGTGGAGTAAAGAGGTGGTTTGTGCCCCGCAACACATATTAAGGGAGTTTTCTGTGCATTTTTCTTTTTTTTATCCATTTAGCTAACCCTTAACTATCTAGCTCAAATACGGTAAAAAGAAAGCGCTCATGAGAGGCACTCTTTGCTTATCCTTTTTTATGTTTTATTATTTATTGTGTTTTAAAAAAAGTAATTTTGTTTTTCTTTTCGTTCATACTTAGTTTTAAAAATTGTGGACAATATTTAACTTTAAGTTTGGGAGTAGATCTTAATTTTATTCTATTTTTTATTTTTAAGAAAAAATTACAAAAAAAAAAAGAAAATCAAAAATAAATTTTTTGGAAAGAGAGATTTGGGCTTTCATCCCTTCATATCTCCTAATACCGCTGCGATTCCTTCACAGCATAGACCTCGAGAAGTCCAGGAATTAACAAAAAATTAGGATTAATATTTTATTTTCCTTAAGTTTAGTATTATTATTATATTTCAAAAAAATAAATTTCAAAATAATATGAAAAAACTTAGAAAAAATCCAAAGAAAAATATGTGTTTTCAATAAACCCTTGCTTAGCTTTTTGTGATTTCCAAAAATCTAATTTGAATTGATCTATAAGCATTTTTTTATTTTTAATTTGCTAATATTCTATTTTATCATACCGAGTTAGATTTAATTTTTAGGTGATTTAATTTTAATAAATTTCTTATGAATTTAATATTATTTAGAGTAATTTCTTTAGCACTTGTTCTCTTTAATTTTAATTAGTTCTAATTTTGTGGTTTTTTTTGCTTTAACTTATTTAGATTTTAATTATATTCATTTCATGCTTTTAGATTCTTAGAAAAATTTAATTTACTATAGTTGTTCTCTTTATTTTAATTTAATCTAAAAATATATTTAAGCATTCCCCTTTTTTTAATTTTTTTTATTAGATCATATATCATGCGGATGAGAGGATAAAATTCATTATCTCTTGGTAAACATATGCATTTTTATTTATTGTTGGTTAGATCATATGTCATGAGAATTAAAAATTTCTTGGTAAATATATGTAACCCCCAAAAGAAAAAAATTAGTAGGAGTAAGAAAATAAAATTCATTACTGCTAATCATTTTAATTTTATATGAAGAGAGAAAAAATATTTATTCATATGTCATGGGGATAAGAGGATAAAATTCAATATCCTTTGATAAATATATGCAAATAAATATAAGAAAAAAAATGAGGTGAGAGAATAAAATTTATCACCTCCAATCAATAACCTATTCATACCCTTTGTCCCTCCAAAACTCATTAGCCAATAAAATTGATTTAGACTTAAATCAAAATACAAAGAGAGTTTAAGTAGTGGTTTGAATTTTCCCTTTAAAGTTCTTCTAAGTTAGAGTTTTTATAATTCTAATCTAATTTTGTTTATAAATTTCAATCAATTTCAGGCTTGTCAGTAGAATGTCCGTGACCAAATCTCTTATCCACTCTGCTTTTTCTCCTACTGAAGCTAGAGCGTAGAGTTCGAATTCTATAGAAGAGAGTGCAATGCATGATTACCGCTTGGACTTCCTGGTTACAACTGCTCATCCTAGTGTGAAAATAAATCCATTAGTGGACTTACTGTCGTTTATTTCTGAGCACCATGATGCATCAAAATATCCTTCAATAACTAGAGGATGATTATTATAACATAAAACATATTTCTGGGTGTGCTTTAAGTATCTCATTAGCCTATTGAGGGCATTCCAACGGTCTTAGCTAAGATTACTAGTGAATCTGCTTAATATTCCTACAGTAAAAGCTATGTCAGGTCTGGTGTAGACTATAACATACATGAGACTTATCAAATAGTTTAGAATAATCTAACAGTCTAACCACAATTCCTTCATTGGTATTTAAGCGATTATTATAGTCATATGGTGTCTCTACTAATTTACTTTTACTATTTCCACACGTATCCAAAATAGATTTCTAAAACTCACTTGCATTCCTAGTATAGTTTCAGCTACACCTAGGTCTTTAATATTATATTTTTTAATTAGACCAGACTTTACGTCATATACTTCGGATTGATCAAATCCTAGAATTAGTATATCATCTACATACAAGCATATTATAATAACTTTACTTGATTAATGATACATGTAAGATATTTATCTGAGAGACTCGACACGAATCTCATGTTCTTTATACTATAATCAAATTTCTCATGTCATAATTTAGGTGCTTATTTTAGTTTATATAGTGATTTTAATAACTTATAGACCTTATTTTCGTGATCTTCTACAATGAAACTTTTAGGTTTGCTCATATAGATCTCTTCGATTGTATCTCCATTCAAAAACGCAGTCTTAATATCCATTTGATGAACAATAAAATTCTCAATAGATGTAATTGCACTACAAGAAAAACATGAATTAGCAAGGAAAATTAGGAACGCTCAAATATTTGTTGCTAATTAGCATCAAATTTAGCTAGGTTTATGAGTTTTATTTTTACCTACAAAAACAACAACGAATTATTTTGTTGCAAAATTAGCAACGAATTATTTCGTTGCAAAATATTTATTGCTAATTAGAAACAAAAAAACTTCCTTTCAAAATTTTCTTTCTAATTAATACACATTAAAATATGATGGAGGGAAAAATTTCATTTCCCTCCAAATTATTTTCTATTTCACTAATATTTATAAACCTATATAACACATTTACTTAATTAATAAATATGCCCTAGCTTTCCAGCTCTCGACTCAGCATTCCAGCTCCACTCCCGGCCACCTCGCTCGCCCCTCTCCGCGCCTTCTCCCCGCCGTCTTCCAGCAGTGCATCAATTTCGGCGATCCACTCCTCCACAATCGACAACTCCTCCACTCCGCCTGGTCAAGGTTTTCAGTTTTCTCCCATTCTCCTCCACTCGTCGGCGGGCGACAAAGTGAGCAGTTGCTGCCTTATAGCACGGAGCCGCTGCTACCTCTTCAGTTCTTCTGCTGCCCATCGGTCTTCATCTAGTGAGATCCCCTAATTGTTTTTCTAGTTAATATTGCTTGCTCGGTGATAGATACTAGGGTATATTGCTGTGGATTTGATTACTAAGAAAAGAACATGATTGCTCAAATTATTGTGCTGTTTAGAAGCCAACTAACATGATTATTCTAACAATCAATCAAGGTGCTCTGTTTCCATTGAATACTTGCAGTTAATTTACCAATATGGATGTGTTTGTTTCATTTGATTGCAAAGAACTTCTTAAACCGTAATCATAAAATGGTCCCACCTGAAGTTGATTTACTAGTTTTTGTAACCAGATTTATCCCAGTTTGGTCATAAGCTAAATGAATAAATGAGTGTTGGTAGAATTAGGCTCCATCTAGCTAAAAAGTTGTGATTTTGCATAACAAACCACTTGAAAATATGAACTTACAGCCATGTATCATTTTCCCATTGGGCATCAGCCGCGCCAATCGCAGCCAAAACCTCACAGCACCTCATTTATATGTGAGGCATTTTCACCCTAAACACTATAATGACTCTTCAAAATGTGACATTAAATTGTTTTTTAGAAAACCTTCCAACAAATCCTAAATGCGGGTAAATGGAGACCTGAAATAAGAGCCCTAAACATTTTTTGTTTGGGATTTTCTTCCTCCTAAATGCAGTGGGGTGCCTTTGCCTCTCATAAATTTTAACTCACTGAAAATGTACTCACAATTGCACCCAACTGCGTCGCAGCGGAATCAAAGGAGTCTGACAACGTTTCAAAAATACTTTCGTGCAAAAATATTTGAAAAATTATTTGGTATTCTCAAATCACAATGAATAAAACATTACAACCGCTGAATGCATGCGTGGTCGTTTGGCACGGTGGCGGCGGTGGTAAACGCATGGGTTAAACCATCATTCGTTAAAGATCACCTAACAAATATTATTTGTTTGAACATAAAAGTGTGTTAACGAATGACAATTTAACTCTCATGTTCATGACCTCCACCACCATGCCAAACGAAGCCAAAGTGTGGAACGGTGGTGAAAGTTGATTTATGTTTACTACTGTAATGTAAAATAATAAAAACAAACATGTGTGTTAAGAATTTCTTGTGATTCAAAACAATATTATTTTATTTTATTCAATGTAATCTTGATACATGCAATTATGAAAATGCAGCATTATTATTATTAAAATAAGGATGTTGAGAAATAATTTCTTGTAGGAATATTATTTGTTTAGTCAAATATATAATTCTTGTATAATAACTTGCCTCCACTCTTATTGTGTAATATTGCATCCATGCATATCATTTTATTGTATATAATGCAATAGAAAATTATGTATGGTCATAATTATGGGAATTGGGATCTTCTTCATTTGAAGTGAAATGGAGGAACTCTAAAGGGGTACCCATCAAGGATGATGGCATATTCCATCATCCACGACATTTTAAACCGTGTTTTCAAAAGTTCTAATGGCTACATATGCTGGGGTGTATCCTTTATTGTGATTTTAGAGGTAGAAATACCATAATGTATCCTTGAGAGATGTTTGAGTGGTATTTGGATATTCATCCAAATAAAGGTACTTTATGTAATACATCTCTCTTGATAGTGTAATCATCAAGTTTAGCCAAACTTTACAAATTCGTGGTTTGATCTATTATGTTGTGTTTCTTACATTACTCATGTTAGTTACTTCCTCATAGGTTCATACAAGTCGGAAAAAAAGGTTTCTTTGAAGAATAAAGTTATTTATTGCGTGCTTTCCCGATCAACCAACCCCTTCCCAAACCTATTTTTAGAGCCACCTCTATGCACTATATAAAGAGTGCTGCACTACTACTTTAAATCACCATCTCCACTTCATACCCATCCCCTTCCCCTTCTCCTTCCCCATTCAGAATTCCCTAACTAGCCACTTCTCCTCTCATTCCCCCCTTACCAATTAGTGTTGTCCAGACATCCCTAACATCCTACTTTAAATCACTCATGTTAGTTGTACTTCTTTCAGTCAAAGGATCCTCGCTTGCCAGTGTTTTTTCCTTTTTGGTATTTTCTTTACCCACTCATGGAAAAGAAATCCAGATTCTAATAACCAAAGAAAACACAGAGAGAACAAACTGCGCACCGTATAGTAGCTATATCAATGTATGTTTCCTGAATCCTGAACGACAAGTTCGCTAACATATTTTTGTTTTAGTTCAATTTTTAAATATGTCCATTCATGCTATCAAACTTAGGGCTTGCATGGGTTGAATGCCTTATTATCTCGGCAACCTAAACATAGAAATACGTGTTTGTAATATTTGTGAACATGCATGTTTTATTGCTCAAGTATATGGACATGATCCAATCAAGATGGTTTCCCTAAGCACTAGGTAAGAAAGAGGCCGACAACACCTGTAGCATCGTTAAAACATTCTTGGTTCTTTTTACTATCATTAGTTTTCATCACTTTGAGCATGCCAAAGCTCTGTTGCCACCTGATGTAATGTAGGAGGCACAATTGATGAGAGCCAATAAGCCAAATAACATGCTCATAAAATTATAGCTTCTCGCACAATTCATTCAACTTACAAAAAATGTCCGTAAAATGCCTCCTTTCTTTCCTATTTGTATTATGCATGAGTGGGTCTGCAATGAAAATGTTCTCCACTTCTTAGGCTTATTTGACATGCTCAATAAAAACATTTAGGAGTATTTCACAAGTGTACAACATCAGAAATATACTTTTCTCATGCAATTCTCCAACAAAATTTATAGTTCTTTTCAAGTTCTGAATATGCCTCACCTTGTGAAGTATCTAGAGTTGTTTTTGAAGTGTTAACCTATATATCTATCACTAGCTCCCTCAATCTTAAAGGCTCATCATCCGCAAGATATGCGACATTGTAATCTCTGACATGTCATCATAATTATTCATTCTCTTTATACCTAGAAGATGAAATCATGCAAATGACCAAGATCTAAGACTGGTCGACTTGAAGTATACGCTCTAAGAACTAGTGCATCGGGAAAATCATCTATTTGCATCAGTCATAAATTAATCCATCTCACCAGAATTCATCCATCTCCATATTGTTTGTCTCGCTACAACTCCATCAAACAACTTTTTTACCTGTAGCTTGACTTGTATTTTGGATCTACCCATATAGAATTATTTGTACACTTCTCTATGTACTCTCAGAACTCTGTAACAGAAAAATATTTGTCACCTGATCTCATCTATGATGTCAGTGCTAAAGATGAAGCTCTTGACAAACTGCATTTCAATTTTGTAGGCTCAAATGGAATGTTGATTGTTGCCACAGTGTCACTGTCCCATATTTTCTTTTTAAGAGAATGTATAATAAACGCAATGCACAAACATCACTATCAAAGTAGATATCAATTGAGCTCAACTGTCTTTTCATTAGATTGAATTTATTGATGTGTTGCTGAAATGTCTTCTACCATCCTGAAATTATAAAACTTATTCATTAGAAAATACATTGTTAATTGTTATGGCTTTTCATACATGTTGGATAAAGTTCTCGGAGCTCCAACCTTGGTCTTCTATTGTAGTCTTGTAGAATGCTGAATGACTTAAATTCTTATACAAAAATAAGTGTATGACTCTCAATGCATGCCCATTCATTAGATCCCAGTCATTTTCATTCACGATTGTAGTTTTATAGTTTTTTTACGGTAGAGGGATGAATGTAGTTTTTTATGAAACATGTAATATGTGATTTTATTGTGCAAGGCCAATGCTCTGGATGCTAAATGAAGGAAGCATGGTTATGTTACAGCTTTATGTGATGTTTAATTGAAGTTGATGGCTTGTATACATGTTTATAATAAATATGTAGTGAATAATAATTTTGTATGTTGTATATGCAGAAAAACAATCATGCATTCAGATAGGAGATGGATTAAAAATCGTGTTTGTCCAGGAGGATATGGTATTACAGATGAGTACAGAATGGGGGTGAGGGGATTTATAGAATTGTGCCAACAATATCCCGAATATATGGATCAAGGAAAAATTCGATGTCCATGTTGTGATTGTAGGAGCTTGAAATTTATTGTGCCTGATATGGTTAATTTTCACCTTATCTCTAGAGGATTTGAACGTGATTATATTAATTGGGTCAGGCAAGGGGAACCACCTTGGGATGAACCATCCACTAAAGTCTCTACTATTCATATGCATGAGCAGATTGTGTTTGAGCAAAGAGTCATGGAAGAGCAACAAGATTCTTTGAGGGATATGGTTGTTGATGTCGCTGGTCTAGAATTTAATTGGAATATTAGGGATGAACCACAAGATCCTAACCCGATGGCAAAGAAATTTTTTGACATGAAGGATGCTGCTGATAGTCCTCTTTGGCCTGGTTGTGAGAATTATTCAGTGTTGTCAGCATTGACAGAACTCTTAAATATCAAGTCTGAGTCAAATTTAAGCGTGAAACATTTTAATCAATTTTTAAAGGCGTTTGGTCGGATGTTGCCTAAGGGCCATAAGTTACCTGATAGCTTTTATTCATGCAAGAAGATGGTTGCTCCACTAGGCCTTGGACTTCAAAAGATTGATGCATGCGAAAACGATTGTATGTTGTATTGGAAGCATGATGAAGTGTTACAAGAATGTCGGATATGTCACCACCCTAGGTTTAAGCCTAGGAATAAATGTGGGAAAAGAAAGCGTAAATCTATACCATTTAAACAATTGAGTTATTTACCACTTACGCCAAGGCTACAAAGGTTGTATATGTCTAAAGTCACTGCAGAACATATGAGATGGCACAAGGAAAACATTAGTGAGGAGGGAAAATTATGCCATCCGAGAGACGGCGAAGCTTGGAAGCACTTTGATCGAACTGAATCTATATTTTCTGCCGAGCCACGAAATGTTAGACTTGGGCTTTCTACTGATGGTTTCAATCCACATAATCAAGGATCTAAACCTTATTCTAGTTGGCCGGTTATTCTCACACCTTACAATTTACCTCCATGGATGTGTATGGATAGACCTTATTTGTTTCTTACCTTACTCATACCGGGTCCAAAGAGTCCAGGTAATAGCTTGGATGTATATTTACAACCTTTGATAGATGAGTTGAATGCACTATGGAGTTCTGGGGTTGAAACCTATGACATCTCTACAAAACAAAATTTTTTGATGAGGGCAGCACTAATGTGGACCATCAGTGACTTTCCTGCATATGGAATGTTGTCAGGTTGGAGTACACATGGTAAACTAGCATGTCCATATTGCATGAATCATATCAAGTCATTTAGACTCAAACATGGTAGGAAACCATGTTTTTTTGATTGTCATCGTTTATTTTTACCTTTAGATCATCCTTATAGATATCAAAAAGACAACTTCACTAAGGGAAGGATTGAGACAGATACACCTCTCATTCACTTAACAGGTCATGAGATTGAGGCAATAGTTGCATCATTACCATGCATTGAATTTGGTAAGACAAAGGACAAGTATAGATTGGAGGGGTTTGGTGAATCCCATAATTGGTTGAAAAGAAGTATTTTTTGGGACTTGCCATATTGGAAAACAAATTTAATACGTCATAATCTTGATGTAATGCACATTGAAAAAAATGTGTTTGATAATGTATTTAACACTATTATGGATGTAAAAGGTAAGACCAAAGATAATGTTAAAGCTCGTCTTGACCTCCAGAATATATGTAAGCGTCGAGATCTTGAGCTTAATGAGGTGAATGGAAAATATTTTAAACCTAAGGCAAGTTATGCATTGTCTAAGGATGAAAAAGAAATTGTTTTGAGATGGATAAAAAACTTGAGACTTCCAGATGGGTATGCATCCAAATTAGGCAGCTGTGTTAATTTGGATGATTACAGTATGTATGGAATGAAGAGTCACGACTGTCATGTTTTTATGGAGAGATTGCTTCCTCTTGCATTTCGGGATTTATTACCAGAATTTATATGGAATGGCTTGACTGAATTATCACAATTTTTTAGAGACTTGTGTTCAACTATTCTGTATGAATCAAATATGAAAAAAATGGAGGAGAACATAGTCGTAATATTATGCAAGCTTGAGAAGATATTTCCTCCAGCTTTTTTTGATTCAATGGAGCATTTGCCAATACATTTGGCATATGAAGCAAGGGTTGGTGGGCCTGTTCAATATCGATGGATGTATCCTTTTGAGAGGTAAAATCCTTTAACTTATTTTTTTATTTCAAAATATATATATATGTGCATATTAATTTTATATCCACAGGTGTTTGAACACATTGAAACGTAAGGTAAAAAATAAGGCACGTATTGAAGGATCAATTATGGAAGCTTACTTGATCGAAGAAACTTCAACATTTTGCTCTCATTTCTTTGCTCCTAATGTGGAAACAAGATCTACAATTATTGGGCGTAATGATAATATGATCAATCAAGTTGAACCATATGGTCACATATCTATGTTTAATTCTTCTAGTAGACTCTTTAGCCCAAAAGATCACAAGCGCATTTTAACCTCAACTGAAAAGGCTGCATGCACAATCTATATAATGTTGAATTGTCCAGAGATAGCTGAATATGTTGAGTAAGTAACATCATATTTAATATTTCTTCATAACATTCATTGTTATTTAAAAGCTATCACAAGGTATATATGCTTTGCAGACTTTATGATGTTAAACAACGAGCTCAAATACCGAATCTAACTCCTAAGGCATTAGGAGTTATGCGCGATAAAGAGTTTGCCAAATGGTTTGAAGAATATGTAAGTTGATATGTTATTATAGGTTAAGTGATTATTGACTATATATTGTTCATGCTAAGATCAAAAAATCATTTTTTTGCTTAATAGGTTGAGAATCCAGTCAACCAAATAACGGACAATAAAATAAAAGTCTTTGCACGCGGATTTAGTAGCATTGCCAAAACTTGGAACGGGTGTATAGTGAATGGATATAGATTCCACACACTCGAGTACGGAGAAACAAAATCTACAATGAATAGCGGCGTCTGTGTTAATGGAAGCTATTATGATGATTCTAGTGAAGACTATTATGGAGAATTGATGGAAATTCTTGAGCTGAGTTTCTTAGGGTCCGTTGCCAATACTATAGTGATGTTCAAGTGCAAATGGTTTGATACCGGAAAACGAGGAACAAAGGTTCATCCAAGATATAAGATTATTGATATTAATAATGATCGTACCATGGCCGAAGATAACCCATTTGTGCTTGCTTCCCAATGTCATCAAGTATATTACACATCATATCCTTGGAGAAAGAAAACACTTGATCGTCGTTGGCGCACTGTTTTTAAGGTTAAAGCAAGAAGCACATATGAGATAAATTATACTCACATGCATTGTCAACAAACACCACCAGAGGAATTCTACCAAGAGGCGTCAACTACTAATCCAACCCATATTGTATTAGATGATGTTCCTATTCTAAGCAATATTCATTATCAAGCGGAAGAAGTATGGCCAGATGAATTACAACAATCAAGGAGGGATGTTGAAAAAAATGTTGATTCTGATGAATTAAATGAAGTGAACTCATCAGAGGATGAAGACATTTGATCATTTGTGTTTGACCAAGCTTTCTTGTTCTTTTTTTGTTAGTATTCATATTTTGCTGATCTTCTATTTTATTCACTGATTAAGAGTGCTATTTCACTATTTAAGAGTACCATTTCACTATTTCACTCTTTTTATGCAAATATCTTCTAAAATATCTTCTATTTCTTCTACTGTCAAAGTACCTGAAATAAATATCTCTATCATGTCTACTATATTGTTCACCATGTTGTATTAGATGATGTTTCCACTCCACGAATATAAGAATATATTGTTCTATTTCAAACATTTTTTGCTCTAAATGTTGTTGTATGTTATTTCTAGCATCTCAAATAAGATTTACACCATTCTTTGAGCATGATGAGAACTAGAGGAAGGGGAGGTAGATTATTATCTAAAAGAAGCCGTGAAGATCCTTTTCTAAGTCTTTTAATGCAAGATGTGAATCATCACTCAACCTCTGATTCCGACTCACAAGATGAGGAGCATGATATATCTGAAAATGTGAGTATTGAACAAGTCATATCCGAAGAGGTGAATATTGAACATGTCATATCTGAAGAGGTGAATAATGCTCAACATGATAGCTTGGATCCTCCTTTGGACCAAATAGAGTCGACTAATTCAGATTGCAAAGATAAGGTTGAGCATGATGAAGCCGGACGAGAGATATTGATCATCGTTGGAAAATGGTAAATTTTGTCTTTATAATTCAATTTTTTCTATTCATAATATTCTAATATATTTTTTATATTTGTAGTTTCATTAGTATTGCAGCACCTAGGTCTATGTTGAACTGTTTAAGAGGTTGGTTCAACGGAGTTTGGCCGACATTTAGTAAAATTCCAGATGATGTAAAACAAAACTTCTTCAATATGTTCAAGGTAAATCTTCCATTTCTTTCTTGATTTATTTGTCAAATTAATGTTCATAACTTTAAATTTTATGATAATTGTAGGAGAAATTTACTTGGCGTGCTCCAACAACGGAACAACAAATCTATAAAATTTGGAAGAGTTATTTTAGTAGAATAATGACTTCAGAGATGAGACGCATTCGAAGAGTTACAAAGTCAAAGTCTGCACCTCCGCCGACATGGATGCGAAAAGAAATTTTTGAAGAATTATGGAATATATGGGTAGCTGATAAATACAAAGATCTTCAAGCAAATAATCGTAGAAATAGAATCTCTGATAGAGATGGCCTTGGGGTAGTTAAAAGTACAGCGGGATCTATTTCCATTCCACATCATGCTTTTAGAATGGTAAGTGATTAAATCTTTGGACATTGTAGCTTTTTATTTGAATTTTTAATATTGGCATTCAAAATCTTCTATTTCCATTCCAAATCATGCTTTTAGAAAGAGCATAGTATTTCACATCCAAGTCCTAACTTATGTACACATATACTATACATCATTTTTCATGATCATGGAAGGTCAAGGTAGGGCTATACAACTTTCAACTTTTACTAGAAAGAGCATATATAGTATATAAAATAACTGTACAGAGCATAAAGAAAATCCAAGTAATTGAGGACAAGGCTAATGGTTGTTTTTTCCAACTTCATAAGAGCTTTAACTTCACACAGTTTTTAGACAAAAGCTTAGTTTGTTTGAGTAGTGAAAATGAGAGCAGTGAGAACAAGTTTATATTTAGTAATGTTGATAGGTATCACCAATTAATTGTGATGCTAGAAAGATCAGCTCAAAAATTTTACTTTCAAATGATAAGGTCAATAATTAAGAAAAACAGAGCTTAAATTGTGATGTGATTTGCATTTATTTATGATTTTTTTTCAAAATATTTGCCTGAGAATCTTGTGTTGGTGAGTTTCATTAGAATAAATCATTCTTCCTAATGGGTTTAGGGTCATACTCTCTATAAATAGACAAACTTCAGATAGCTGTGCTTGATTGTGTTCATGAAAATTAGATACATGTTTTGAGTTTGACCTTTTCATTTCATTAAATCAAGGTATTCAATCTTCTCTATTGTTGTTTCTTCTCTGTCCTTAGAATGACAGTAGAAGAGAATATAGATTAGCATTTTTTTTCCTGAATTAATACAAAACATAGAGTATTTTTTTTTCAAAATATTTACCCGAGTATCTTGTGTTGGTGAGTTTCATTAGAACAAATCATTCTTCTTAATGTATGGTATCAATAGTCAAAACACAATTGGTTGTTATAAGAGTACAAATTTACCATTCCTTATTAGAAAACATATTCATTGATACTCCAGTAATTTAATTATGCTCGACCTTTTGAGGGACCGGATGAAAATAGTTGTAATTGATGTGCATATCTTATTCAATTCCATTGTAGTCAGATGGAAGATTTGCTGAAAAACAGAGCGGGAGGAGACGGGCAAACGCTCCAAACAGAGGGGAGAGGCCGCAGCTCGAAATGGAGCGGTTTGCTCCATTTCTTAGGGCACGACGGGAGGAGACGCGGCAAACGCCGCCGCCGAGTGTTTGGTTACCCGCCTTGCGGTGGCTTTTGCCACAAACGCGGCCTCCAAACGTCGTGCCAAATGAAGCCTAAGGCTCCGTTGAACACCGTGGTTATGAACCATTGTTTGTGAACGACCGACCTCACCCAATTAAGGAACTTCAATTCATCCACTTTTATGTTCAAAACTATTTTTATTTTCTTGGCGGCGGTCACTCTATGACGGTGGTGTTTTTGTGCGAAAGCCAAACAGAGCTTAAATTGTGATGTGATTTGCATTTTTATTGTATTGCTGTATGTTTTAGCCGGTGACTGTGAAAAGAAGTTGGTTACAGATAGGTCATTGATATTATTATATTTTGATATTAGTTGCAATTTTGGTTAGGTGTATGAAAATATATCTGTTATTATTATGTCAATGCCATGAATATATTTTGACATTGGTTGCAACTTTGTATGACCTGCTGAAAGGCAGTTGAAAAATGGACTTTGGTATTAATCAGAGAAATCTATTTCCCAAGTACTTAGTTAGCAGGTATCCATGTGTGCATATTTTTATGGCTTGTATAATGCTTATTTTTATTGCTTGTATCCATGTGTGCATATTTGTATTGATTGCTTCCATGTGTGCATATTTTTATGGCTTATATAATGCATTGGGATACATTGTAGTTAGAGTTGCCACTTAAAACTGAAACTGTAAACCAAATTGGAATGAGAATCACAAAAAACTGGACCGAACTGTTTGTGAGTTACTCGGGTTTCTGTTTAGATTTTGTAAACGTAAATAACATTGGCTCGGGTGTGGTTCCTTTATTTTATTGCCATGCCTGTCTCACTAGTTTGAATATATTTCTTGTTTTCTCTAATCATCAACTATGTTAAATACAATGCAGGCTCATGCAAATGCGGGGTTACCGGTTCCTCATGAAAAGGTTTTCAACAGAACTCATAGAACCAATAAAGGACGAGGACCATTTGTCGATAAGAAATCAAAGAAAACATTTGTAAGTATTTTTTTCCATTAGTTTTTAATAGATGCTAATATTTTAATTCTTAATGTCATTATTACTTATAGTTTTTAATTTTCTTTATAGGAGTCTTACACCCTGAAGTTAAATGAGAAGCAAGCTCAAAGCAATGATACAACGATATTGGCTTCTACCAATGCTTCTTCGACATATTATCCAGATTTATGGATTGAGGCTTCTGGTGGTCCTAAAAATGGTCGTTGTTATGGATTTGGCAATTCATACGATGAGAGTGTCATCTTTGGTACGAGTTCAAGAACCAATGCCCAAATTGTAATTGAGAAGTACAAGGATCGTGTTGAAGAATTAGAGAAACTTCAAATGGAGATGAATAATAGTTTTGAACAAAGGGTAGATAGTGTTGTTAAAGATATTGTTAAAAATGTTGTTTCTACTGCCTTAGAGGTGCATGGAATTTATCAAGGCCATCACTTTTCTCCTGGACATTATTCACCTGGATCATATACTTCTACTCAATTCTCTGCTCCAGGTTCTGGTTATTTTTCAGCTCCAGTTCCCGGCTACTATGCAACTCCCAACTATTTTCGAATACCAAGTCATCATCCACAAGCTCAATATCAAGCTCCAAATCAAGATTCTTCTCCAGTTCAACGTCAACCTTCTGACAATGGTCATTGTCCAGATCAGCTGATTCCACGCTCATAGTTACATCATATTTTGTTTTGTTTGAATTTTGATACATGTTATCATATTTTGGTGGATTTACTTTTGATCAAAGTTTGTTGATATGCCAATTTTTGTGTATATGTTGGTTGTCAATTTGGCTATCTAATGACAAGTTATGTATGACATTTGATCATATTGAAGACAAATTTATATTGGTTATTTTGTTGGATGTATTATTATTTAATAATTGAATAATTATGCGAGCAAAAAATTTTAATTTTAATTGTTGTTAAAAATATGAAAATAATAAATTATTATTAATTTAATCATAAAAAATTTATTGTCAAATAATTTTTTTTTGTGTGTTTGACATTTATTAGCAACAAATTTTGCAACAATTTTATTACTAGCTAATATTAGCATCAAAACTATTTGATGATGATTAGCTTCAAATTTTTTGGTAGATAATCTTCCTTGTTAATTTAGATAGCCAAAAATTCGTTGTTGATTATTTGTTGTTGATTAGCAAGGAAAATCACCCTTGCTAACTTTAACTAGGCTCAAATTGGCTATGAATTGATTTTGTTCCTAAATTCCTTCCCAATATAAATTAGCAACAAATTTCATCATTTAGCAAGGAATTCTCCACCTTGCTATTTGATGTTTTTGTTGTAGTGTTGTAAGGATGATCCTAATGGTTGCTAGGTGACATACTTAGCTGCGTTAATATTAGGATTTTGTTTCTTTTTTAGAACCCACTTACACCTGATAGTTTTAGCCACTTTTGGATTATCGACCAATATTTAGGTATTGTTCAGAAGTAGAGAGTTCATCTCTTCATCTATTATTTCTTTCCAGAGTAGTGAATCCCTTGATCTCATCGTTTTTTTATAGGCAGATAGATTAGCCTCAACGTGGTAAGTGACAAAATTACTGCCAAATATTCTCGGAGTTCTCTCTCTTATAGAAGTCCTCATAGATTTTAGGCCACTATTTTCTACTGGAATTGAATAGGAGATGCACAATACTGATTCAGGATCTTTCTCAGTAATAGTTGTTTGCATACATGAGAGTGACATGTTCTTATCTTTGAGAAATTTATCTTCAAAGAACACCGCATCCCTAGATTCTATAATTATTTAATGGGAAATATCTAAGAATCTATCTATAGTACTATATTCAACACAATCTAGGTAGACACATGTGTTAGTGCTAGGTCCAATCTTAGACCTTCTTGGGTTGGAAACCTTAACATAGGCTATACAACCTCAAGTCTTAAGTCTACTTATTTTTAAAGGTCTCACCAAAGCTCATAGGGTGTAACCTCTAACTTAACATGATGGACTTTATTTAGAATGTGATTTGCACTTAAGACTACTTATCCCTAATAAGCAGTATGCATGCCAGCTGTCAGGAACATGGAGTTTAATATTTCTACCGTTCTATTCTTTTGCTCAGCTATACCATTTGATTGCGGTAGTATGCAGTAGTGGTTTCAACTATGATTCCTTAAGAGAAAATGAAATACTTGAACTCACTGTACATGTATTCTCCTCCTCTATCACTTCTAAACCTTTTGATTTTCATGTCAAGTTGGTTTTCTACCCTGATTTTGAAAAGATAGAATTTTTCAAATGCTTCATCTTTAGTTTTAAGAAGATAAATGTGACAGAACCTAGAGTTGTCATCTATAAAGGTGATCATATATTTCATACCCCCTCTGGTGACAAAACTTTTAAAACACAGATGTAAGAATATATTAGCTCTAGAGGTGTTGTGCTCTTAGTAACTGCACTAAAATGTTTCTAGTGATCTTAGTTTGAGCACACACTTCATATTTCGTAAATTGGTTTTTAGTATCTAATGTGATCTGATGAGTTCTAGCTATTTGGAATATTTTTCTATAGTTCATGTGTCCTAGCCTCTCATGTAGAGTCTTAGGGCTAACTAAGTTTGATTGAACTTGTTGAACTACTTCATTTACTAGACTTAGTCGATATATTTTATTTTGGATGTATACACATCCAAAATAGTGTGAGTTAATTGACAATGTTACTCTAGTGCAATAAAAATTGAAAGACATACAAGCATCACACAGTAAATTAATAGACACTAAATTAGCGGCTAGTGAAAGAATAAATTTAACATTTTTTAAAGTTAAAGTTTTACTTGAGGAGAGCAACAAGGTTGCGTTATCCACCTTCAGCACATCAACTGTCTCACCATTTGTAACCATCACAGATTACTTTGCATCAGTGAGCCCTGTTAGCAGTTTAGTGATGTTGCAAACATGACATATTGCCCCCAAATCTAGATACCACTTAGTGTCGGCCTTCACATTTCCAACCATAGCAACAAAGTTAGATGGCTCAGCAAGACTAAATATATTAGCCTGGTTTTCATCTTGTGGTGCCCTGGTCCTTTCCTTCGTAGGAAGACAATAATCAGATGCACTATGCCCCCACTTATTACAGTTAAATCATTTGCCCTTAAACTTTTTTTCATTTTATTTGGACCTACAACCTGGGAGCTACTCTGAGAAGATTTAGTGTTTTTAGGGTAAGGCATGTGTTTAGAACTAGAAATCATGTTAGTAGTAGCTTTTTGTTTGTTAATATTTTTTAATGCATGTCAAGTCCTATTTTCATCCTCAATGCGTATAAAACACTTGAGGTCATTTAGACCAACCTGCATCTTCTTGCATTATATTTTTAGTTTTAAAATTATAGCAGATGCAAGACAATTTAAAAATAACAGTGACAACAACAAAACTGTTTGGTAGAGAAATGTTCTCATTATGCAAGGAATCAATTAAATTCTCAAATTCAAATACCTTAGGGAGAATCGCTTTCTCCTCATCGAACATGAAGGAATGGAACTTGTCCACCAAGTGAGCTTTAGACAGGCCCTCCTGCTTGAAGTGATCCTCTAGTGCCTTCTAGATCTCTATGGCAGTCTTCATCTTGATGTAAGTCTTTGTCAGGTTAGGGGATAGGAAATTCAGTAAATATTCTTAGGAGAAATCATCATTAGCAATCTACCGTGCCTCATCGTCAGTCCTAATAACATCAGCATGATCAGACTGAATGGTGTAAAATAAGTTCAAGTACTTCATTCCGAATTGGATATTCAGATTCCAATCGTTAAACTTCATTACCGTGAACTTTTTCCAATTTTATCACCGGAACAAGGGACGATAAATTGTTCTCATTCATCATTGTGTCCCTTTCTTTATCTAGCATAAATCTGACGATATGGAGATCACAAATGGAAATAGATCTAGAGATCTTGAATGACAACAAGCTCTCCTTGTGATATTGAATAGCGACAAGCTTTAAAATTGCCTCTAAATGTGGCTAAAACAACAGGAGCATCAGATGGGAAGCGGTCACAACAAGAAAGAATCTGAAATCATCTCTAAGGAGTGTCAGACAGAAATGAAGACAAGGAGAACTCTCTTTTCCAATCGACTATGAGAAAAGTTCAAAAGTCTACAGAGTTCCTCCACTAATGGCCATAGAAAGAATCAGACAAACCTCCTCTTCTTCTTTTTTTCTTTGAGAACGATAGTCTCTAGTAAGGAGAATGATGGAAAGAGGTGCTAGGCTTCCTCGATCAAATTGACGAAGCTAGATCTTAATAAGATATGACTCCTCCTCCTTTTTCCTTGTTCCACCGTTAGAGATCTGGATAGGTGGCAAGAAGTGTAGTAAATCAGGAGCGTTGGGATATGCCTTCTTACAATCAAGCGCAGGTGCCGGGATATACATATTCCCAATTAACACAGCGGGTTCAAAAAAAATATTCATGATCCTTGACAGCGACCTTGCGGGATAAAAAAAATAGTGGGATGATTTCCTTCTCCCGATCCGGAGGAGTTTTTGTGAGCGAGGCAAAACTCCTAACTTCCTTGATCTGCTCTGCAAAAAATGACTAGAAGCAACCCTTAATGGAGACTTCCTCAAGGAAATGACAAAGATTGATTGTGTAAATAATGATCATCCTCTTCTAAGCAGCTAACCTAGATCGCGAGAAATGAGAAAAAGATCTTCTTTCTTCTCGATAAGCTGCGACTAAGGGAGCGGCAAGCAGTGATTCCACCTGCAAATCCACAATCAGCAAAGTGAACGATGGCAAGAAAATGCTTTCCCTCTTCCAAATCTGTGATGGGAGCGGGATTTTCCTCACCTCGATCGAGTGCCGGATTGGAGGCGGAAGTGCAGCGGAAAACCAAACCAAGAGTGGGATTTTTTTGAGCAACTAAGGCTCTACTTCGAGATTATTATGTCACTCGAAGTATCCTAGGTGGTGTTCAAAGTGGAACTACCTCCCTGTTGCCCCCAGCTTGAGTTTTATAGGCAACCCTTAGGTTCAATACGGGTATCGGATATCCGGGTATCCGAATCAAACCCGTTAAGCCTATGAGTCTGTTATATAACCAAATATACATTAACAACGGGTTGGTAACCACTACAACATGTCAATCCTCTCGGCTAAATCAAATATTTCAGGCCAACCACAAGTATAAGTAAGAAATGGTTGAATTTACCACAAATCACATCATACAAATGACATATATATATATATATATATATATATATCATAAAATGAGCTGTTCACAGATGAGATACATAATAGAAGGTAAGGGCTAAGCCTGGTATAAAGTCAAAATGGGCTTATGCCCAGTACACCAATATCTTTAACACAAATCTCATAAAAGTACTCTCAAAATCAAACACTCACATCTGCATGTGATAGAGTCATAGTTATGTGCTACATCATCTCCTCAAGTCCCGCCATCCTGGCATGCGGGTCCTCCTGGAGGTAAGTTGCTGCTCCAGCTCTTGGTGCTTCTGGTGTTGCGACCTCATCTAACCGTTAGTCAAAAATACTAAGTTTGTTTTGTCCTCCCCTCCCCCGCGACTCCTAAGCATCAGGTGGGATGGAGGAATAAAAAGGACACCAAGAGTAGTGTGTAAGAAGCGGGTGAGCGGTCGATCTAGCATAGTATATAACAAGTTCAATAGTAGTGTATAAACGTGTAAATTCTACACTAGCAATTCTACTATAAGATAAAGACTAAATGAAAGCAATAAGTAAAGTAAAGCAAATAAGCTATCTACCATCACAAAAAAGTAACTTAATATATATGAATGTTCATACAAACTTATAAGTTAAGGTTTATGTTTATAATTAACTCATCATATAAAAGTACTCATACTAATTTATATGATAAAGATCTTATTGTATGTAATGTCGCATATGCTATGTCATACAATGCTTATACCATGTTTCATACAAGTGTAACTCACGAACATACGTTGTGTGCACATACCTTTCGTTCTCACTTTTTGGAGGTAGCTAACCTCTCAGGTACCACCTGTCGTGGCTATGGGAGCAGTGGAGAGGGTGTCTCCACTCCTTGGTGGGTATGCACACTATCAATCTTAGAAATTTAGTACACCTCGATACTAAGAACACAACAGTGGAGCCCCCACGTACTTTTGTTAGAATTTAATTACCAGTCTTTTATACTATGTGAAGGGTCATTAGGAAAACATCACTAAGACACCAGCTGAGCTAGCCCTCTTGACCATAACAACTTACCAAGTCAACGTACACTCATCGGTGTGACGATCGGGTATTACCAAATACTTGACACATCACATGTACATGCAAATGTATCAGCCCAATCATACACATCTGAGCCTCCAGCTCTCAAGACTATCAACTCTTCCATATCATAACCAACCGAGCCTTAACTCCCTGAACTATCCAGTACTTCTCAACTACAACACAACATACTCATAGGATAATGTTCACCAGTTCTAATATCTTCATACTTATCATGTTATTTACTTAGTTGTTTAGTTATGTTTACTAGTTTAGGGTGGATCTTGGACTTTCCGAGGACTACCCGGTGAAGGGCTCGCAACAGTACTAAGTGGTATGATGGACTGAATCCCAAACCTCCATTTCTCCAGATATTTAATCTTATTGGTGGATACCCTTCATTAAATCCCTCCCTTAATGTTGCTCTTAATAGCCTAAGATAGTTAATAACTCTTTTGGTGGAGATTTGATCTATCATTTAACCTCAAAGGATAAGTACTCCTCTAGTGTCCATAAACTCTATCTCTTCTCATTACTTGACAAATTGTTCTATGACTCCATTTAGAAGTCTTAGGTACTCCAAATATGTTACTAATCCATTTAGGATCAAGTCCTATTATTATCCTTAAGGTCTACCCACTAGCAAACATTATGTTGAACACTGCATACTTCTAACTGCATATATTTTGTATGTGGTGCAACCCCAACTATACTAATCAATATGCTTCGAGATTTAATATTGAGGTGCACATGATCAAACTAATGTCCTACTATCATAATTTTGATTTCATCTAAAATCTCAGTGTTAATAGTGGCCAAATCAGTAGTACGTATTTTTGCTAAATGCAGATCCAATTCAAATATTACACTAAACATGTCACATATGAATCAACTACCAAAAATATAAGGTCAAATGGTCTAAAATTTATTCTAGAGGTTCATCATGTCATAAAAAGTGATTGACTTGATATTCTTATCTTTTCTAATTTAATTGACCATATAATTATATTTAATAAATATATGACAACTTTCAAATTACACATAAAGTACTAGAATATGATGTCCAAATATTCCAAGTAAATTATTAGAGGTTTATTAGGACATAAAAATGATCCTAACAAAGAATCACAATTTTTCATAATAATTTGATCATTAAAATTTCATAAATACTTTTATAAGAAAATTGTATCATTGAACAAAAACTATATAATTTATTCATCCAAAAATTCCAAATAAATTTCCAGAGTTTCATCATGCTCTAAAAAGTATCTAGCCAAAGAATTGGAATTTTTTAAGTTAATTTGACTATGATTATCTCACATATTCATAAATGTTACAAATACAATTAATAACATTGCACAAGAAAAATGATACAAAAAATTCTAGATTCTCAGAGGTATGTTTTTACCTAATTAAACATGTGATAAAGATTTGGATTTTTCCTAATTTATCTGGTCACAATTATTTCATTTATTACAAAGTGTGACATAATTAATATCAATGTAATACTTAGGAAATATATGTCCAAAAATCCTAATTTCTCCAGAGGTGATACATTCCATCATAATACATGCATGCTCAAAATTTCATTGACATGCAACAAGCCATTTGGGAAAAATACACCAAATATAATTTTATGCTAAATACACACCATTTCCAAACATACGAGGTTCATGCATGTTGAATATACCCACATGCAGAAAGACAATGGTTTAAAATTTTAATCAGTGTTATATAATGATCTAAATAACAATCTACCAGATATTTGGGGCATTTTGAGGTTGTTTAGCCTTGTATTTATCCTATACATACATTATTAAATTTTTACATAAATAATAGAAACAAATCCTCCAAAAATTTTGATTTTTGGATTGGAACTCTATCTAGGTACCCCTCATGCATTACCAAAATTTCTGACGCATGCATTGAGTAAAGAGTTAGGAATTAACAAAATAAGATCTAGGTCACATTTAGGACACCCCCCCCCCCAAAAAAAAATAGAGATTTTGGGAGTTGTAGGGCACCAAATGGGGTGATCTAAAATTTACTAGAAAGTAGAAACAAAGGGACACAAATTTGATGATCAACACTTAACCTAGGTCTGCCACTAAATGGCCTTAAATCAAGCTTGAAGTTCTCTGTTTAAGTGCGATGGATTGAATACATTTAAACTTCAAACTATAGTGTATATATATCATCATGCATGAATCATAAAGCAGAATGAATGACATTTGTTCATCTTCAAGCACAAGCTGACTGTCCTGATTTATCTGACCTGAGATATATTCAAAGGTGATTTCCTGGCCATCCCTTGACCTCTACGACCGACCACCACCACTTCCATTGAGGTGGTGGCCCTCGATTGGTGGAGATTTACCAACCAGAAACCGCTTGTACGACGATCCCAATCAAGAAGAAAACCTAATTATTTTCTATCCAATCTCACATTTAATCGGGCTCAATTTTGCCCGATTTCTCTCCTAAATGATCTTGAAAGCTAATATAGAGGGAGGGGAGGAGAAACACACTTGGATTGGGGCTTGTTGATGGGTGTTTTGCTGGTGAGCCATGGATTCTACTTTCTCTGGCGAGCTTGCTCCAAACAACAATCCTGAGCCCAATTCCTTTAGGTAAAGCCTCTGTTCAACTGCTTGGGAGGTAGGAAAGAGGATGAAAGGTTAAAATGGGGTTGATATAAACTGTTTAAGGGGAAGCCATTAAGGGGGTTGTCGGCCAAGCCTTGGAAGCTCCTCTTAGCTGCCATTTGTCACCCAACCTTGCTTAATTCAACTGGAATTTATTGAGGGAGCTCAGTTATGAGCTTGGGAAGGGGATGGAGGGCCATGTGGCCTCCAATCCACAAAATCCTTCTTTATCCCATTTAAATTTGGGGGAATTCACAATTTTCCCTCATGCATGTCTCCCCCTTTTGAAAATTTCCATTTTTACCATAATATCATTAATCCAGAATTTTAAATAAGTCTCTTAATGGCTTCAATTTAGATTCCTTCAGGCTTGACTACAAAACTTCCTTTAAAATTCCCAATAATCCATGACTTTAGTCAAATTTCCAAAGGTCATTAATTCAAAAACCCAATGATTGACAAGTTAGATTAATTCCCACCCAAATTGAC
>CM077091.1:148732867-148999845 GCA_039513925.1 Platanthera zijinensis
GGAAACCGGCAGGAAATGTAGCGTGAGGGTGATCAGGTGGTACGCGTCCATGGGTCAGTCGGCAAGGAGGGAACTGGTGCCTAGGGAAGGCTCGCGCACAGTTGGAGAGTCCTTCGCTCTCGCCCGGCATCGTGGTTAAGAGGTTGAGGGCGACAACTCGGTGAGAGAAAGGCGAGAGAACAAGAGAAGGTGCGGAAGCAAGGAAGTTCTCGGCGAGGCGCGAGCCGCGAGAGGAGCAAGAAGGGCAAGGTTCCGGAGCGGAGAAGAAACGGAGAAAAAAATGCGGTGGATGGACCGGCCTATTTATAAAAAACCGTGGTAATGATGGCTTTCCCAAAAAAGGCGGTAAGGGTACAATCTCCATGCCTCAAGGAAACGGCGCCTCGTTTTCCACCCTGACACACGTCAGGCGCCTAAGCCAACAAGAAGATTTCGGCTCATAGATGACAGTGATTGACAGACAGCTTGGGTTCGCGCAAACAACGAGATAACAGTTTGAAACAGAGCAATAAAGCAAAAAAAAATAAAAAGGGCTCTCGCCGGGCGAGAGCCGCATAACAAATAATAATAATAAAGTCTCAAACAGAATTCAAATTAAAAATGGGGGTACATTGCGAGAAAGGTAGGAAGGGAGGAGGGCGAGACTCCGTTACTCAGTATGGTTCCCATCGCCATCGCCCTCGTTCTCGCCTTCTGGTCCTCGGAGAGCTCGCGGGTTAAGTAGATGACAGGGTTGTGCATCCAGGTTGATCCGGCGCGCCTGGTCTCGAATCCGCGCAATACACCGCTCTGGGGACGACTCGGCAGTAGGCATATCATGCCGCTCCGTCTCGCCCAGGAAGTTGTAATCCCGCTCGAGGGCCTCCAGCCTTTGCTCCACCATTTCGCGATGTTCCTTCGCCGCAGAGGCGTTGGCCCGCTCCCACCGCACGAGTTTCGACAGGATTGCCGCTATCCTCTTCCGCCGTTTCTTGACGTTCCCGGCACCGTCCAGGATTTCTTCCATCTCATCAGAAGAAGGAAAGGGGGAGCTCTCGGCGTCTTCCCCTTCCTCCCCACCTTCATCTTCATCTTCATCTTCATCTTCCTCGTCAGCTCCCGCCCCCGGGTCCGCATCCCCTGGTAAAAGCGAAGTTCCATGGTTATGGCGAGAGCAAAGTAAAGGCTATGATAATACCTCGCATACCTGCAGTACGGCGAGAGCTACCGGCCGGCGGCAGGCGAGATGGCCCGGACTCCCACTCAGTCTCCTTTCCGAAGAGGAGGTGGAGCGGTTTTCCTCGCCCCGGGCGGAAGGTCTTGCGTGAGGTGATCCCGGCCTAGCCGGGAGCAGGGGGGAGTCGTCCTCTCTCGCGGGGTGGGTGGCCTCCTTTAAGGATACGAAGGGTTCAGTGGCCACCCCTCCCGCCAGTAGGGCGGGATTAGCCGCTTGGGTGACCAAGTTAGCAGCTGCTTTTTCGTTTTCCCGGGTGGCGAGACCCGGGCTGGCGGAAACTGGCACTGCGGGAAGTCAGTTCAACAGATTGGAATGCTGTGATTAGAACGATAAAAAGAGGGCAATAGGGATGAAAGGTTACTTGGAGTTCTCAAAGGGTCAGCCGGAGGAGTGGCCTCCGGGACCCGTGGTGGATCGTCGGGAAGGCGAGACGCCGAGTCTGGGGGCGCCTGCAGGGTCCCGGCGTCGTCATCTCGAACAACCTCCTGCGAGAAGTATTGCATATCAGTTGTCGATCCTTCTGCTTAATCGGTTCATAGTCTTGGTAATCAGCAAGCCGGAAAGGCGTACCTTCTGCAGAGGGGAAGGATTATCCGCGCGACTTGGGGATGGGGTAGGTGAGCCCCGGTTCTCGCGCAGAAGGTCCCGCCTGACCGATTTCGCTTTATTCTTCTTCTTCAACTGAGAGGGCTCAGCGGCAGGCGCCGTTCTCGCAAGCCAGGGGGCTATCAAGGCGTTGTTCGCAAAGGCTCGCGCCTGCGCCGCGTTAATGCGGTCTTGAAGGCCCTGCGAGAGCGGCTTGTCAACACGTTTGGAACGCATCTCGAGACCACGCGAGAGCTCAGACACGGGGCAGCGATTGGCAGTGACAGATTTATGGCCGTCTATCAGCGCACATATATAGCCACGGGATGGCCCACCAAAAGATTCTCTTTTCAGGACGACACGTGCTCAACGAATATTTACGGGTTGGATGTGTCTTTTCGAGCGAAGGGCTGGCTCGAAAAGAGCGGGGATTGTACAACTTCATATTCGTTGAGTGGGACTCAGAGGCACCAAGGGTAAGGACTGAGTTAGATTCAGGCTAACTTTGGGCCTCAGAACAGAAGAGCTCTCGCCTAGGAGTGAGCGGGAACGCTCGCGCTCAAGCACCGGCCGAGACCTGCTTCTGCCCAGCGACGGGCGAGAAGGCTCGCGCCCCGCGGAAGGCGGGAACTGTCTCGGTCTGAGGCATTCTTCGGCAACTTTTTTAGCTCCCGCCGAGTGAGGGCGGGAGAGTTCTCGGCAATGTTCAGTTCTCGGCATAGGGGTTCTCGTCGGGAGGGGCCCAGGGAGAAATTACCTATATGCCCTCAGGGTCTGCATTCAGTATTTCATGACAGCGGTATTTGGCTATTGGCAGACCAGTCAGGGGTAATTTTGTAATTTCAGGTCAACAAAGACTATAAATAGACCCACAGGGGCTCTTCAGAAAGCAAGCTTACATATTTCCCTAAAATCTTCTAGTGCTTTCTGAGGAGCTTCAAGCTCAGCTTTTGGCTTTGGAGGGGAAGCTCTCAGAGATCTTCCGGGTTAGAGGTGGGACCTCCCTGCTGAGGCTTTGGGTCAGTTTTAGGTCCTTTTCAGCCAGTCGGGGGTTGGAGCTTGGGAGAAGTAGGTGTTGGCTACGCCCCTATTTTCGAACTCTCGTTGAGGTCAAATTTTGGCTTCAACAGGGAGGCTACGTAATAATCTGGTGACAATCTGAGCATAAGTTATGACAGCTCCAGGATTTCGAATTTGGTTTGTAATGTTGGTAATACGAGCATAGTGTTGAAGCCAAAACTTGGTCTCAACGAAAGTTCGGACCTAAGGGGGTAGCTTGCACTTACGTCTCCCGAACTTGCACTCCTGACCAGACACTCGGAACTTGAAAATTGACCATGGGCTGCAGCGTGGAGGTCCCAGCACACACCCGGAAGATCTTAAGAGTGCTTCCCCTCTCAAGAAAAAAGCTGAGTTGGGCACCTTAGTGGAATTTCACAGCCAATCCAAAATAACTCAAGGAGGAAGAAGCCAAAAGAACCGGATCCCCTCCAAAGGTGCGCACTGGGTCGATTTATAATTCCAAGTCTGGTCTGCAAACAGCGTAACTCTGCTGTTTAGAAATGTTATACACAACCCAAATTAGTCTGCCAGCAGCGTAACTTCGTTGTTCTGAAAGGCTAATAGCAGGCCAAAACATAATTCTGTGAGGCGAATACCTAGGCGAGAAGAAGAGCACCTGCCTATGTCTGGACGAGGGAGAGTGCCCGATGAGACTAGCACTCGCTCACCGCCCCTGCCATCCTGAGTGATTGTGTACTGACTATCACACTCGCCTATGGTGCGCGCGAGTCTCAGGCCTCGGGTCAAATGCAGGCCCGCCTGCCTCACTCGCCTGCCTCACTCGTCTGCCTCACTTGCCTGCCTCACTCGTCTGATCAGTCACCCTGGGCCATGCAGCCCTCTAGCCCCTGGGATTCTCTGAGGCGCCCACTCAGCGAACCTGGGGTTGTACACAGTATTCTTGGATGGTCTTGTTTTCCTACATGTGAGAGGGGACTCGAGACAGTTCATGATCGCCAGAGGCCCACAGCCCACCTTTGCAAATGAGCCCTTAATTACAGCATAGAACATAAGATTACAGCATAGAACATAAGATTACAGCATAGAAGATAAGTTAAGCAAATCAAAATGAGTAGAATTTTGCTTCTTCAAAGATAAAATGTTCAGTTTATGCCTCTAAGAAGAGAAAAAATGGCTAACCCGAGGTCACTTAGCTCCATGGTCAAGTCACTTATTTCCATTCCCGACAGTCTCATTGCTGCCATAGTATCCGGTACTTCTTCCGTCATGGCATCCAACGACTTCTCCAGTGACTCTGCAGCTCTCTTAAATGCCTGAAAAATTAAATTCCATCTAAAACTACAGCAAAACCCTAATGAAAACAATTTCAGAGAGGAGAAAAAAAAGTTAAAAATCTACCAAAAGGGTCGGAATTGCTGAGAAGAACAACCACGCCGACGAAACAGCGACCTGCTAATACAATGAGAACTGCTCAAGGAAGCATATTCACAAAAAAGAAAGCAAAACGAAAACGGAAAACTGAGATCATGCAGTTGGAGTTTTGAAACTCTGCTGAAATCCGCAGGATAAGAACAGACTCACCGTGCAGGCTATGATGTTGAGAAGAAGGATGTGCCTGGGGCCAAGATTCCACCGGGAGAAAGAAAGCGAGGGTGGGGGAGACGCAATCGAAGTGGAGCGGAAATGGAGATTGTCGGTGGAAGAGGCGTCTAGGGCGAGAGACGAAAATGGAAGAAGGGGCAGAAATCCCTTATTTCCACTCGCCGACATTGAGATCCTTCCCACTGCGATGCAGCAATCAATAGGAGCGCCATTAGTAGTCCTGTAGGAAAGCAGGCGGTGGGGCGAAGAAGGAGACGGAGAAGACTGAGAAGAAGAAGGGCAGAGGAAAGTAATGGCGGAAGAGCGAGAAAGAAGAGACATAGTCGCTACAGAGACTACGAAGCTCCGCCATTTTCATCACTTCGGGCATTCAGCCGACCGGAAGGTTTGTTCATTGGTCCAATTGGAGGGTTTGAGATTGGGTCGACCCGAGCCGATTTAACTCGTGAACCGGTTCTAGGCTGGCTTCTAATTTTTCATTACATCACTTTTGAAATACAAAACGCCAATGTGGAGTTTTGGGCAACCTATGTCAAAATATAAAATGGTAGGAAATGAGCGCGGACCTACATAAGGACCGATGTGAGCGGCCGTCAGGCACGGATTTAGGAAGTTTGATTAGGGGGCTCAATTAAAAGGTGGAGAATTTTTTTTAAAGATCAATGTCTATACAAAAAATTACACATGTAGATATATATGAGCTCAATCTTTAATCAAATTTCGGAACAAATGGAATGTTGCGTGATGCTGACCTGATATGTGTTGCTCCTACTACAGATAATGAGAATTTTAACAAGAGGGGTCCGAACCATTCAAGAAGTTTGAGAAACATGTAGTCAACATTCATTGATTTTGATCTCGTGTACTCTTAGGATGTAATAAATGAGACACTAGTATAAAAAGTAAGATTACAAGAGTTAAGTAAAAAAGATGTCACATTATATCGTGCTGAAGATGACGATAGTGTTTCTCTCTGAGATTCTGAAGAAACTATGAGTAAAGAAGAAGATGAATTTTGCGGGGACAAATTGGTTGCAGTTATCTAAACTACATTTACATATATAATCTCCACAATAATTAATTAAATCAGTTATCTCGCATGTCATCTTTCTACTCTTCCAATCAAAAAAAATTGAACGTCGCCACCTTTTCGGGCTTTTCTCCCTTATTCGAACACCATTTTTGGCGTATACGTAGTCAAAATTCACTGGCTCGACGAGAGTAACCCAAACTCAGCATCTATTTTACCAAAATCCTTGGGGGGAGGGGGGAGGGCCCCCGCCGACCCCCCCCCCCCCCTAGATATGCCCCTGGCGACCGTTAATACTGAATTTAAAAATACTATTTTTTCAATAATATAAAATGAGATATTTGACATGATAAATAAGATATTAGCGAATATATAACATTAGAAGTGCACAATCCATATTCGTCGAGGGGGCACTCAGAGTCATGTCAGCAAAGGGGTCAAGGTCAATAAGTCATGGCAGAAGTCTGAGTCAGCCCCGGTTGGACCGGATTAACTTGAATCGTCTTAGCTCACGGAGCGGTCGAGGGCGCACCCAGTCAATGAAGATGAACATTAGACACAAGTCTTGATGACGTGGAAAAGCCCCCTAAATGGGTAAAAAAACCACGTGATCAGGTCTGTGCCGGTCAAATTCCACTAGTTTTCGGTGATTAAAGCACGCTTGGTGAATCGGGGCGACAGACCGCTCCCGTTACAACTTGAGTGGAGAGAGAGAGAGAGAGACTATAGCTTCCTACGGGCAACAGGCTGCACCGCGGAAGTGACTTAGACGTGGAAATGCGCGGGATGCTTCTGGACCTTACGCTCGGGGCGGCGCGTGCTTGCTGGCTTCAGATGACTTCTTCCTTCGGCTTCCTCATGGTCTTGGGCGTCCTTTTGCTGTCAACGCGCTGGTGGGGTGTTTATAGCCGATAGTAGCAGCTGGTGGTCACTTGTGGCCGCTGGTGGCCGATGGTGGCTGCTGGTGGTTAACGACGAGCGGTGGCCGACTCAGTGGAGGAGGCAGGAGAGCTCTCACCTGAGAAAGAAGAAGACAACCCGGAGAAGAGAAAAAGTGAAGAATGAAGAGGCCCTGGGGTCCCTTTTATAGCCTCCAGGGGAGGATCATGGCGGTCCCCACCACTAAAGTTGTGGGTTAGTGGGTGGTTACCCTCTTGATCGAACGGCGAGGAGGGCCTCCCCTCGATCGGACGGTGGGGAGGCCTCCCATGGCGGCGGGCCGTCATAGCGGCGGTGGTGGCCGGTCGGGCGGCCGCCGGCGGGGGCAGCCGGCCTGGCGGCCGAAGGTGGCGGCCTGCCAGGGGCCGGCTGCGCCTAGACCGGCGGCCCGCCGTGGCTAGGCCGGTGGCCTACCGCGGCTTGGCCAGTGGCCTGCCGTGGCGGTCCGTCGGTGGTTAGGCGGCCAGCCGCGGCTGGTCGCGGCTAGGCCGGCCGCGGCTGGTCGCGGCTAGGGCGGTCATGGCCGCCCGCGGTAAGGCCGGTCATGGCCCGACCGCGGCTAGGCCGGCCGTGGCCGAGCCGCCGCAAGGCGGCCGCGGCTAGGCTGGGCCGTCGCAAGGCGGCCGCGGCTAGGCCAGTTGCGGCCAAGCCGGCGGCCTGCCGGCGGCCGGGCTTGGTCGCGGCTTGGCCGACCTTTTCTAAGCCAGCCTTGGCCGGCCGCGGCCAAGCCGGTGGCCTGCCACGACCTCCCTGACGGCGAGGCCGGTGGTCCGGCCGCGGTGAAGCCTGGGAGGGCCGGCCGCCGACGGCGGTGGTCTTCCCGGCGGCGGCGGCCCTCCTCCCCGAGGAGAGGGAGCGGGTCCCGCCCCCCCCCCCCCCCCATAATTCTCCTCATGAGAGATCATGGGGGGAATGGCCCACCCATGATCCTTTTTGGGTGGAGATCATGGGGGGGGGCTTTCTCTCCTATAAATGATTGTAGAACCCATCAATACTAAAAGTGTCGCTCGAAGCATCCGGATGGAGATTAAAGTGGAATCCCCTACCCGTTTCCCCTAGGTGGGTATAAATAGACAATCCCTAGGAGTTACTACGGGTAACGGATATCCGTTTATCCGAACTGACTCGTTAAGCCTCCGAACCCGATATTTGTCCAAATATACATTAACAATCTCCTCATATATTTGTGACAAATAACGTATGTGTCTCGTAGTGCAGAAAGTAGAGTGTACTAAAAGAAAAAAAAATTGACTTTACATAATTTCATAAGAGTTAGCACATTTAAACATAAGTAGGAATTTTTAAAGAACAGTAACATAAACATCCAAACATAAAGTGCTACTCAGAAATAAACAAGTCTGAAAACAAAATAACAATTGATCAAAAAAACGTATAACAATTCTACTCAAAGAGTAGATCATCTCATCCATGTCAAAGTCTACTTTCTCTCCTCCATCTTCACTAGTGTCTGCAAGGAATTTCATGAGTTGGACTCTATGAATTCATAAATATATGCAGTGACCTATCAAAGTAAACTAGCTCTATCTAAATGAACTTAGTACTTATAGCAGTAGTGAAGTAACACTGTCAGCATCTCTATCTAGTCTTAGTAGGACCAGTCAAGTTATGATTTTAATAAATCACGCATTGTTATCTTACTCATTAATGATCACTATGTACCTTATCATATGACTTGGCACGCCGACATTTGCAACATTATCAAATGTGAAATAATATATTATGATCATTAATGTTAGATTAACTCATACAACGACTTTCGATTCCCAGTTGAATAATTCTTGAGTCAACTTACAATAAAAAAGATGTTAAGTCATTAAATGTGAAATGACTAGTATCCAATCATCTTTAGTTTTCATCAAGAAATTATTTGAGATTTTTAGTATGTTATTAGATGCTTGAATGTTGTGGATATATGCTCTTACCATTAAAACATAAACATAAGAGGAGAGTTTCATATTTCTATGAACTTTAATCTCATCTCCCCCGATATTTTGATTGTGAGAGTTCTATTTAATCCTTTTGTCAAAGCGTCTGCAATATTATCTTTCGACCTCACATCAAGGAGGTTCACAATCCCTTGACTCGTGAGGGAGGTCAACCAACCTTGTTTCATCCGTAGTTGCCTTCTTTTGATGTTGAACAAAGTGTTCATAGCAACCGTTTTAGTAGTCTGACTATCGTAGTAAACTGCAACAGAACACAATTTCGGGCTCGATAGTGGAATGTCCATCACCAAATCTTTTATCTACTCTGCTTCTTCTCCCGCTGAAGATAGAGTGTAGAGTTCAGATTCAATAGAAGATAGTGCAATACATGATTGCCTCTTGAACTTCCATGCTACAGCTGGTCCTCCTAGTGTGAATATTAATCCGCTAATGGACTTGCTGTCGTTTAGTTCTGAGCACCATAATGCATCAGAATATCTTTCCAGGACTAGAGGATGATCATGGTAACATAAAACATACTTTTGGGTGTGCTTTAGGTATCTCATTAGCCTATCGAGGGCATCTCAATGGTCTTGGCTAGGATTACTAGTGAATCTACTCAACATACCGATCGTAAAGACTATGTCAGGTCTAGTGCAGACCATAGCATACATAAGACTACCAATCAGTTTAGCTTAATCTAACTATCTAACCGCAACTCCTACATTGGGCTTTAAGCAGTTGTTGTAAACGTATGGTGTCTCTAATGCTCTACTTTCAATGTATCCTCACGTATCCAACATGGATTTTATATAGTGGCTTTGACTCAAGGAAATGTCATTTTTCCCAAAGCTCACTTGCATGCTTAGTATAGTCTCAGTTATACTGAGGTCTTTAATGCTAAACTCTTTCATTAGTCCTGACTTAACGTCATCCACTTCGGATTGATCAGAACTAAGAATCAGCATATCATCCACATACAAGCATATTATAGTGACTTTATTTGATCTACGACATATGTCAAGACATTTATCAGAGAGACTCGGCATGAATCTCATGTTCTTTACACTATAGTCAAACTTCTCATGCCATAATTTAGGTGATTGTTTTAGTCTGTATAGTGACTTGATTAACTTATAGACCTTATTTTCATGACCTTCTACTATAAATCCTTCAGGTTGGCTCATGTATATCTCTTCGGTAAAATTTCCGTTCAAAAATACAGTCTTAACTTCTATTTGATGAACAATAAAGTTCTCAATAGATGCAATAGCAAGTAGGATCTTAATGGTTATATAGTGACACACTAGTGAATATACATCAAAGTAATTCACCCCACTAACTTATGTGAAACCTTTAGCCACCAGCCGTGCTTTATTCTTAGTTACGCTACCATCAGTATTATGCTTCTTTTTAGGACCCACTTATACCTTATAGTTTTAACCCTTTTTTGCTTATCAACAAACTTCCAGGTGTTGTTCTGAAGTAGAGAGTTCATCTCTTCATCTATGGCTTCTTTTCAGAGTTGTGAATCTCTTGATCTCATCGTTTACATATAGATAGATAGATCAGTCTCGACATAGTAAGTGACGAAATCACTACCGAAGGTTCTGGGAGTTCTCTCTCTCATCGAAGTCCTTTTAGACTTTAGGTCACTATTATCTACTGGAACTGAATAGGAGGTGCTCTGTACTGGTTCAGGATCTTCCTCAGTAATAGTTGTTTGCATACCTGAGAGTGATAGGTTCTTGTCTTTAAGAAATTTATCTTCAAAGAACACTGCATCCCTAGATTCTATAATGATATTATTAGAGATGTCTAAGAATCTATCTGCAGCATTATCCTTAGCACAACCTAAGTAGACACAGGTGTTGCTCCTAGGTCCAAGCTTAGACCTCCTAGGGTTAGAAACCCTAACATAGGCTATAGATCCCCAGGTCTTAAGTCTAGTTATTGTCGGGGTCTCTTAAACCAAAGCACGTAGGGTGTGACATCTAACTTCGCATGAGAGACTTTGTTCAGAATGTGATTTGCAGTAAAAACTACTTCTCCCCAATAAGCTGTAGGCATGCCAGCAGTGAGGAGCATAAAATTCAACATCTCTATTAACGTTATATTCTTTCTCTCGGCTATACCATTCGATTGGGGTGAGTAAGGAGCAATGATTTCTGTTATGATTCCTTGAGAGGCAAGGAAACATTTGAACTCACTGGAGACGTATTCTCCTCCTCTATCACTTATAAACCTTTTAATCTTCAGTCCTAGTTAGTTTTCTACCCTGGTTTTGAAAAGACAGAACTTTTCAAACGCTTCATCTTTAGTTTTAAGAAGATAAATATGATAGAACCTAGAGCAGTCATCTATAAATGTGATCATATACTTCCTTCCTCCTCTAGTGACAGAACTTTTAAAGTCACATATGTCGGAATGTATAAGCTCCAGAAGTATTGTGCTCCTAGTAATTGCACACAAATATTTCCTAGTGATCTTAGTCTGAGCACGCACTTCTCATTTCTCAGGTTGAGTTTTAATGTCTAGTGCAATCTTGTGAGTTCTAGCTATTTGAAACATTTTCCTATAGTTCACGTGTCCTAGTCTCTCATATAGAGTCTTGTGGCAAACTAAGTTTGATTGTACTTGTTGAACAATTTCGTTTGCTAGACTTAGTCGGTACATCCTATTTTGGACGTATGCACATCCAAAATAGTGAGAGTTAACTGACAGTATTACTCTACCGCTACAAAAAGTAAAAGACATGTCAGCATCACATAACAAACTTATAGACACTAAATTAGCAGCTAATGAAAAAATGAATTTAACGTTCTTGAAAGTTAAAGTCTTACCTGAGGATAACAGTAGAGTTGTGTTCTCCACCTTCAGCACCTCAGTTGTCTTGCCATTCGCCACCGTCACAGACTCTCTTGCAGCAATGAGGCCTGTCATCAGATTAGGAATGTTGCAAATGTGGCACGTTTCCCCCGAATCTAGGTACCACTCAGTGTTGGCCTTCGCAATTAAGACCTTGGCAATAAAGTCAGATGGCTCGGCAAGGCTAACCATATTGGCATGGTTGCCTTCTTGTGGTGCTCTGGTCCTTTCCTTTTTAGGGAACATACAATCAGATGCATTGTGTCCACATTTGTTATAGTTGAAACGCTTGTCCTTAAACTTTTTAATCTTTTTATTCGGGCCTGCAACCTGGGATGGTTTGGTCCTCTTAGGATTGGACGCGCGTTTAGAGCTAGAAATTATGTTAGCCGTAGTTTTTTGCTTGCTAACAGCTTCCAACGCGTGTCTGGTCCTATTTACATCCTCAATGCGTATGAAGCGCTTGAGGTCAGTCAGACCAACCTGCATCTTCTTGTGTTACATTTCAGTTTTGAAATTGTACCACGTGGAAGGCAATTTATAAACAATCGTGCCCACAATAAAACTATCTGGCAAAATAATACTTTCACTGTGCAAGGAATCAACTAAGTTTTCAAATTCTGATACATGGGGGAGAATGGATTTATCCTCGTCGAATATGAAGGAATGAAACTTGTCCACCAGATGTGCTTTTGACAGGTCCTCCTCTTGTCTGAAGTGCTCCTCTAGTGCCTCCCAGATCTCCTTGACAGTCTTCATCTTGAGTTACGTCTTTGCCAGGCTGGAGGAAAGACAGTTCAACAGGTAGTCGCCGCAGAAATACTCATCGTGGATGTTGAAGCCAGGAAAATCCCAACCTCAGAATTCGGATCAAGGCCGCCTAAGGTTACCGGTTCAGAGGTATGACCAGACGGTTAGGATGACTAGGATGAAGAACTTGAGGAAACAGGACCCCAGATGCTGCGGTAGGAAGGACCCACCACGTACTCGGATGCTCGAAAGGAGCAACCCCTTCTCAACCAAGAATGGTCGAACTAGGTACGAGGGAGATTAGCTGATGGCTTAATCGCAAGGTCGCGACCTGGTCTTCTAAGGAAAATGAATCCAAAGACTCGACTAGTATCGGGAAAGGTGAACTCGCGAGTATCCTACAGAGGATCTCAAGTCCCTTTCCTCGTACCCCTGAGGTTCTATTTATAGGCAAATCCAAGGAGGGGTGGTCATATTTATACCCCACCCCCTAGCGACTAGGCGATTTCCAAAGGAACTCGCACGGGCTGGGCGAGTATCTCGCCTAGTCGCCTACCGGGCGAGTATGCGAGGGTAGCTCGCCATACTCGCTCAGGCCTTCTACGGTCTTGTGCGCTGACTTTGACTTCTGTCTTGACTTGTTGACCTTGACTTCTGCTGTCATGGCTGTGGTAGGACCCATCCTTGATGAATACTGGTTGTACAGTGGACCCACTGTGCCTCATTGTTAGTCCTCATAACGTCAGCATGATCAGACTGAACTGTGTAAAACACGTTCAGGTACTTCATCCCAAACTGCGTATTCAGCTTACAGTCATTGAACTCGGTCGTCGTGAACTTCTCCAATTTAATCATTGGAACGGGAGAGGAAAAATTATTCCCCTTCATCATTGTAGGCCCCTTATATTTGACTTTGGTCTGTATGCATGAAAAAGAAAAAAAAAGAGTGCTCAAGAAATTAGTGATTGTCGATGCAAGAACTCCCTTGTTGGAAAAGCATAGCTCCACTGGATCAAGAGAGAAAAGAACCACTCCAGATCTAAATGGATTTGATGTGAACCTATCCACCAATGAGATTTATTGTTCTTCTGGATCAGAGGCAAAGATTCATGTAAATGAACCCTATAGAAGACCAATCCACTGCAGAGAAATCGACAGAGATCTTCTCCAATCAGAGCTCCTTATTATTTCTGGATCTGACAAAGGTTGTCAGCCCTGCTTCTTCTCGATCAGCGCTGAAACGGAAGAGAGGAGAATGAGACTAGATCTAGGATGAGATCAGTGGCAGAAGGATCTTCCTTCAATCAGAAAGTTTCTTCTCCCTTCTTTTTGTTTTGCGATCCTGGACGGCGACGGGACGGGAGAAAAAGAAATCGAGCGTGGGGAAGCTGGGATTCTCGACTTTACCGATGGCGGGAAGCCGGGATTAGGTTTTCTTTTCCAATCGAGGCATCGATGCCAGGACCTGCTTGTTCCCGATCGACGAGCAGCGCCGGGAGAGAGAAATCGGAAGCGGGATTTTTCTTCTCTTTATCGCAGCATCGGCGGCGGAGGAAAAAAACTTTTCGTATCCCGATCAAGCGCAGACGACCTCCGTTTCTTCCTATTTTCTCTTGATCTAAGCGGGATGCCGGAGATACCAGAGAACAAAGGCGGCAGTTCCTTCTTCCTATTTCCTTTTTCCTATCTGATCGAAACAGCATCGGCGGAGTCGGATTCGCCGATCTCGATCGAAAAAAAAACAGAGCGGCAGAATGGTTACAGGATGTGAGCGACTAGGCAGTTACTTCGAGAATGAAAGTATTGCTGGAAGCTTCCGGATGGAGATCAAAGTGGAATCCCCTACCTGTTTCCCCTATGTGGGTATAAATAGGCAATCCCTAGGAGTTACTACGGGTAACAGATATCTGTGTATCTGAACCGACCCGTTAAGCCTTCGAACCCGATATTTATCCAAATATACATTAACACATACAAGGCAGTAGAAGGTCTGGGCGAGTTTGGCGAGCTCCCCTCGCATACTCACCGGGTAGGCGACTAGGTAAGATACTCGCCCAAGCCGGGCGAGTTCCCCCGAAAGTCGCTTACACGTTAGGTAGGGATTGAGCTATAAATATATCTCTCCATCCTTTGGTTTTCCTATAAATAGGACCTCATAGATACAATAATATGGATCTCAAAATCTCGTAAAGGATCTCAGAATCTCGCAAAAGATCTCGGTTGACCTTTTTTCTGTACTTTTGGCTAAGCTTTTGGATCCTGTTGTTACCTTTTCCTGTTAGGTCAAGCTGCCATTAAGAGATCCTCCATATGAACCCGAGTTCCTTTTATATGTAGCTCATCTAACACCACCACCGCCACCTCTCAAATTCATGAAGGTTCTTACATCAAGAATTTGGAGAGAAGGAACTCTTATTGAGTACGAGTCTGAAGCTTAGTGAGCAAATCGATAAGCTGACGATCGGTAGGAAAGTAGTGAGAAATAAGAGTACCTTAAATATGTTGATCATGAAGAAAAAAGGCATCAACACTAATGTGTTTGGAGAGCGAGTGCTTGGTTGGATTCAGGGTAATATTGATGGCTCCGGTGTTATCACAGTAAAGAGTGGTAGGACTAGAAGGAGCAGCGGCAAGATCAACAAGCAACCAACAAAACTAAACAATCTCCTTAATTGTAGTGGCCATGGCACGGAGCTCTGATTCCGTACTAGAACGGGAGACATCGGTCTGCTTCTTGGATTTCCATGCAATGAGTGAGGAGCCCAAGAAGAGACAATAACCGGTGATAGAACGATGATCAACAGGATCATTGGCTCATGTAGCATCAGAATATGCCTATAACTGGAGAGAACTGTTGCAGGAGTAAAATAGACCACGAGTCATAGTAGCACGAAAATATCGGAGGACACGCAATAAGAGAGCATAATGAACTATTGTGGGAGCACTCACAAATTGACTCAGCACAGGAATAGCAAAATCAATGTCAGGTCTAGTAATAGTGAGGTAAACCAAGCTCCCAACCAGATGATGGTACCGTGCCGGATCAGAAAGAGGAGAGCCCTCATCCGGATGCAACGGAAGGTGAAGTTTCATAAGAGTGGCAGCAATTCGAGTGTCAGACAGAGTAACACGGGCCAATAAGTCTGAGGTGTAGCGTTGTTGAGATAACTGCTAGCTAGTAGGAGTTGTAGAGAACTCAATGCCCAAGAAGTAACGCATGTAACGCCTCCATCCGTCACATGGAATATAACAGAGGGTCCGACCGGGGCCCCACGCCATATTTCACAAACAAACTGCGGAATCACGTATGAATATCAAAATTACTTTCTACTCGCATCTTAACTCAGAGCATTCTAGCGGAAGTTTATAACTTGCAAGAACTCATCCAATGAATGTCCACTAAATATATAAATAACACATTTATATATAACACTAGGAATGTATACAAGTACACAATCGCTCACGCCTTAAGGCCTTACATGTTTCTCTTTACAAGAGGTGGTTTCATACATCGGCACGCAGACCGGCCACACATGAAATCCAATTCTTCGTACAGCTTTCAAGGGCCTACAAGCAGCAGCAACAATGGCTTCAGCCCGCTCAATCCAATTCAGCACCAGCAAGGTCAACACCTGCATATGGACGTCCACCCCAAGGGTGATAAACAAAGCAACGGTCAGCATTCAGCTGACCAATTATAACGACCCTACCCCTTACCCGGGGCAGTGGTTCCTTCCCTACATGCGTTACAATCACAACATATATATCACAACAAGTGCACTCACGCACAACATCATCACAAACTCCAACCTTCGTGCCAGACGCTCATTGCACTCAGGGCACGCTTATGGTGTACCGAATCATCCTTGGTCCCACCACCGATTTGAGGTTATTAGCTTGTTGGTCGGGCACTAGTCTACTACAACACGCATGCTGGAGACATCCTCGCCCATCCCACTCAGAGGTGTTCTCCTCACGACAACTAGTGAGCACTCTAGATCGACCTACCCCCATAGTGTAACAAGCCGGGAAGACTCGCATGCCCCCATTTGCATTGCCACTAATCGACCGCTCATAACGCAGGTATACAGTACCTCTAGATCGACCTACCATCGTAGTGTAATCAGCCGGGAAGGCTCGCATCCCCCCATTTGCAGTGTTACCAATCGATCTCTCAAAACACAGGTACACAGTGTCGCTTTCCGGTTCAGCATATAACTCATGCAGAGCGTATAATTACAATGCCACAAAGGCTCCACAATCACCAAGAATGGCTCTCACAGCCACATCGCATACAGCTCATGCAGAGCATACAACACAAGGAACTCACAAGCATCCTCACAAACTCCGAAACTTATATGTTTCATACACTGAGTCTTCTCCGGATCACAATATAAACATCACCAATCCAGACTAACCGTCCGGATGGGCTTCACACAGCATGCCTATTTCGTACTACTCATTTCCGGATCTAGATGCAGACTCAACCGAGGATATCAACTATCAACCCATTGGAATCGCTTACGCTTTCCACCTCTTGGTGGCGGATCCCATGCACATATATAAAGGAGGACTTCACTTGTTCAAGAAGGAGATCGTTACCCTTGACGATCGCTTTGGAGTCATGGAAATCTAGCCGGATGAAAAGCACTGTGTAACACCCCGAAACTCAAAAGAGGGACGGGTGACGTTTTAAGCCAAGTCTGGGACTTGGAGCGGGTTTCACGGGCATGTCACGGGCGTGACACGGGTGTGACACGGGTGTGACACGGGCGTAACTCGGGCGTGCCACACTTGGGAGTTTTCTGAGTCATGTACACGGGTCATGACACGGGCACAGACACGGGCGTGTCACATGTGACACGGGCGTGTCGGGTGCCGTGTCAAAGGCCGTGTCCTCCTCGAGAAACAAGTGTTGGTATTTATACACGGGCCATGACACGGGTACATACACAGGCGTATCACTGGTGACACAGGCGTGTCGGGTGCCGTGTCGCAGGCCGTGTCCTTCTCGGGTCAAGAGTGTTGGTCATTGCACACGGGGCGTGAAACGGGTCGTGACACGGGCGTGTCGCATGCGACACGGGCGTGTCGGAGGCCGTGTCGAATGTCGTGTGCTGGTTATCGCGTCGGTCGATACGGCGAATGGATGACACGGTCATGCACACGGCTGTGTTGTAACCCGTGTTCGGCCCAGATTTTGTAATTTTAGGCCGAATCATGGTCGTTCGTTTCCTTGGCTTTGGATCCGACGGCTGAGGGTTAGTGCTGGCAGTTTAAACCCAAAAATAGGTTTACAAACCCTCACTTTCATTTGGGTGTTCTCTCTCTAAGTTCTAGAGAGAAGGGAGAGCAAGGAGGAGGAAGAAGGCCAAAGATCCGGCTGCCGGTGGAGCTTCGGAGGTCCGAATCGCGATCCGAGTCCAGATCCGCGAATTCGACGCCGTTGCGGTGCTTTCCAACCGCGTAGATTTTCATGGCGCCGCGGAAGAACGGAAGGGTAGCGATTTCTCATCCTAGGGCATGTGAAGCCCTCTTTTCCTTTGCATAGGAAGCCCTCTCTCGCGAGTGAGCGAAGAGTTGGAGCGTTTCTTGGGGTAGATATGTAAAGTCCCCCTTGTATAGAGTCCGTATGCGAAAATAGGCATAGACATTGTGTGTGAAGCCTATCCAGACAAGTTGATCCGGATCGGTGATGTTGCATTGCATATAAACCGGGCAAGACTCCAGGTGTTTGGGCGTTTTTCGGGTTTTCTACGTGGTAGATTGCAGCAAGGAGCCTTGGAGATTAACTCTTAGGTGCACCCGGAAAACTGGGCAAAAGCGGGTTTTGCCAATATGGTGGCCGGGGAGCCAACGTGAACATAACCGGGTTATATGATTATTGTGGTGGAAACGGGACTCGGCGAGTCTTGACCTGCGCATATGGCTTAAATTGTCGTTGCGGTATGAGCACGGGTCAGGCGGAACCGTACCCGATCTATGTCGTTCGGTGGGACCGTTGGCATGGATGATCGTCTTCGGCGGTCTATGGCTTAAATTGCCGTGACCAAGGCCAGGAAGACAAATTGCTCATATGGTTGGCCGTCCAAGGGGCGGTGGTGGAACGGGAACGTCTATGGCTTGAATTGACGTGGCGTTGGCCGGTTCGCCGTGAATGTGCCCTGTGTGCACGAGGTGTATGGCCGTGCGAGCTTACGTCTGTGATGAAGTGTGTTTACACTATTTTTGTTGCCTATACTAATAAAGTGCAGGGAAAGAGCATCGCCGCCCCGATTTTGGGGGCGGGATTGTTATAATTGGTCAGCATAGCTGATCGTTGCTTTTGTTTACAACCGGGCGGTGGATTGTGGCTTGCAGGTGCTGCGGAGCCGAGCGGGAAATAGCGGGCTAAAGCCCATATTGTGGTGCTGGCCCTCGAAGGCCTAACCTTTTTATGTTTTTCGTTTATCTCATGTATGGCCGGCCTGCGAGCCGAAGTGTGAAAGACACTCTTGTTTGAGGAAACTATTGTAAGGCCTTAAGGCCGATACTTTTGTATTAATCATTCCTATTTTATTTGAGTAGTGGACATTCGTGCTTGCCAGGGTTCTTTTTTTTGTGCAACTTAATTTTAATGCTTCCGCTAGGTGCTTGTGTAGGACGTGTAATTGGTTGAATGGTTTCAACGCATAACCAACCGGTCTGTCCGTAATATATGGCGTCGGGCCCCGGCCGGACCTACTGCTATATGTTATGCGACGGATAGGGGTGTTACAAATTGGTATCAGAGGGAGGTTTCGATCCTCCGACCTATGGGTTATGGGCCCACCACGCTTCCGCTGCGCATTCACTTTAAGGGGTGGTGAGCACATGTGTGTGCGTCATCGTTATAACATGAAAAGAACCCATGAATGTCCACTTAGGAATGAAAATACACATGTTTGAGGAACCTGCGTGTTCCTATAATTGCTGTTTGCAATGTTGTTTGGTCGCTTATCGGTGTTTTGCACGATTATAGGTGACCAGAAGTGGTGCTGGGCCGTCAGAACGGCCATGTTCTGAGGCAAGCAGTGCGCCAAGCGATGCGCCTGCAACACCTCTGTCAGCCGAAACCATTAGGTTGGTGGCAGAAGCTGTCATGGCAATGATCAATGCGCAACCTGCAAGACATGTGCAGTAGCCTGCTCCTGTGGGAGAGCAAGTGCCGCTCCAAGCAGCGGAGCCTAGAAGGGTTGAGCAGGTGGCGGAGGAGCTGGAGTTGCTGCAGAGAGCAACTGAAAGACAGTTAAAGCATGTGATGGGCTTCCATCCACCGGTGTTCTCGGTAACGGGAACCCCGACCCAGGCTGAAGATTGGCTCTCAAGAGTCAATAGGGTGATGACAACAACTGAAACGGAAGAGTGGCAGAAGACCACAATAGCGACGTTCCTATTGGATGGGGACGCAAGGTTATGGTGGGAAGGTCTAGAGCTACACCAGTTGAGGGGAAGGTCGTTGGCCGAAGTATCTATGGAGGAGTTTTCGAGACTGTTCATGGCTCGATACCTCCCCTCAGCGCAGAGGATCGCACTAGAGAACGAGTTCCAAAAGTTGGTGCAAGGAGATAGCACTGTAGACGAGTACCTCCACGAGTTTACTCGATTGGGGAGATATGCTAGCGCTACCTTTACCGATGAGGAGCGAAAGACTAACCGCTTCTATGAAGGGTTAAGAGATGAGCTAAGATTGCTACTGTCGGGGCCTATGGCGCAGGGTTTCCTAACCTTGGTCAACTCGGCCTGGTCCTTGGAGAAGGACATGAGAAATGTGCAAGCTAAGAAGGAATCTAGTGGGAAGAAATCGGAGTTCAAGGCATTGACTACGTCGAAGTCGGGCTACCGCAAATTCTACAAGAAGGCTAGGACGTAAGGTCCAGCTTCTTCTGCAGGTGCCTCAGGGGCAACTACTAACCGAACCCCGGGCGCTTGTTTCACGTGTGGGAAGACGGGGCACTTTGCCCGTGATTGCTGGAGCGGACGCCCAAAGTCTGAGAGAAAACAAGGAGCTACCTACGAAGAGAAGGGAAAGGCGGTGGAGTCAACCGCGTCCCATTATGCTCCGAATCAACCTAGAGTGTACAACTTGGGCCAGCATGAGGCCATTAAACAAGCTGACGTGGTGACAGGTACGAGTTAATTTATAGCAAGTTAACTTTAAATACTGCTCTCTATTGCTTGTTAGCCTAATATGGTTTGCATAGGCTTTGTTTTGATTAGCGATAGTCCGGCACCGGCACTGTTCGATACAGGAGCTTCACACTCCTTCTTGTCCGAAAATTTTATATCGCGCATCGGAGTCCCTTCTTCGATGGCGAAGGACAAGTTGGATGTGCTGCTACCGAATGGGTGCTCGATGCGTGCGGACAGGGCGTGCGCCATAAAGGTTCACATAGGGAACCAAGAGTTCGACTTGCTAGCGTCATTGCTGCCGCTAGTAGAGTTCGACGTTATCTTTGGGATGGATTGGCTTTCGGAGAAAAAGGCTTGGATTGATTGCGACCGGAAGGAGGTCAAGCTGGGTATTGGGCGGGGGACAACATTCGAGGGACTCAAGGGGTCGAGCAAGACGCTGATGTCTACTCTTCAGGTGGTAAAGGCAGTTCGTGCCGGTGCAGAGCTGTTCTTCGCTTTAGTGGAGGCCGCCGAGCCGAAGTCCATGTTGGATAGTATCCCCGTGGTATGCGAGTACCCAGATGTGTTGAAAGTTCAGCTAAGGAGATGACAGAGTTGAAAGTTCAGCTAGAGGAGCTGATGGAGCAAGGTTATGTGCGTCCAAGCTCGTCGCCTTGGAGCGCACCGGTCTTCTTCGTTAAGAAGAAGGACGGGAGTATGCGGCTGTGTATCGACTACAGAGAGTTGAACAAACTGACGGAGAAGAACAAGTATCCGATCCCGAGGATTGATGATCTGTTCGATCAATTAGTCGGATCGTCGGTATATTCTAAGTTGGACTTGAAGTCGGGGTACTATCAGTTGAGTATAAGGGAATGTGATATCCCGAAGACGGCGTTCGGCACAAGGTATGGGCATTTCGAGTTCACGGTCATACCGTCTAGACTGACGAATGCGCCATCATTGTTTATGGACTTGATGAACAGGACGTTCCGAGATTTCCTAGACCGCTTTGTGATCGTCTTTATTGACAATATATTGGTGTACTCGCAGTGCGAAGAAGATCACTTCAAGCACTTGCATCTGGTATTGGAGACTTTGAGGAGGAATGAACTGTATGCGAAATTCTTCAAGTGCGAGTTCTGGCTACCCTCAGTAGCGTTCCTTGGTCACATTGTTAGTGGGGAAGGTATGGCGGTGGATCCGGCGAAAATCGTTGCGATAAGGGAGTGGCCTGCGTTGTCTTCTGTCGCAGAAGTCCGTAGTTTTCTCGAGCTTGCCGGATATTACAGGCGCTTCGTAGAGAACTTCTCGCGGATAGCGCTACCTCTCACAAAGTTGACAAGGAAAGATCAGAGATTCTTGTGGACGCAGGAGTGCGTGCAAGCTTTTGAGGAGCTGAAGAGACGGTTGACCACGGCGCTAGTGCTTAGTTCGCCGAGTGGGACCGAGGGCTTCGAGGTTTATATTGACGCCTCGGGTAGTTGTTTGGGCTGCGTGTTGTTGCAGCATGGGAGCGTCATAGCTTATGGATCGCGTCAGCTAAAAGTGCATGAAAGGAACTATCCGGTCCACGACTTGGAGTTGGCAGCCGTGATATTTGCACTTAAGCTATGGAGGTACTACCTATACGGTGTAAGGGTCGATATTTACACCGTTCACAAGAGCCTGAAGTACCTGTTGGATCAGATGGATCTGAACATGAGGCAGAGGAGGTGGATGGAGTTCCTGGGGGACTACACCTTCAAGATTCATTATGTACCCGGGAAGGGCAATGCATTTGCGGATGCGTTGAGTCGCAGGGCTCCCGCCCAAGCCAACTGTTTGTCGGTTCATGACGAGAGGCTAGTACGGGAGTTGGAGGCGTTGGAGATCTGTTGCGTGGTCAAGCAGTCGAGCGCCAAAGCAATGTTAAACTGGACAGAAGTTCAGTATGACCTGGCTGACCGGGTTCGGCGGGCATTGGAGTTAGATGACTCCATGAAGGAGCTTATGGAGGCAGCGTTGGATGGGTCAAATTCCCAATTTTCAGTGGAAGATGGGTTGTTAAGGAAGGATCATCGGTTGTGCGTCCCAAGCGGGGGTAACCTATGGGCGGAGTTGATGTACGAGGCTCATCATACCAAGTACTCAATCCACCCAGGGAGCACAAAGATGTACAGTGACCTCAAGAAGCTGTTTTGGTGGCCGGGGCTTAAGAAAGACGTAGCGTTGTTTGTGGCTAAGTGCCAAACGTGCGCCTTAGTGAAGGCGGAGTGCCAAAAGCCGGGAGGATTCTTGAAGTCCTTGCCTATACCGGAGTGGAAGTTCGACGACATATCTATGGACTTTGTGCATGGGTTGCCAAGGTCGCAGAAGGGGAATGACGCCATCTGGGTGATCGTAGATCGGTTAACTAAGGTGTCGCATTTCATTCCGCATAGGAAGGATGACTCGATGGAGAAGTTGGCGAAGCTATATGTAGACAATATAGTTAGACTGCATGGTGTGCCTCGCAGCATTGTGAGTGATCGCGATGGGCGTTTCACATCTAATGATTGGAGGTTGGTGCAGCAGATGCTGGGGACAAAGTTGAAGTTCAGCACAGCCTTCCATCCGCAGACGGATGGGCAGACCGAGAGAGTCAATAAAACGATGGAGGACATGCTCTGCATGTGTGTTCTAGACTTCGGGAAGCATTGGGAGGACCACATGTATTTGGTGGAGTTCGCGTACAACAACAGCTACCAGGCGAGTATCCAAATGGCGCCCTTTGAGGCCCTATATGGTAGAAAATGTCGCACGCCGTTGTCTTGGTTAGAAACGGGTGAGGCAAGGTTGTACAAGAAGCAGGAGGTGGAGAGTGCTACCTCGTTGGTGCGGATCATTCGGGAGCGCTTCTTGATCGCTCAGGACAGGCAGGCGAAGAATTACAATGCCAAGCACCAAAACGTGGAGTTCGCGGTAGGCGATTGGGTATACTTGAAAGTGAAGCCGTTCAAGGGTGTTTCGCGGGTGAGATGCTTGAAGAAGCTGAGCCCAAGATACCTTGGCCCTTTTGAGGTTCTGGAGCGAGTCGGCGAAGCATCATACCGTTTGAAGCTATCGGTGGAGTTGAGTGGACTACACGATGTGTTCCACATCTCTGTGTTGCGTAAGGCGGTGCAATAGCCTTCGCTAGTGATCGCAGTGGATCAAGTGTCGGTGGACGAAGGGTTAAAGACTAGGGTCAAGCCCGTTTGTATTGAAGACTCTGAGGTCAAGAGGCTCCGTAACAAGGAGATCCGGATGATTAAGGTACGGTGGTATAATTGTGGTCGGGAGGAGCTCTCTTGGGAATGGGAGCAAACGATGCTGGAGGAGTACCCGGAGTTATTCCGCTCAGGTACCGTTAAAAGCTTTCAGTTCCTGTTGTTTTCCTTTAGTAAATTTCGTGGGCGAATTTATTTTAAGGGGGAGAGAGTTGTAACACCCCGAAACTCAAAAGAGGGACGGGTGACGTTTTAAGCCAAGTCTGGGACTTGGAGCGGGTGTCACGGGCGTGTCACGGGCATGACACGGGCGTGACTCGAGCATGCCACACTTGGGAGTTTTCTGAGTCATGTACACGGGTCATGAAACCGGCACAGACACAGGCGTGTCACATGTGACACGGGCGTGTCGGGTGCTGTGTCGAAGGTCATATCCTCCTCGGGAAACAAGTGTTGGTATTTGTACACGGGCCATGACACGGGTACAGACACTGGCGTGTCACTGGTGATACGGGCGTGTCGGGTGCCGTGTCGCAGGTCGTGTCCTTCTCGGGTCAAGAGTGTTGGTCGTTGCACACGGGGCGTGACACGGCCGTGTCGCATGCGACACGGGCGTGTCGGAGGCCGTGTCGAATGTCGTGTGCTGGTTATCGTGTCGGTCGAGACGGCGAATGGGTGATACGGCCATGCACACGGCCGTGTTGCAACCCGTGTTCGGCCCAGATTTTGTAATTTTAGGCCGAATCATGGCTGTTTGTTTCCTTGGCTTTGGATCCGACGGCTGAGGGTTAGTGCTGGCAGTTTAAACCCAAAAATAGGGTTATAAACCCTCACTTTCATTTGGGGTGTTCTCTCTCTAAGTTCTAGAGAGAAGGGAGAGCAAGGAGGAGGAAGAAGGCCAAAGATCCGGTCGCCGGTGGAGCTTCGGAGCTCCGAATCGCGATCCGAGTCCAGATCCGCGAAGTCGACGCCGTTGCGGTGCTTTCCAACCGCGTAGATTTTCATGGCGTCGCGGAAGAACGGAAGGGTAATGATTTCTCATCCTAGGGCATGTGAAGCCCTCTTTTCCTTTGCATAGGAAGCCCTCTCTCGCGAGTGAGCGAAGAGTTGGAGCGTTCCTTGGAGTAGATATGTAAAGTCCCCCTTGTATATAGTCCGTATGCGAAAACTGGCATATGCATTGTGTGTGAAGCCTATCCAGACAAGTTGATCCGGATCGGTGATGTTGCATTGCATATAAACCGGGCAAGACTCCGGGTGTTTGGGCATTTTTCGGGTTTTCTACGTGGTAGATTGCAGCAGGGAGCCTTGGAGATTAACTCCTAGGTGCACCCAGAAAACTGGGCAAAAGCGAGTTTTGCCAACATGGTGGCCGGGGAGCCAACGTGAACATAACCGGGTTATGTGATTATTGTGGTGGAAACGGGACTCGGCGAGTCTTGACCTGCGCATATGGCTTAAATTGTCGTTGCGGTATGAGCACGGGTCAGGCGGAACCGTACCCGATCTATGTCGTTCGGTGGGACCGTTGGCATGGATGAGGGTCTTCGGCGGTCTATGGCTTAAATTGTCGTGACCAAGGCCAGGAAGACAAATTGCTCATATGGTTGGCCGTCCAAGGGGCGGTGGTGGAACAAGAACGTCTATGGCTTGAATTGACGTGGCGTTGGCCGGTTCGCCGTGAATGTGCCCTGTGTGCACGAGGTGTGTGGTCGTACGAGCCTACGCCTGTGATGAAGTGTGTTTACACTATTTTTGTTGCCTATACTAATAAAGTTCAGGGAAAGAGCATCGCCGCCCCGATTTTGGGGGCGGGATCGTTATAATTGGTCAGCATAGCTGACCGTTGCTTTTGTTTACCACCGGGCAGTGGATTGTGGCTTGCAAGTGCTGCGGAGCCGAGCGGGAAATAGCGGGCTAAAGCCCATGTTGCGGTGTTGGCCCTCAAAGGCCTAACCTTTTTATGTTTTCCGTTTATCTCATGTATGGCCGGCCTGCGAGCCGAAGTATGAAAGACACTCTTGTTTGAGGAAACTATTGTAAGGCCTTAAGGCCGGTACTTTTGTATTAATCATTCCTATTTTATTTGAGTAGTGGACATTCGTGCTTGGCAGGGTTCTTATTTTTTTTGTGTAACTTAATTTTAATGCTTCCGCTAGGTGCTTGTGTAGGACGTGTAATTGGTTGAATGGTTTCAATGCGTAACCAACCGGTCTGTCCGTAATATATGGCGTCGGGCCCCGGCCGGACCTACTGCTATATGCTATGCGACGGATAGGGGTGTTACACACTGAAACGGCCTTGCCTTCACGGAACTAAACTCGGCTTACGACTCGGAACTCCGAAGCTCCACCGGCGGTCGGAATCCTTCTCCTTCTTCCTTCCTTGCTCTCCCCTCTCTCTATCTCTTTTAGAAAGAGAATGTCCAAAAAGATTAGAGTTTATCTTCAACTCTCGACCTTATAACAGCAGGGAAGGAGATTGGACCAATGGATCCAATTAGAAGGAAATGAACGGTCACGATCCGCCCTGAAATAAATTTTCCTGGGCTGACACGGCTTGTGACACGCCCGTGTAATAGGCCGTGTACCTTAAGCGGCAAAGGAACCGATTATAACCAGATCAGGATACGAGCTTAGACACGCACATGTCAAGCTCCCGACATGCCCGTGTCAATCAGTACAAGCCCGTGCCGAGGGGCGTGTCCCTCAATCGACACAGGACCAACAAATCCCGAAAGGGACACGGGTTCCCAACACGCCCGTGTCATCCAGACCATGCCTGGGTTTCAGGCCGTGTTCCTCACCCGACATAGCCTGGCTACCAACCCGAGCAGGATACGGCCAAGGCACACGCCCGTGTCGCAGGCCGTGTGCCCGACCGACACGCCTCTCGAAGATCATCGACTATATTTCATCGAGTACTCGAGACAACACAGTGAAGGACACGGCTTGGGACACGCCCGTGTCCCAGGCCATGTGCCTCACTTGAGACACACTCGAGACAAAAAATCACACTCGAGCCAATAGAGCAGGACACGCCCAAGGATACGCCCGTGTCCCAGGCCGTGTTGCCCAGCCTGAACTTAGATTTGGGATTTGGGGTGTTATAACGCAGTATGCCAAGATTAGTCATCTAAAACCGTTGTTGAAGGAGATGCTTGACAAACTCAATATGAGAGGCATTGTCGCCAGTAATAATCATGTCATCCACATATAGCATGAGAAGAGTTCGGCCCCGCGATGAGGAGTAAACAAACAAAACAAGATCATGGTGGTTGAGTTGAAAACCAACTACAAGAACTTTTGAACTAAAGTGCTCAAATCAAGCTCAAAGAGCCTATTTAAGACCATAAAGTGCTCGACAAAGGCGACAAACAAGACCAGGAGCGGTAGAAAGACCTGCGGGTGGAAGCATGTATACCTCCTGCTGCAAGTCACTGTGAAGGAAAACATTCTTCGCATCCAACTAAAATAAGGACCACTGACGAACGGTTGCGATGATAAGGAGGGTCCTGATAGTAGTCGTGTGATTCGCAGGAGTGAAGGTCATATCATAGTCCTGACCGTGCTCCAGCTAAAAACCACGTGCCACCATTCAGGCCTTGTATCCTTCCATTGTGCCCTCCTAGTGAGTCTTCACTTTGAAGAGCCACTTACAAGTAATGGGGGTTAGATCGGTAGGTAAAGGAACTAATTCCTAAGTAGAGGTGCGCTCCAAAGCACCCAACTCATCATACATGGCGACCTGCCGATCAAGAATCTTGGTAGCCTCCTTATAGGTACTTGGCTCTAGAATACCACAAGTAGTCAATGGAAGGGATGATAGGTCAAGCTGCTGAGTAACAAGATTGAGCCGATCCGGTTGGTGCCGATTATGAGTGGGGTAGTGTCGTGTTGGAGGATTGTCCACAGGTAGATCACTAGAAGAGACTGGGAGCAGGGGGCAAATAACACATTTGTAGGACAAGATCGTCAAACATAGTGTCGAGCATTGTGCTGAGGAAAAGTTCGGTGCGAACCTGGACAGAAGGATCAGGAGACTGTGCAGATGACTCAGAAAGAAGGACAAGAGATGGTGACCCTGGTGGAGACTGGGTGTGATACAACTCAGAGGAATATGGCATGGGTGGTGGTATGGAGAGAAAAAGAGCATCATCAATTGTAATAAAAGTGTGAGTAGAGGAAGAAGGAGACGGAGTGAATCTCGAGTGTTGAGCAAACTAGAGAGGGAGCAGAGTGAATCTCGAGCGAAGGAACGATCTATGTCTCACGTTCTCGCCGGAAAATTTCAGAGCTCTCTCTAGTCTATGGAATTACTTGTCTTCAAATAAAGGCATGAGCGACTTTTATAGCTTTCTTGAAAGGTTGTGTTGGTAATTGCGCTGGACTGAATCTTGGGTTGATGAATGATATTGCTTGTTCCAGTCACCTGGATCATCAATTTTTCTGAAATGACAAGCATGCCCTCCCCACAAGCGGCCAGGGCAGGTTTCACGGCAACGGAAATGGCCGACGTCAGCCTTCGACATGCACATGCACACCATTGTGGGGAGCGCGTCCGTGCGCCGCACAGGCGCGCATGAGGCGTATGACGTAGGCGGGTGCTGGTACTATGAGCGGATCTCTACCATGATTCCTTGCACGGATGCGTCAGCCCGGAGTGCCCTCAGTAGTGGTCCCCGGAGAATGGCAATGTACGTTAAGATAGCTTGTGTGATGATGAACTAGACTTCGTACGTAGTTTGCACTAGAGGGGTTCCAAGAGTAATCAGTAGGATAATTCTTCCCAAAATGAGGATTGTCGGGTGCCCTATAATATGTGCACCTCTCGCGCTTAGCTGAGCGTCCCTTTTAAAGATCCCCAGTTGGAGGAACATAACGTTGATAGGAACATAACGTTGGAGGATATATCATCGTTGATCAGTATCCCTCTCACCTTGACATGGAGATATTCAATGATCGTTGGAATGTGTTGGGGGCTTGACAAAGATCCATGTACGTCGGGAGGGGCTAGCCTGGTCAACTCTTATCATGCTTTGGGGGAGCTTTTCTATGGTCCTGCCCCCCCCTGTGGGCTTAGTCAGGGGCGGCTATACTATCGCTTTCTTCCCCGGGAATTCCTTGAGGAAGCCCAGGTGTACGAGCCGCTCGACTTCCTCTTTCAGGTGCTACACTACCCTGTGTCGTGTTCGTGACTCTGGTGGTAGTGACAATATCTGGATTGATCCCCCCAACCTAGGGGAAGTTCCTGGGCCTCTATTACGAGGGGTAGTCCTTTATGACTTGCAGAACATACAAATCAGAAGTGCAAATCACAAAGTGGGAGAACGTTTTCACGACGCGCCACAGGCGCCGCAAACCAAGCAAGGCAATACATGAGCAGTCCGCCGCAAGAGTGGTCATCCAGGCATCCTCACGGAACCTTCATCCAACGAATCAGACAAGAGCAGTTCCAAGGAGTCAACGCCTGCATCAAGGCCCGACCAAGACAACATCTCACGTCGCAAACAAAAATAACTTGTGACGCGCGTATACTGAGGCAATTCTAAGACTGTGACTCCCAAGCCAAGGGATCGATGTTGAAACCGAGAATTCGGTCTCGAGGAGTTCACCCTTGGGGAAGGGGTGATCACACACGTACTTCTCTTCCGCGAGCCCGAAAAACTAAGGAAGAAGGACTAGGGACAGACCCAAGGCTCCAGCACGGAGGTCCCTCCACACACCCAGAAGATCTTAGAGCGCTTCTCCTCCTTAGCCAAGTGTTGAAGCTAAGGTACCTCAGAAAGCGCTAGAAGACCGGGCACAAGTAAGCATGTCTTTCTGAGGTACCCATTGGGTCCTATTTATAGGATTCTGAAAACGGCCTGCAAATAGCCAACCTCCGCTGTTTGGAATAGCTATGTGCAGGCCACCTGGGTCTGCCAATAGCGAGACTCCGTTGTTCTAACTGGCTATGGGCAGGCCCGCAGGGGCAAAATGGTCAAAAACACCCCCACACAATACGGGGTGAATAGCCCCCACTGCCTCTACTTGGCAAGGGCAGCGAGTGCCTGATGGAGCTAGCACTCGCTGCCTGAGCTCGGTACCTCGACGAGCTCGGACCCGACCTGCTCTAATCGTCTTCCGCGGCCTCAACGAACGGCCCGGAGTTCATCAAACTGGGCTCGACGAACTCGACCCTCTGGTCGCCAAGGAGAGCTGGACTGGGCGCCTAGGCGGGCAAAGTTCGTGGAGACGCAAGTGCGAGCTGGGCTCGCGACGCTAGGGAAAGGCGTCGAGTGAACTCGCCGCTCGGGCTGGGGGCGTCAGATGAACTCGCCGCCAAGGACCCAATTCGCCCAGGGCTTGAGTTAGGCTCGGCTGACCTCACTCGCCGGATACGGGGTTGTACATAATCCCCGCTCTTTGCGAGGTTGGGACAAGCTCGGAAAGAACCATCCAACCCCACATGATTCGGCGAGTGGGGCAGGTTCTAAGGGAATCTTACGGTGGGGTCCACTAGTGGCTATATGTACTTGCGCCCACATACCTGGTTGACCTTTGCCCTTCCCTTTACTATTAGCCTCGTCAAGATGTCGCTTCCCAAGGAGGTCCTGGAGCGAGTGGCACGATCCTGGGCGGAGACTGCAGCTCGCGTCGCGGGCCTGACCGACCTCAGCGCCCCGCCTCGCGACCTTGCCGAATTTAGTTCGGCCAAAAAGGTGAATCCCCTTCCAAAGACGCCGAACCCATCTATAATGAATTCAGGACAACCCTGAATAACGGGGCCGGTTCCTCCACTCAGCCGACTCCGAAACCCCAGGATAAGGATGACATCGTCCTTTCCGCCGACCATACCAGTCGAGGTCACAGCAGCGAGATATCCGTGTCGCAGGCTAAGAACCCTCCTGACAGCCCGCAGAACTAGGTGTCTGACGCGCGTTTGCGGGCCTCGCTCCCCAGCTTCGGGACCACGAGGCTGAACTCGCAGAAGCCGAGGTCGCCGACTCTCCTTTCTCCTCAGCGGCCTCTCGCTTCTCCATCTGCGGGAGGAGGCGTCTTCTTCCATGCTTCTAGATGAGATTGACGAGAGTCTTCAGACCGTCCACTGGAACCTGGGACGACTCCGCGAGCTCCGCGCTCGGCGACCTGGGGCGATAGGGTCGCGAGATCGGGGTAGCTAGAGACGGCCCCCCTGATGGGCCTACCGGTACTCGCCCCTGTTCTCCACTAGTCCGCGCGAGTCGGAGGTTTTTAATTTTTGCTTCGAGCTGTTTGAATCTGTAATAACTTGGATAACAATTTTTCATTATCAGTACTGTTAATATGTTAAAGCATAGTAATCTGCGTCCCATCAGTCCCGTCTCGCTATAGTGTAGGGTTATCTCGCGATGACCGACGAGCTAGAGACGGCGAGCTGGGGTGGGCGAGCTGGGGTAGGCGAGCTGGGGTAGGCGAGTTGGATAGGCCAGCCGGTTTGGCCCCAAATTTCCCCTTCTATAAATTGGCCTTCCCACCAACCTCACGCCTTTATTGCCTTCATACTTCCTTGATGGAGAAAATCTCGGAGGTGTTTTATGAAAGAGTGAAGATGAAGATGAAGATGATGTTCTCTGAATCTATATTTGATAAAGGCAAGTGTACTTTCTCGCTTATAGCATAGGATATAATATCAAGGTCGTATTAGAACCAAGGTGCGTCGATTACTTCTACTTCAAAGAGATTTCTGTTATTTTATCAATTAGATACTTTGAGTTGGTTTGCAAATAAGAGAATGGTTATACGATAAAAGAGGATGATTAAACAATAATATAAAAGGTTAGTACTTGATCATGAATCACCTTGGAATGAAAATGACCAAAAATAGATAATTCTCTAATTCTCTTTAACGAAGATGCTTGGACCGTGGAGGTTCCCAAAATATGAACGCACCTCTTTCAAGGCTACGCCCAACTGAGTTTAGGTTGATCAACCGAACTTTCATTCTATAATTGAAACTGTACAACCCCGTGTCCGCCGAAGGGGCCCTAGCAAGCAGGCGGGCCAGCCCCAGCCGCCTCTCCTAGGCGGGCCGGGCCCCAGCCGCCTCTCCTAGGCGGGCCAGCCCCAGCCGCCTCTCCTAGGCGGGCCGGGCCCCAGCCGCCTCTCCTAGGCGGGCCAGCCCCAGCCGCCTCTCCTAGGCGGGCCGGGCCCCAGCCGCCTCTCCTAGGCGGGCCGGGCCCCAGCCGCCTCTCCTAGGCGAGCCAGCCCGAGCCGCCTCTCCTAGGCGGGCCGGGCCCCAGCCGCCTCTCTCAGGCGGATCGGCTGCAGTCCACCTCCCTCTAGATGACAGGGGGTGACCCGGCGAGAGGTGCGTATAACCAGCCAGAATAGCGGGGTTTGGCTGTTGGCAGGCCACTCCGAGGGGCTCTTTAGTAAATTCAGACCGCCAGAGGCGGGTTATTCGCAGACCGTCCAAGGTAATCTATAAATAGGACCCAAGGGGTACTTCAGAAGGCAAGCTTTTGTTTCTCAAGTCTTATAGCGCTTTCTGAGGTACCTTAGCCCGGCAACTGGTTAAGGAGGGGAAGCGCTCTAAGATCTTCCGGGTGTGTGGTGGGACCTCCGAGCCGGGCCCTTGGTCCTGTCCCTTGTTTATCTCTCCCTTGTTGTTTCTCTTGCAGGAGCGAAGTAATTGCGAGATCACCCCTTCCCCAAGGGTCGAACTCCACAGGGGCCGGTTTCCGGTTTCAACATTTTGGTGCGGTGAGCGTGGAGCGTGGTCAGCAAGGAAAACCTTCAGCAGGCTCGATGACTGGAGAAGAAGGACAAGGATCAGGCAGGGGCAGCTCGCCACCCCCTCCCCCACCCCTAGTGGCGAGCGTGTCGGCGGAGCTTAGGGAGGAGATCCTCAAGCTCGTTAGGACCGCCCTCGGCATGCGAGCGGAGAGCGCGACACCGGTAGTTCCAGTAGTCGCCGCTCCCGCACTCGGCGACGACGCGCCGCTCAGGCGACCTGGGAAGGAACCCGCCGAGAGAGGAGAGCGCGAGTTGCAGGGGCGAGTTCTGTTCCCCGGCTCGGCCGCAGAATACCATTTTGGCGAGACGGCGGGAAGAGAGTTCCCCTCTCGCCCCGTTGAGGGAGGAAGCCCCTTCAGCGAGTTCGTCTCCTCCGCCCCAGTTCCAGAGGGGTTTCGTGAGCCGGAGATGACCTACTACTCCGGGAAGGGAGACCCCGTCCACCACATCCAGTGGTTTGAGGACATGGTCTCTATTCGACAGATGTCCGACGGCTTCAAGTGCCGACTCTTCGCCATCACCCTCCGAGAGAAGGCGAGAGAATGGTTCCACCAGCTCCCGACCGGGTCCATCTACTGCTTCGAGGACCTGCGTCGGGGGTTCATGTTGAGATTCACCACTTCCAAGAAGAGGAAGAAGGAGGTGGAGTCCTTGTTCCGTGTCAAGCAGAGGGTGGGAGAGACCCTGGGGAGTTACCTGGACAGATTCCAAGAGGAGTTGTCCCAAGTGCAGGAGATGCCAGGGCACACCATGATGGTGGCCTTCACCCTAGGTCTCCAATCCGGGTTCTTTGCAATGGAACTCAAGAGGTCTCCCCCAGTATCTTTTGAGGCGCTCCTCGAGAGGGCGGCTAGGGAGGCCGATATGGAGGCGGCGCATCCGGAGTTTGCCCGAAGGTTGGCCAGGTGGGCCGTGGAGGAAGAGAGGCCAAGGGGTGGCCGAGGGCAGGAAGAGAGGAGGGCTGAGCTCCGGCAGAGGGAACAGCCGCCGCCGCAGCAGCATCAGCAGCAGCCCAGGCAGGGGCGACACGAGCCGAACTTCCGGCTGGGGTGGAGACCCGAGTGGCAGGAGCCTGGGGCAAGGAGAGGGTTCCGTGGAGGGGACTACCGTCAAGGAGGACAGGGCCAGTTTTACCCTCCAGGCGGGATGCAGGGCCAGAGGCCGGCCCTTCCCGACCAGGAGCAGGCTATGGCCATAGCACTAGGGGAGAGGAGAAGAGCGATACGGAGAAGGAGAAGGGAAGTGAGGGTGGAGTTGCCTTACTGCGACTTCCATCAAGAGGAGGGGCACGCCACAGCCACGTGTCCGGAGTTCCTCGAGATGAGAGGCAACCGGGAGCAGCAACAACCACAACAGCGTCCGGAAGTGCGGATTGAGGAGATCCGGCCTCGGGCGGAGGAGGGTCGGTGCGAAGACCGGGTAGATGTGGGCTCCCGAGGAAGGATCGGAGCGATCCACGGGGGGGCTGGGGTCGAGGCTTCCCGCAAGTCGAGCCTCCACACTATGTACCGCAGGAGCGTTGGCTCCACGTCCCAGTCCCCGCCCCCGGACGAGAAAATCACCTTTTCTAGGGAGGATATGCCGGGTCACGAGGACCCCTTCTGCGATGCGCTGGTCATCCAGACAGCCATCGAGGACTTCACCGTTCCCCGGATCCTCGTCGACAACGGGAGCTCGGTCAACGTCATCTTCAAGAAGGCGTTCGATGCAATGAAGGTGGAGGCCCGAAGGGTGTTGGCCTCGGACGGACCCCTGTTCGGCTTCTCAGGGGAGAGGAAGGAGGTTGAGGGAGGAGTGGGACTCCATGTCGTTCTGGGGGGGCAGTCCCGCAACTGCAAGTTCGTCATCGTGGACGCCCCCAGCAGCTACAGCGCCATCTTCGGGAGGCCTCTCATCAGTGCCTTCCGCTGCGTCCCCTCATCCTTCCACCAGTGCTTAAAGTTCAACGTCGATGGGGTCCAGGTCCGGGTCCGCGGAGATCCCAAAGAAGCGAGAGAGTGCTATGTCACGGCGGTGAACTCCATCTCTTGGCTGGAGGGAGCCGAGGAGATGGGGCGGAAGCTGAAGGAGGTGGAGCCGGAAGCGGGCAGGGATGAGATGGAGGTGGAGGAGAGCCGCGCCCAGGAGAAGGTCGCTGAGGAGATTCAAGAGCCGGCTGAGGCGATGGCCGTAGCAGAAGCTGAGGAGGAGGTCCTCGCCTTCGATGAGGGGGAGGCTGAGGAGTGGGAGGCACAGTCCCGCCTGGAGGCGGCAGAGGAGGTGGCGGAGATGGAGGTTCTAACCACCGGAGGCAGGGTGGAGAAGATCCGCATCAGCGGAGGATTGACCCCGGAGGCTCAAGACAGGATGCTGGAGTGCGTCCAGAAGAACGTGGACATCTTCGCATGGAGTGCCGCGGAGATGCCCGGGGTCAATTCCAACATCGCCTGCCACCGCCTCAACCAAGACCCGATGGCTCCCCCCATCCGACAAAAGAAGAGGCCCGTTGCGGACAAGCTCGCCGAGCCCATCAGGGAGGAGGTAGCAAAGCTCCTCAAGGCCGGCTTTGTATCCGAAATCCAATACCCCGGTTGGGTCTCCAATGTTGTAATGGTTAAAAAAGGAGACGGCCGGTGGAGGATGTGTATCGATTTTTCTCTTCTTAATAAAGCATGTCCTAAAGATTGTTACCCCTTGCCTCGGATCGACGCGCTGGTTGACTCAGCCGTCGGTTTCCCTTTGATGAGTTTTCTGGATGCCTTTTCAGGTTATCACCAAATCAGGATGCACCCTCCCGACGTCAAAGACGTATCATTCATCACAGGAGATGGGTGCTATTGTTATAAAATGATGCCCTTCGGGCTGAAAAATGCAGGGGCGACCTACCAGAGAATGATGGACAGGGTCTTTCAAGGGCAGAGGGGAAGGAACCTGGAAGTATATGTAGACGATCTCATGGTCAAGAGTCCGGACCTCGACTCCCACCTCCGGGACCTAGAAGAGACCTTTGCCACTCTCCGCGGGTGCAAGATGAGGTTGAACCCCCTCAAATGCACCTTCGGGTCAGGCAAAGGAAAATTCCTGGGGCATCTCCTCACCCCTGCCGGCGTAGAGCCCAACCCCGACAAGGTGAGGGCAATCCTGGAGTTGGAGTCCCCGCGGAATGCGAAGGAAGTGCAGCGATTAACTGGGAGGCTGGCGGGACTGAGCAGGTTCCTCTCACGGGCCGGGGAGAAGTGCTCTCCGTTCTTTAAAAGCTTGAGAGGAGGCAAAAAATTCGAGTGGACCTCGGAGTGCGAGGAGGCATTCCAGGCCCTAAAGAAGCAGTTGACTCAGGCCCCCCTGCTCCAAGGGCCAAAGGAGGGGGAGGACTTATTCCTGTACTTAGGGGCTGGGGCCGAGGCCCTGAGCTCTGTTTTAGTTCGGGAGGAAGGGAAGAGACAACTACCGGTTTACTATGTAAGTCGGGTCTTGAGGAAGGCCGAGCTCCGGTACCCCATCCTAGAGAAGCTGGCCTTCGCCCTCATCATCTCGGCCCGGAGGCTCCGGCCCTATTTCCAGGCACACTCGATCCGAGTGGTGACCGACCACCCTCTCCGCAACATCTTCGAGGGGGTGGAGCATTCCGGCAGGTTGGCCAAGTGGTCGGTGGAGCTGAGCGAGTTCGACATCTCCTTCGTACCTCGCCTCTCGATCAAGGCCCAAGCCATGGCCGATTTCCTGGCTGACTATGTGGTCGAGGTGGCGGAGGAGGAACTCACTCGCCCGGTTCCCTGGAAGGTCATGGTGGATGGTGCGTCAGGAAGACACTCCCTGGGGGCTGGGGTCATCTTGGAAAGCCCCCAGGGGGCGAGGATCGAGCAAACAGTGGTGGTGCATTTTCCCATCACCAACAATCAGGCCGAGTATGAAGCCGTGATTGCGGGTCTACGTCTGGCCAGGGAACTGGGGGTGCATGATGTGGAGGTCCTCACTGACTCCCTGGTGGTGGCCTCCCAGATCAACGGGGAATTCGAGGCAAGGGAACCCACCCTGCAGCGTTACTTGGCGAAGGTAAAGGGAGTCATCGGCACCTTCCAGACTTTCTCCATCCGGCACGTGCCTCGGGAGGATAACGAGCAGGTAGATCAGCTAGCAAAGCGTGGACCCCGGGCGGGGGGTACCATCACAGACCTCTTTCGCCCATCCATCGAGGAGGGGGAGCTGATGGAGGTGGAACAGCGCCCCTCCTGGATGGACCCATTCATCACTTTCCTGACCATCGGGGAATATCCCCAGGGGATGGACGGAAAGAAACTCAAGTACAAATCGGCATACTACCTTATGCGAGATGGCCAGTTATACCGGAAAACTCTCTCAGGGATGCTGGCGCGTTGTGTGAACGAGAGGGAGGTCCCAAAGATTTTAGAAGAGGTCCACTCTGGGGAGTTTGGGAGTCACTCCGGAAGTCGAACCTTAGAAGGCCGGATCGTCAGGCAGGGATACTTCTGGCCGACTCTGGGTCTCGACGCGGCAAAATTCACAAAGGAGTGTCATAAGTGCCAGCTATTCGCTCCCCTCCAGCTGCAACCAGCCCAACGCCTCAGGAGTATCACCGCTCCCTGGCCATTCGCCATCTGGGGAATGGACTTGGTCGGGCCCTTTCCCCAAGCCAGCGGCCAGAGGAGGTTCCTGCTCGTGATGATTGACTACTTCTCCAAGTGGCTAGAAGTTAAGGCGCTGGCCAAGGTGACCTCCCAGGTCGTCAGAAACTTTGTATGGGGGGAGATCATCTGTCGCCACGGGTTGCCCCAGGCCATTGTCACAGACAATGGCCCCCAATTCGCCAGTGCCGAATTCACCAGCTTCTGCGAGCAGCTCGGGATCGATCTCAGGTTTGCCTCAGTTCATCACCCCCGAAGCAATGGGCAAGTGGAAGCGGCAAACAAGATTATCGTGAACCTCCTCAAGAAAAAGGTGGAGAACTTGAGAGGAAGCTGGGTGGAGCAACTCCCCTCGGTTCTCTGGGCCCTTCGAACCACACCCAACACAGCGACAGGGGAGACGCCTTTCAAACTCTCCCACGGGTGCGAGGCAGTACTTCCGGTGGAGTTTGAAGTCCGGACACCTCGGGTAATAGGGGCCGGAGAGCACAAAGAGGAATGGAGAGCCAATAATGAAGAAGAGTTGCGGCTCTCTCTCGACATGGTCGAGGAACTGCGGGACCTTTCAGCCGTGAGGCAGGAGGAGATAAAGAGAAGAATGGCCAAGTATTTCGACAAGCACGTCAGAGTCAAGCAGTTCGCCGAAGGAGACTTGGTCTTGAGGAAGGTGGACGCGGCAGGGAGATCAGCCGCAGTGGGAAAGCTCCACCCCAATTGGGAGGGGCCATTCATCGTGCAGGAGGCATTGAAGTCGGGGGGGGGGGGTACCGCCTCCGGAATGTGGAGGGCGAGACCCTAAGTCTCACTTGGAGTGGAGACGATTTGAAGCGTTTCTTTCCCTAAAAATTATGTAAACCGTGTTCAATCTCTAATGGAATTTCTTGCGATAAACTTGTTCCCCCCCCGATGAGAGATGAATGCCATTGCCTCAGACCCCGAGCAGATCCCGCTGCCAGGCCCTCACCAAGCTGGCAGGGCTGGATGTCACTCGGAGGAGTCTGCCTCGGACCCCGAGCAGATCCCGCTGCCAGGCCCTCACCAAGCTGGCAGGGCTGGATGTCACTCGGAGGAGTCTGCCTCAGACCCCGAGCAGATCCCGCTGCCAGGCTCTCACCAAGCTGGTAGGGCTGGAGGTCACTCGGAGGAGTCTGCCTCAGACCCCGAGCAGATCCCGCTGCCAGGCTCTCACCAAGCTGGCAGGGCTGGATGTCACTCGGAGGAATCTGCCTCAGACCCCGAGCAGATCCCGCTGCCAGGCCCTCACCAAGCTGGCAGGGCTGGAGGTCACTCGGAGGAGTCTGCCTCAGACCCCGAGCAGATCCCGCTGCCAGGTCACTCGGAGGAGTCTGCCTCAGACCCCGAGCAGATCCCGCTGCCAGGCTCTCACCAAGCTGGCAGGGCTGGATGTCACTCGGAGGAGTCTGCCTCAGACCCCGAGCAGATCCCGCTGCCAGGCTCTCACCAAGCTGGCAGGGCTGGATGTCACTCGGAGGAGTCTGCCTCAGACCCCGAGCAGATCCCGCTGCCAGGCTCTCACCAAGCTGGCAGGGCTGGAGGTCACTCGGAGGAGTCTGCCTCAGACCCCGAGCAGATCCCGCTGCCAGGCTCTCACCAAGCTGGCAGGGCTGGATGTCACTCGGAGGAGTCTGCCTCAGACCCCGAGCAGATCCCGCTGCCAGGCTCTCACCAAGCTGGCAGGGCTGGATGTCACTCGGAGGAGTCTGCCTCGGACCCCGAGCAGATCCCGCTGCCAGGCCCTCACCAAGCTGGCAGGGCTGGATGTCACTCGGAGGAGTCTGCCTCAGACCCCGAGCAGATCCCGCTGCCAGGCTCTCACCAAGCTGGCAGGGCTGGAGGTCACTCGGAGGAGTCTGCCTCAGACCCCGAGCAGATCCCGCTGCCAGGCTCTCACCAAGCTGGCAGGGCTGGATGTCACTCGGAGGAGTCTGCCTCAGACCCCGAGCAGATCCCGCTGCCAGGCCCTCACCAAGCTGGCAGGGCTGGATGTCACTCGGAGGAGTCTGCCTCGGACCCCGAGCAGATCCCGCTGCCAGGCCCTCACCAAGCTGGCAGGGCTGGATGTCACTCGGAGGAGTCTGCCTCAGACCCCGAGCAGATCCCGCTGCCAGGCTCTCACCAAGCTGGCAGGGCTGGATGTCACTCGGAGGAGTCTGCCTCGGACCCCGAGCCGATCCCGCTGCCAGGCTCTCACCAAGCTGGCAGGGCAGGATGTCACTCGGAGGAGTCTGCCTCGGACCCCGAGCAGATCCCGCTGCCAGGCTCTCACCGAGCTGGCAGGGCTGGATGTCACTCGGAGGGGTCTACCCCAGACTCTGGGCAGGGTTGGGCTGGCGACTTCTCGCCGAGCAACCAGGAATTGGATACCATCCCCAAGGAATGCCTGGGCAAGACGGCGAGCCAAGAAGGTTTGCCCCGGCGCATAAAGGGACGAGCCTTGAGCGCAACGCGCGAGGGAAGGGGTTAGGCTCTCACGGCGCAATAGATTGAGCGAGCGGACCGGCCAAGATGCCCAGGCAAGACGGCGAGCCAGGAAGGCCGGCCCCGGCGCATAAAGGGGCGAGTCCTAAACAGGGGGTGCGAGTGGAGAGATTAGACTCACGTCGCCAGAGATCAGGTGGGCGAGCCGGTCAAGATGACCCTATGAGGCCGCAACGCCGGCCCCAACCTACCACCCGGCGGGTCACAGGGTGAATTAGAGGCAAAGGCTCGGAAGCGCCAAGACCCCCCCCCCCCCCCGAGAGGCCGGCCCGCACGAAGTCTTTACGTACGGAAGACGGGCCCAGCCCACTCGCGTCGCGGAAGGTGCGACTCGCCACTCGCGTCGCGCCAACTTTAGTGTCTCGACCTATATCTACGTCCCGAACCTCAAACAGGCGGGCGGCCGTACTCGCTCGCTCGCAGCAACGAAAAATCAGAATTAACAGGACAATGCACAATAGCGATTGCGAGACAGGAAAGAATGGACAATCAAGAAAGTGAATGCGGTGAATATGTTGTCAAATAAAATCTTTTACAAAAGTATGGCTGCGGCCCACGGTGCGGTTACACAAAAATAAATACAAAATACATGTCAAAAAAAAAAGAAAGATAAAAGTCTCAAGGCGGCGGGCCCTTCAGATGCGGTGGTACTCGCCTGACTTGGGTACTGGGAGGAACAGCTCCGGTACCACGTCGGTCACCCGCAAGCCAGAACACTCGTCCTTGAGGAGCCTGGCCCGCTACAGCGTCTTGAAGAGGTACGTCACCGCGTCGGCCCCGTTCTGTTGCATCAGAACCGCCAGGTCGTACTCGCTGTGATGGACGAGTTGACAGCCGCTCGAAGACGCCGGCGGGGCGGCGGCAGCAGCCTCGAGCGCACCCACCCGCGCCTGCAGGGTCTGGTTCTCCAGCTTGAGGGTGGCGATCTCGGTACCAAGTCGGCTGGCGGTCGCCGCATCCTGCAAAGAGATTTATCAGAACGAGTTGCGGGACAGAGGCGGAAGCGAGTCAAATGGCTTACCGCGCCCCCCTGATATTGCGCAAGGGCGGCGTCAGCCGCTTCGAGCCGCTTTCGCAGGTCGTCCGCCTCCTCTTGGGCGAGCTTGCGGGCCTCCTCCTTCTCGTCAATCAACTTGTTGAGCGAGGGGACGTCCCTGTCCAGCCGGAGGCATCGCCGGCCGACCATGTGGGCCAAGGCGAGGCTTTGAAATTGCGCCCGCGCGCTCTCATAAATGAGCACCCGCGTGGCCTCCTCGCCGTAGGAAGAGGCATCCTCCCGCCCGTACATGCCGAAGGAGAGATTGAAGGCGTCCCTGGAGGCGGTATCCTGCTCCGCCCAACTGGGCAGCAGCGAGGACACCGAGATGCGGTTGGCCTCCTTATCCCACTGAATTAACGGGGCACCAGATCTGTCCGTGGGCCCCTCGCCATAGCCAAAGTTGGGATGACCTCGGGGGACCGGCTTCTCGGCGGGCCGAGTCTCCGCGAGCGGCTGCGATGACCCTGCCGCCCCGCTGGCGGGATCGGCGGTCGAGGGAGCCGCAGGGGCGGGAGCAGAGGATGGACGATCCGCGGGGGCCTTGCCCTTGTCGCCGACTGAAGGAGCCTGACCCCCCGCTTTACTCGGCTTCTTAGAAAGGGGAGGGCCCTGGGTCAGTTCACCTCCGGATCGCTTCTGGCCAGCGGGGGCCGAGAGCTCGCGGTGAGCTAAGGCTGCCGCCTCCGCACGGCCAAGCTCGCTCAAAGTAGACCGCGCGCTCTCGTAAGGCGGGCGGAGGGGGACGTCGCGCTCGCCTGCAGAAACAAGAGTTAGGAAAATCCGAGGTGCGATTCAAGCAGAGGCGAGTGAGCCGCTTACCTTCACCGGGCGGGACAGGGACGAGGTCATCCAGATTCCGGCGGAGGAATGCGACCTCGAAGTTCTTGCCGGCAAAGAACTCGTATAATTTCGCCTCATGGCCCCCCAGGCTAGGGGCCGATAGCTCGCCTCGCCGAGTTGAACCGGCGAGAAAGGGACGTTGCCGAAGTCGCCCTTGACAAAGACGAACTTCTTGAGCCAGTTGTGGCTCTTGTTGACCGTCTCCCGCACCTTGGCGTGCATGCTCGCGAAGCACGCGGTCCCGTCCTTGTTCGCGCGGAAGGAGAACAGCTTGCGGAAGACCGCAAGGCTGAACTCAATCCTCTCCTCGCGAAGGTAGCAGGCGAACCCGACGACAACGGCGATCGAGTTCGGGGTCAACTGCCCTGGGACAACCCCATAGTACTTGAAGACCTGGCGGACTTCCGGCCAGAGGGGTAGCCGGAGCCCCGCCTCAAAGTGGGCCGTCGGGAGAGCCAGCTCATCTCCCGAGAGCTCGTTGATCCGTTCCTCCTTCCCGGGCCGCCTCGCCACGAAACCCGGCGGGATGAAGTTGCCGACGGTGTCTAAGAATTCCTTCTCCGAAATAACGGCGGGAGGGAAGCTGTGGTCGGCGAAGACCCAAGCACACTTGCCCCTCCCGTCCGCTTCGCCACTGCCACCCGTCATCTCGCGGAACTGATAAGCGAGCCGAGCGAGAGGAAAGAGAGAAAAGAGGGTTCTCGCGAGGTAAAGACGGAAGGACTCTTGGATACGGTAGGTGAAGTAATAAATAAGGGCCTATTTATAGGGCCGGGAAAAGAGCGGGAAAAATCGGGAAAGGCGGGAAAGTGAACTGACAGCAGAGCCAGCCCCGACGCTTCGATTCCCGAGCCCCGCCCGGGCCCGCGTCGAATCGCCGGCCGGCCGCGAGAGTCTCCCGGCCGCGAGCCATTCCCCCTCCCGCACAGAGCAGAGTCTGAGAGGAATGCCCAGTCGAGGGGGAACGGGCGAACCGCCCGCCTCTCTTAGGCGGGCCGGCCCTCGCTCGCCTCTCTTAGGCGGGTCGGCCCTCGCCCGCCTCTCTTAGGCGGGCCGGCCCTCGCCCGCCTCTCTTAGGCGGGCCGGCCCTCGCTCGCCTCTCTTAGGCGGGCAGGCCCTCGCTCGCCTCTTCTAGGCGGGCCGACGCTTACCCGCTCAACCAGGCAGGCTCTCCAAGGTTGAAGCGGAGAACCCAGCAAAAATAATAATAAGTAATAAAAAGGCATGCGCCCTGGAACGAGCGAGAAGGACCCTGAATTATTACAAGCAATTGTTCTTAGATAATATCCGCCTCCGATAAACTGGGAGGGATCGCATCGAGACGATTCAGACCCCGCGAGCAACTGCGGGCACGGGCGGGCGAGGCAGGTGGCTTAGTACTCAATCCATTTCCACCTACCCCGCCTCTGCGAGCCGGTTCGAGGCGGCACGCGAGAGTCATGGTACTCTCGAACCGCCGCCAGCTCCCGCTTGGTCTGATCGGCCTGTTTCGAAATGTTTGTCAGCCGCTCCTCTGCTCGCGTAATGTACGCGCCCGGAGATGCCGGCCCATCATCCTCAGCCGAGCCCCTTGCCCCCTCCAAAGCAGCGAGTCGCTCCTCCGCCCTGACCCTGTCTCTCTCCATCCCCACGAAGGCCTCTTTGAGCAGCATTGTGTGCTTCTGGAACATTCGCGCCACCTGCGCCTTCATCTTCTCGCTATCATGCGGGTCGCCCAAGAAGTCCGCAATGTCTTCCGGCTCCACGGGAGGCGAGTATCCCTCGCTCATCTCGACATCCGAAGAAACGACGCGATATCCTGCAGAAGCAAGGTCAGAAACAGACGAGCGGCGAGCGGATTGGTTTCAGGGGGTTACCCGGCGTCTGCACGTCTCCCGCGTCGTCAGCTGGCCGAGAAGAACCCGACCGACCTTGAAATGATTTCCCTCCCGGGGCGACGAGCGGCTTCCCCAGACCCTGGACTCTTAGCGGGGGAGGAGTCACAGGAAGGCTGCATGCAGGGGAAAGGGGACTGACGCCCAGGTCGATCATCTCCACGGCGAGATCCGCGAGGTTCCCGGAGCCTCCTTCCAACGCGTCTTCAGGAGGCGTCTCCTGCAAAGGGGAAAGTTAGTGGAAAGCACAGGTCGAAGGGCGAAACCACGTACCCAGTTTCAACCTCGGAGCCGCCGGAACCCCGATCATCACTCGGCGTGGAACGACGGACAACCTTTCCCTTTGCCGGCTTAAACTGCGGGCCGGATGATCTGGGCGCCAACCACGGGGCGGCCGCGAGGGCCTCCTCCCGACTCTCCTCCCTTGCGGCAGCCAACCGAGCACGTATCTCCTCAGACGCAGGCATCTCCCGGCCTCAAACCACGCAGGGAGCAAGAGGAGAGGGCCAGTCATCGAAGGCCCGGTGGCTTATTTATAGTTATAAGGTGGGTCCCACCAAAAGATTCCCTCCAGCTCAGCAAGGTCGTCGCCGGACACGAGGGTTGGACATTTCTTTCCGAGCTTCTGCGAAGCACGCAAAGATCGGGGATTGTGTACAACCCCGTGTCCGCCGAAGGGGCCCAAGCAAGCAGGCGGGCCAGCCCCAGCCGCCTCTCCTAGGCGGGCCGGGCCCCAGCCGCCTCTCCTAGGCGGGCCGGGCCCCAGCCGCCTCTCCTAGGCGGGCCGGGCCCCAGCCGCCTCTCCTAGGCGGGCCAGCCCCAGCCGCCTCTCCTAGGCGGGCCGGGCCCCAGCCGCCTCTCCTAGGCGGGCCGGGCCCCAGCCACCTCTCCTAGGCGGGCCGGGCCCGAGCCGCCTCTCTCAGGCGGATCGGCTGCAGTCCACCTCCCTCTAGATGACAGGGGGTGACCCGACGAGAGGTGCGTATAACCAGCCAGAATAGCGGGGTTTGGCTGTTGGCAGGCCACTCCGAGGGGCTCTTTAGTAAATTCAGACCGCCAGAGGCGGGTTATTCGCAGACCGTCCAAGGTAATCTATAAATAGGACCCAAGGGGTACTTCAGAAGGCAAGCTTTTGTTTCTCAAGTCTTATAGCGCTTTCTGAGGTACCTTAGCCCGGCAACTGGTTAAGGAGGGGAAGCGCTCTAAGATCTTCCGGGTGTGTGGTGGGACCTCCGAGCCGGGCCCTTGGTCCTGTCCCTTGTTTATCTCTCCCTTGTTGTTTCTCTTGCAGGAGCGAAGTAATTGCGAGATCACCCCTTCCCCAAGGGTCGAACTCCACAGGGGCCGGTTTCCGGTTTCAACAGAAACCTCTAAACACGCTTTATGTGGTGAACCCCTCTATTGGATTTGACTCCAATCCGGGAAATTTATGTCGTCCTCTTTCAAGAATTGCATTCAACTCCCTTTACCCATGAGCGATCAATCCATACGCATGATCCATTCGGCTACTAGAATATGAAAACAGAAGAGAAAATCATATATCGATGATATGACCTCTCTATAAATTAATCAAGGGTAAATCCTAAACATTTGTTCAATGAGAAAGAGAAAATATTGATTAAGAAAACGAGATCATTTCATTCCTCAGATCATTTCGATCAAGTACTAAACAAAGTTTAGTTACTCATAATATAAGAAATTAAAATCATGTTAAGAATATGCATAAAAAGAAAGAGAAAGAGGGAAAGGGAATAACAATCTAATTTATAGCTTATTGAAAAAAGTTACAAAAGATTTCGAAAAAGACATTATAAGAAGAATTTGCAAAAAGATTACAAGTACGATAAAAGAATTTGCAAGAACATTAAAGCATGAAAATATTAAACTAAAATACTCTACAAACAAACTCTAAAGGCTCTCTACAATGCTCAAAATGAAGTAGCAAGGATGATGCTTTCCCCCTTTCTTCATGCCTATTTATAGGGCCAAAACCAAGGGCATAGAGTTGGAATTTGGCATGAGGATGAAGCTTCCATGAAGCTTCCCTTGGTCAAAAAACACATGTTTGATATATAGTCAAAGGTGGCTAGCCTCATTCATACTTGTCATGAAAAGTATGATAAAAGTTGTCTAGCTTTCTCTCTTTTCAAGAAGTTTCCTTTAAGAACACATGCTGAATATATAGTCAAAGGTGGTTAGCCTCTTTCATACTTATGAGAAAAAATCACATCGGACCATTGTGGATTCATTCCATTCTTGAATATAGTTCAACAACACCATGACATGAGTGCACTCGACATTTATTTTGGCACACCATAACTAAAGGAATGTTCTTTTAGAATTGATAATGCAATTTGTCCCGGGATCCTCAGTTCTTGCTCAAACACGAGTTTCATACATGCAAGAAACCTGCTGGACAGAAACTTTGATGGAGGATTCCTGAGGCTACAATAATTCGATAAAGGCGTGTAACCATCCGTTGGAAAGGTCTTTCCGAGGGCTACAACTTTCGTGTTCAACCCAAGATCTGAATCTGGCCGCAATATGCCCAAAAGTGGCCCCGAAGTTCGCTGCGTGCAGAAAAATAGTAAAATATGCATGGTTATGATAGACTTATAAAAAAAATATGATTTAGCAGATAAAATTAATAATATAAATATATTTATATTATATTATTTAGATTTTTATATTAATAACTTAGGTCAAATTATGCATCATATAATTCCCCCAGACTTATTATTTTGCTTGTCCTCAAGCAAAGACATACGAGCTAGAAAAAATAAAAAAACAAACAAAACAAATTGGCTATGCCAAACACAAGTACGATGCGAAATTAAGGTAGAGGAATTATGAAAAGAAAACAAAATATTTTTACTTAGTCTTGGCATAGAATTTTACAATTTTCACTAGCATAAAAAAATAAATCATCCCATATTTTTAAGCAAAACTAAAAATTGAGTAATGTGATAAATGAAAAGGATATTGAGTTGCTACTAAAATCTAAGAGATATTTTATATTCATATAAATCTAAATCAAAGATCAATACTGCTACCTAAGAACTTACTCAATTTACTTTCTCGCTACCATACTAAAAATAAATCTCGGAAGCATGAATCAAAAGGACTTTCATTAGGTGTAAATTTTTGACTTAGGTTTTAAGGGTGTGGAGTTCAAAAGATAAACATGATGGGTAAAGCACACTTAAAACAAAAAGAAGAGCTTTGCAAATAACTTGTTGCTAGAAAATAAAATTTTGATACCCCAAATCATTTTGCAATATAAAGTTGGGATTAAAAGGTCATTCATAATTTTTTTTTCCATATATATATAAATATATATCATATCTTCTTCCTTCTTTTGAAGCAATTGAGTTTTTCCCTTTTTTTCTTTTTCCTCTTTTGTAGCAATTGAGATATAATACAAATCTCCGCCATTTTCATAGAATATAGTACACACAAGTGACATAAAGCTCAAAAAGTTTTAAGTGTGCGACATGGGTAAGCTATATGGCTTTGGTGAAAAATAAGTGGCACTTATAAAAAGAAAATGGAAAAGGCACAATATGGCTAGCAACGGTTAGGAATTTAAGGTTCGGGATGCAAAAACTCAAACTAATCAAAAAGTTGCCTAGATCATCTTCATGCTCTTAAGTCTACTCAAAGTAAGGTATTAAAAAATTCAAGAGAGGCAAATTCCAGATAGAAAATAGAGATAATTGACTTTTCATGAAAAATGAAGATAATAAGCATCTTAGATTAGTTCGCATCTAGTATACTTAACACTAATCAATCATTTCAAATATTTTTAAAAGAGAAAACAAGGGATGGTAGATTTTATAAAAGTGAAAAATATTAAAAAATGACTATGAAAAAGTGCAAATGTTTAAGAAAGTTTTTCAAAAATAACATGTTACCTTAATTAGGAATACTACATGAGTCAACATATTACTCATAAAACATAGACAAAATGAAATTTAATTTAATTTATTTCAACTAAATAAGTACATAAATGATTAAAAATAAGAAAATGCAAATTCATGGGGTACTAAATGATTTAGCAAAAATTAACTCAAATTATTAATTATTTTATATAAGTTTTATCCTCTCTTTTTTTGGTATATATATTATATATATTAAAGACAAAAGAAAGGAATATATATATTGGTATATATATTATTTATATTAAAGACAAAAGAAAGGAATATTTTTTTTTTTTTGAATTTTTTGGAATTTATATATTTTTAAATTTTTATTATTTAAGGACTTATACCCCCATACTTAAAGTTAAACATTGTCCCCAATATTTAAAACTAAGTATGAAGTAATAAAAATGCTATAAAAGAAGAAGTGAGGAAAGAGGACATCCCTGATGGTGAAATCGAGGAGGCTAGAAGGAAACCTGCAAATACATGTTAAAACAAAGAAAATAGTAATAAGAAGATAAAGTTTGGTGTGCCTCCCAAAAGCGCTTTGTTTACCGTCGCGTAGCTTGACTAATTGACATGGAAGATTATATGGTGAGGGTCTCAATATTGGTGGCCAAAGTATCATTAGAGAAATAAAATTTTAATCGTTGGCCGTTCACTTTAAAGGAACCGAGTTCTGAGTGGGAAATAAGAACGGTCCCATAGGGCCAAACCTCTTTGACGACAAAGGGGCTGGACCATCGAGATTTTAATTTTCCTGGAAAAAGACGAAGGCGTGAGTTGTAAAGAAGGACTAGATCCCCCGGTGAAAAACTTTTAGGAATTTTAATATTTTTATCATGGTAGAAATTTGAGCGCTCCTTATAAAACTTATTATTTTCATAGGCGTTAGCACGCCATTCATTTACTTCGTTCAGTTGGAATTTTCTTTGCTCAGAGGACAAAGTATAATCAAGATTGAGGAATTTTAGCGCCCAATAGGCGCGGTGCTCTAACTCAACTGGAAGGTGGCAAGCTTTGCCATAGACTAATCGGTATGGTGTACAACCAATGGCGGTCTTGTATGCCGTCCGATAAGCCCATAGAGCATCATCGAGCTTCAAAGACCAGTCATTCCTATTAAAAGAGACAGTCTTCTCCAAAATCCGCTTGAGCTCGCGGTTCACTACCTCCACTTGGCCACTAGTTTGTGGGTGATAGGCGGTGGTGAGTTTGTGTGTAACGCCATATTTTGCTAAAATTTTAGCAAACTGGCTATTGCAGAAGTGTGTGCCCCTATCACTAACTATAGCACGAGGCGTGCCAAAACGAGAGAATAATTTCTTCAAAAATTTGATGACCACTCTTGCATCGTTGGATGAGAGAGCTTGTGCTTCCGCCCATCTCGACACATAGTCGACTGCAACGAGAATATATTTATTATTAAATGAGGGAGGGAGAGGACCTACGAAATCGATACCCCCATAGATCGAAAATTTCACACTCCAAAAAGGAGTTTTGGGGCATTTCGTCTCGGCGAGATATGTTACCTGACCTTTGGCAGCTGTCGCATCCACTCACAAAAGAGTGAGCATCCTTAAAAATAGAGGGCCAGTAGAAACCGACCTCCATCACTTTCCTTGCGGTCCGGTTTGCTAGGTAATGTCCTCCGGTTGGTCCTTCATGGCAGTGCCGCAATATTTGCAAGCCTTCTTCGCTCGAAACACATCTTCTTACCACTTGATCTGTGCAGTTACGAAATAAGAAGGGGTCCTCCCAAAAGTAGTTCTTTACGTTAGAAAATAATTTCTTCTTTTGCTGACTTGAAAAACCTTTTGGCAGGACCCGAGCCACTAGATAGTTGGCCAAATCCGCAAACCAAGGGGGTAGAAGAATTCATTAATTTTTCAATGGAGAGGAGACGCTCTTCAGGGAATTTATCATCAATGTCGGCTTCCGCCAGCGTATCCGCAGCAGGGTTTTCTAAGTGGGAGAGATGATCGGCCGCCAAGTTCTCGGCTCCTTTCTTGTCCCGAATCTCCAAGTCAAATTCTTGCAGTAGGAGGATCCATCTTAATAATTGGGGCTTGGCGTCTGCCTTGTTTAGTAGGTACCTAAGGGCAGAATGATCAGTAAACACAATGACTTTAGAGAGTGTAATATAAGACCTAAACTTATCAAACGCAAAAACAATTGCCAGAAGTTCTTTCTCTGTAGTTGTGTAATTGGCATGTGCGGATGTGAGTGTCTTGCTTGCATAATAAATTGGGTGAAAATACTTGTTCACCCGTTGGTCTAACACTGTGCCTACAACAATGTCACTTGCATCGCACATTATCTCGAATGGAAACGACCAATCTGGTGCTACTAGAATTGGCGAGTTGATAAGCTTATCTTTGATAATATTAAAAGCTGCTAAACATTCATTATCAAAAATGAAAGAAGACACTTTTTTTAACAAGTGTGTTAACGGCTTTGTAATTTTGGAAAAATTTTGTATAAACCGCCGATAAAAACCTGCGTGACCAAGGAAACTTCTAATAGATTTTACATTTGTGGGAGGGGGAAGTTTCTCAATCACCTCGATCTTGGCCTTATCGACCTCGATTCCTTTACCCAATATTTTATGACCGAGTACCAACCCCTCTCGGACCATGAAATGACATTTTTCCCAATTTAGGGCTAGATTCATATCTTCACAACGTTGAAGAACACGTTAAAGATTAACTAAGCATGATTTAAAAGAATTTCCAAATACGGAAAAGTCATCCATGAAGACTGAAAGTGAAGGGATAGATACTACTCTAGAGGGGGGGTGAATAGAGTTATCAAATTTTGCACTAGACAAAACTTAATGGTCTACTCAACTCCCTTGGAGTGAAGTGCGGAATGAAAGATTATAGATATAGATTTAACCCTAGAGCCTAACACAAGTGGAGTGCACAAACTCAAGCTAACTGTAATTACAGTTAAGGCTTGGAAAAACCTAATCAGCAACTAGCAACCTAGTTATATCTAATCACAGCCACAATACAGGAATTAAACAATGGAATCCAGACGACACAAGGAAATTTATAGTGGTTCCCCAAACAACTTGGGTACGTCCACTCTTCTACCCATACGGTAGGAATCCACTCAGGTTTTTGATCAGGTGCCCTGCCACAAACAGAATCTGCTTCAAGTAGATTCAGAAACCCTTTAGACTTTTGATCAGGTGTCTAAAAACCAAGCACAGGTTTTTGATCAGGTGCCCTGCCACCAAGGGATACTTTTGAAGGGAGTAATAACCCTGTACAGGAGGGGGAAGAAGGTTAAGATGTCTTCTCTATTTTACAATAGATTAGAGAAGCACAAAAACTTGCACTGAGCTAGAAAGCTCTAAAGAATCAAGGCTCCCCCTGGCTCAAAGATGTCCAGGTGAAGTCTTGCTTCAGTGCAGAAAACTCTTCAGAAAGTTCTGAAGGAAAAGCTACAGGAAGAAAATAAATAACAAAATTAAATCTCTTCAAGCAGCTATCTTCTTCTTTCTTCTTCTTCAAAGGATCTCTGAGTTTGAACTTCCTGACAGCAGGAGAACTCAGGTTGAAGAAGAGATGAAGATCTTAACACTTCTCAGTTAGATGGAGTTTGCTGAGAGCAGAAAGCTTGAATTTGATGAAGGCTTGAAAGCTTGAATGAACAACTGGTTAGCTATTAGCTAGCTTGAATCCTTCTTCAAAGGGTTCTTTATATAATAGCAGTAAGCAACGACTCTCTTCCATTTGAATTATTTGTCTTCTTCTGAGCCTTGAGACCTGGGCTGTAAATATCAAGAAGACAGAAACATCTCTGCAGCAAAACATTCTATAAAAGGAATAACCCTTTTTCTAAGAAGCTGCAGGCTTAAATCAAATAACAAAGGACTAAATAAAGTCACATCAGAAATAATCTCTTTATAGCAAAGAAGAAGACTTTTCAGTCTAACGGCTATAAAGGGCTGTCAGCAGATAAAGTAATTTATAAAGACAACTAATAAGACAAACAACTTTATCTTAAAAAGATTTGACTCAGGCAAAAGAGATGGAGCAAATATTGCCTGGTAATTTTATCATACAGCTTAAAACAATGTGCCAGAAAATGTATTAATTAATTAAATATAATAAATAAATACAAAATATAAAGGCAGGCAGAAAACGTCGAACGACCTTCGGAGATCGTCGACCGACGCACGGAGATCGTCGATCTATCGGGCAGATAGTCGAACGATCCAGATAGTCGACCTATCGAAGAAGATAGTCGAACTACCCCGGCAGATAGTCGACCTATCAGAACAGATAGTCGAACTATCAGATAGTCGATCTATCAGGACAGATAGTCGAACTATCAAGCGCAAGCAGATAGTCGACCTATCAAGCAGATAGTCGACCTACCTCAGAAAACAGATAGTCGACCTATCAACAGATAGTCGACCTATCAGCGCAGAACAGATAGTCGACCTATCAACAGATAGTCGAACTATCAGCGCAGAATAGATAGTCGACCTATCAACAGATAGTCGAACTATCAGCGCAGAACAGATAGTCGACCTATCAAGTAGATAGTCGAACTATCAGCGCAGAACAGATAGTCGACCTATCAACAGATAGTCGAACTATCAGCGCAGAACAGATAGTCGACCTATCAAGCAGATAGTCGAACTATCAGCGCAGAACAGAGCGTCGACCAACTGATAGACGATCGTCGATCAGCCGATAGACGATAGTTGAGCGGCGTTCGACTATAGTCGAACGAAAAACCTACTTAACCAAATTCTCAATCTGGAAAAGTGAGGACTCTACAACTAGACTTCTAACCATTGACCATAGATATTTCTTGGGTCAAGGAGCACAAGGGAGAGGACTAAACTCAAATCAAACTAGGGTACCAACAAAGACTTCCATCACATCCTCAACCAACTCATCAAAGATGGCCAACATACATCTTTGGAATGTAGCTGGTGCATTGCAAAGGCCAAATGGCATCCTTCTATAAGCGAAGGTGCCGAAGGGACAAGTAAAGGTTGTTTTCTTCTGGTCCTCGGGTGAGATTGGTATTTGGAAATATCCCGATAAACCATCAAGAAAGCAATAGTAGGAGTGACCGGAAAGGCGTTCTAAAATTTGATCAATGAATGGCAAGGGAAAGTGGTCTTTTCGGGTGGCATCATTTAATTTTCTATAGTCGATGCACATCCGTCAACTCGTAACAGTACGAGTTGGAATTACTTCACTGTTCTCATTAACCACTACTGTCATGCCGCCTTTCTTTGGTACTACTTGCACGGGGCTAACCCACTGGCTATCCGAAATCGGGTAGATAATTCCTGCATCTAATAGTTTAATTACTTCAGCCTTAACGACGTCTTTCATGTTGGGATTAAGTCGTCGCTGAGGCTGTACACTATTGCGATAATTATCTTCAAGTAATATTTTGTGTGTGCAGAAGGAGGGGCTTATCCCTTTAATATCAGATAATTGCCAAGCTATAGCTCGGCGATGCCTATTTAAGATTTGAATAATTCAGAAATTTCCGAATCACACAAAGTAGAAGAAATGATGACCGACAATTTAGAGTCTTTTTCTAAAAAGACATATCTTAGGTGCTCTAGAAGTTGCTTAAGCTCAAGAGTGGGTGGTACTTCGTAAGAGGTCGTAATTTCAATACTCTCTAAGACAATTGGCTCAGGAGGCGAAGAACGAGATAATTCCTTAAAACAAAATAATTCATCATGTTCTGCATCATCACAAGATGTGGGACCATAATTAGAAAATGAAGAAAAATCTTCTTCAAATGACGCATCTAGATGGTAACAAGAATCATCATTTGAAAGAGAATTGCGCATTGAGGGGTTGATACTGAAAGTAACTTCATCATCTCCAACACGAAGGAGGAGCTTTCTGTTACTCACATCTATTATTGCGCGGGAGGTGGCAAGGAAGGGGCGGCCTAGTATGAGTGGTACTTCAGCATCCTCTTCGATGTCAAGAATGACAAAGTCCATCGGAAAGATGAACTTGTCAACCTTGACTAACACATCTTCCACTACCCCTACTGGATACTTAACAGAGCGATCTGCTAGTTGTATACTTATTTTTGTTGGGATTGGATCTCCTAATCCCAATTTCTTAAACAAAGAGTAAGGCATTAGATTTATGCTAGCACCTAGGTCGGCGAGGGCATGCTTTACTAATAAATTTCCAAAGAGGCACGAGATAGAAAATCGTCCCGGATCATTCAATTTTTGAGGTAATTTATTTAATAAAGCTGCTGAGCATTCTGCATTGAGGGAAACACGTGAGATATCTTCAAGTTTCTTTTTATTGGAGAGTAACTCCTTGAGATATTTCGGGTATTTAGGCATTTGAGAGATTGCCTCGCAGAAGGGAACATTTATATGAATTTGTTTTAAAATTTCTAAAAAAATTTTGTATTGCTCCTCTACTCGCTCATTTTTAATTTTAGATGGATAAGGGGGTGAAGAAGTAGAAATAAGAGGAGATTTTGAAGCATTCAGAGAATTAGAAAATAAAACTGGAGGGGGTAAAATAGAAACAGTTACCTCGGGTTCAATCCTACTTGGAGAGGTTACCTTCTTTCCACTGCGAAGGTTGATGGCATTTGCATTCTCCCTTGGATTCATCTCAGTGTTGCCCGACAAAGCTCCATGCGGGCGCTCGACAATCATTTTGGCAAGCTGGCCAATTTGATTCTCTAAGTTCTTTACAGATCCTGTGAGATTCCGAATGTTGGATTCGTTCGAGGCAACATATTTAGAAAATACCTCTTCAATCGAAGAGGGCTTTGGTGGTGGTGGAAGAAAACTAGGTGGGTTCATATTAGGAGGGCGCTGGGCATTACTTTGGTTGCTCCATGAGAAATTCGGGTCGTTCCTATAACCTGGATTATAAGCATTGTTATATGGAGCGTTGTTCGGGTTAAAGGAAGGCCGAGTAAGATTCCCCATGAAATCAACCTGTTCTTCAATAAAAGTATTACTAGTATTATTTGCCCAAGAAGGAGTGGCAGAGGAAGCAGACATCTCTGCCACTTGCTTGCTTAAATGTTCAAGTTGTAAAGCTAAATTAGCTGTCATATCAACTTCATAAAGTCCTGCCGGCTTGCTAGGGCGCGCTCGGGGCACATTCCACTGATAGGCATTCATGGCCATTTCCTCAAAAAGCTCTTAAGCAGCCTCTGGGGTTTTATTATTGAGAGTACCCCCAGCGGCTGCATCAATCATCTGCCTTGTTTGGAAATTTATGTCATTATAAAAAATTTGTACTTATTGCCAAGTAGGAAGTGCATGGTGAGGACATCTACGCAAAAGCTCATTGAAGCGCTCCCATGTATCGTAGAGAGTCTCTGAGTCGATTTGCATAAATGAAGAGATATCAGTACGTAATTTGGCGGTCTTTGCAGGAGGAAAATATTTAGTCATGAATTTTTCCGCCATTTCGGCCCATGTAGTGATAGATCCTCTAGGAAGAGAGACTAACCACTGCTTGGCCTTTGACCGCAAAGAAAAGGGAAATAGTCGTAATCGAATGGCATCATTAGTAACGCCATTGATTTTGAAGGTATCACAGATTTCAAGAAAATTTGAAAGATGTTGATTTGGATCTTCATCTGGTAAACCATCAAAAGTAACCGATTGTTGCACCATTTGGATGATGCTAGACTTGATCTCAAAATTATTATTAACTATAGTAGGGCGAACAATACTTGATTGTGTCCCTTCCAAGTTCGGCCGTGTATAATAGGACATGATCCGTTGCTGGGCTTCATTAGGATTGGGGTCACCCATAGTTACTATATTAGTATCTTCGATAGATTCTTCGAAAATAATTGGTAAATCCTGTCCACGAGATTGAAGGCGTCGCCTAAAGGTGCGCTCATTTTTTGGATCAAATGAGATTCAGGATTATTCGAAGAACTTGCTCGGGTCATATACTAGAAGAAGAAAAAAAGACAGATGATTAAAGATGAGTTTAAAAATTAATAATAGATTTTTTTTTCTTTTTGTTCTTTTTAGGCAGTTTTAGGTATATTATTAAGATATATATATATTTTTTAGAAAAAAAAGGAAAAATGATAAAATTAACAGTTATCTTTTTTTTTGAAATATCGACGCAAGTCCCCTGCAACGGCGCCAAAAACTAGATGGAGAATATCCCAGAGGTGTTTTATGAAAGAAAGAAGATGAAGATGAAGATGATGTTCTCCGAATCTATATTTGATAAAGGCAAGTGTACCTTCTCGCTTATAGCATAGGATATACTATCAAGGTCGTATTAGAACCAAGGTGCGTCGATTACTTCCACTTCAAAGAGATTTATGTTATTTTATCAATTAGATACTTTGAGTTGGTTTGCAAATAAGAGAATGGTTATACGATAAAAGATGATGATTAAACAATAATTTAAAAGATTAGTACTTGATCATGAATCACCTTGGAATGAAAATGACCAAAAATAGATAATTTCTAATTCTATTTAACGAAGATGCTTGGACCGTGGAGGTTCCCAAAATATGAACGCACCTCTTTCAAGGTTACGCCCAACTGAGTTTAGGTTGATCAACCGAACTTTCGTTCTATAATTGAAACCCCTAAACACGCTTTATGTGGTGAACCCCTCTATTGGATTTGACTCCAATCCGGAAAATTTACGTCGTCCTCTTTCAAGGATTGCATTCAACTCCCTTTACCCATGAGCGATCAATCCATACGCATGATCCATTCGGCTACTAGAATATGAAAACAGAAGAGAAAATCATATATCGATGATAAGACCTCTCTATAAATTAATCAAGAATAAATCCTAAACATTTGTTCAATGAGAAAAAGAAAATATTGATTAAGAAAACGAGATCATTTCATTCCTCGAATCATTTCGATCAAGTACTAAACAAAGTTTAGTTACTCATAATATAAGAAATGAAAATCATGTTAAGAATATGCATAAAAAGAAAGAGAAAGAGGGAAAGGGAATAAAAAACTAATTTATATCTTATTGAAAAGAAGTTACAAAAGATTTCAAAAAAGACATTATAAGAAGAGTTTGCAAGAAGATTACAAGTACGATAAAAGAAATTGCAAAAACATTAAAGCATGAAAATATTAAACTAAAATACTCTACCAACAAACTCTGAAGGCTCTCTACAATGCTCAAAATGAAGTAGCAAGGATGACGCTTTCCCCCCTTTCTTCATGCCTATTTATAGGGTCAAAACCAAGGGGGTAGAGTTGGAATTTGGCATGAGGATGAAGCTTTCCTTGGTCAAAAAGCACATGTTTGATATATAGTCAAAGGTGGCTAGCCTCATTCATACTTGTCATGAAAAGTATGATAAAAGTTGTCTAGCTTTCTCTCTTTCCAAGAAGTTTCCTTTAAGAACATATGCTGAATATATAGTCAAAGGTGGCTAGCCTCTTTCATACTTATGAGAAAAAATCACATCGGACCATTGTGGCTTCATTCCATTCTTGAATATAGTTCAACAACACCATGACATGAGTGCACTCGACATTTATTTTGGCACACCAAAACTGAAGGCATGTTCTTTTAGAATTGATAATGCAATTTTTCCCGGGATCCTCTGTTCTTGCTCAAACACGAGTTTCATACATGCAAGAAACCTGCTGGACAACAACTTCGATGGAGGATTCCCGAGACTACAATAATCCGATAAAGGCGTGTAACCATCCGTTGGAAAGGTCTTTTTGAGGGCTACAACTTTCGTGTTCAACCCAAGATCTGAATCTGGCCGCACCATGCCCAAAAGTAGCCCCGAAGTTTGCTGCGCGCTGAAAAATAGTAAAATGTGCATGGTTAGGATAGACTTATAAAAAAAATATATGATTTAGCAGATAAAATTAATAATATAAATATATTTATATTAGATTATTTAGATTTTTATATTAATAACTTAGGTCAAATTATGCATCATCATTCCTCCCTTTGCTTACGCTACTTCTAGTGCTCGCATTCTCGCTCTTGGCAGACATGGGCAAGGGGAACCCCGACTCCGATGGGCGAGCTAAGTTTGTTGGGCACTTCACTGAGCACTGCTTCTTTGAGGGGAACACCAATGCGGAGGAGCTCGCAGAATGTGTGGTTTACTTCGTCCCCTCCGGCTTCACGACTCACCTCCCGGCTGAGCATGAAGCCATCAACTCCTTCCCAGAGGAGCTCGCCTTCCCCATCTCACATTTCGAGATGGGGCTGTGCCTGTCTCTCTGGCCGGAGATCCGTCAGATGTTGAAGTACTATGGCGCAGTGCCCGCCCAGCTGAACCCAAACGCCGTCGCTATGATGGTCGCATTCGTCTGTTACCTCCGTCGCGAGCGGATATAGTTCAACTTGACGGTCTTCCAGAAGTTGTTCTCTTACAAGGCCACCCCTGTCACAACCCGCATTTTCTCAGTATAAAAATACTATCAGAGTGAGAGAAAATACGCGATCGTGATGCCACGCCGTACAGAGGACAACTGCAGACGTTCAGGCAACCCTGTCCTATCACTTATTTTTATAAAAAGACTATGAGTTATGTTTTAAAACATTGTTTTATTATTATGTATGCTGACCGTGTCCCTCAGTCTAGTGGATCAACTAGTCTACGGGTTGGAAAGTATAGGTTTACACAGCGGAAAACACTAGTTTGATTCATTTATCATCCTATATGAGAATAAAAATTCAGCTTAAAATACAATGAACATGTGACTTCTAGGTTTACTATAAGTAAGAAAACAGTTTTATAACCCTTAAAATAGTGATTTGATCTTTTGAAAAGCAAGCTAAAGAGTCATGTAGAAAAAATACAGTTTTATTTTATATTAAAATACCTAACATGTATCCTAACATAAAACATTCCCAGAGAGCAAGTACTAAGCTAAAAGTAAGTAAAACAGCACAAGTAGTAAGTAGTCTATCACATAAAGTCTAAAACTATGGGCGTCAACAGCTGACACGAACCCATAGAAAATCTATCAAGTCTAACAAAAGTCTACCTCAACACCCTGAGGTGGATCTAAAAGTGGTGGCGGCAACCCGCAACACCTGCAACACTATCCTGTCAGCTAACACTGCTCCTGTCCAGAACCTGGGGTATTCAAAAGAAGAACACCTCAGAAAGCAAGCTACAAGCGGTGCAAGAGTAAAAAAGAAAGCTAACAAACCTCGAAACGAGCGAGGTAAAAACAAACCGCTGCAAAAGGAGTCAGAAACATGGTATAGGAAATCAAAACAGGAAAACTAGGCTAGAATAGCCTGCTCAAACTATCACATCTACTATCAGAGTTCTACTTTATTCTTTTTCTTCGGTATACTAGTTATTCAGTATTTTAAATTGAGACAAATCGGCTCAACGGGACAGAGTGCTGTGCCGGGGGAGTAGGACCACTACGTGCATAAACCCAGGCTAAAGGCACTATGCCGAGGGAGAAACCCCAACGCACACAGTCCTACAGCTAAGGTAACATGCCGGGGATGAAAATCCACCACGCGCACAGTCTTTGCCCAAATGCACTGTGCCGTGGGAGAAACCCCAACGCGCACAGACCATTTCAAGCTTTCTTCATTTCATAATTTTGTGCCGTGGGAGAAATCCCACGCGCACAGACCATATTATAATTTCTTTAATTCATAACGTATTATTCCGTTTCTTTAGTTAAGGTTCGTGTATTAGTTCGAATTGAACGGACAATGCGACACGTCGACCGGAACGGTACGACAATGATTCGTGCGACTAAACATTTTGCACAAATTATACTCGTCAAATCGACGAGACGATCGAAACGTCACGACCACTACGACACATCCGTAAACCAGTATGACGCTTCCGTAAACCGTTACGTTTCCGACGGGATCGCTCGCGAAAATTATTTTATTCGCGAGGCGACACGCGTAATTTTTCTAGACGACAAAACCTACCGAAAATCGTGACTTCCTAACGAATAATTTTACGCGAAATATAACGAATTAGGAGCAAAATTAACGACGGAAGAAATTGACGTGGGAAACACCACTTGCCTCGGAATTTGGTCTCCAATCTACTCCCCAACGTAGATCCGCCCAAAAGAAGACACGAAGAGGCGAGATCTACGAAAACGGACGAATTGAGGTTAAGGCCGAAAAAATCCATGGCGAAAAGGTCGACGAAACGGAAGAAACTTACCACGATCTCGAAGCTCTCGCCGAGAGCTTTCAACGCCGCGATCGGATCGAGATCCCGTCCACCGGATCGGCGGTGGCGGCCGCCGGAAGATTCGCGAACGAGAGGTTTCCGCCCACGTTTTTCTCTCGCACAGGAGGAGGGGGGGAGGGGGGGCTCGGCCTTTGATCGGGGAAGAAGAAAGGGTCTTATCTTATTATATACTTAATAATAATATTAATAATATTATTATTATATTATCACTAATAATAATAATTAGTATTATAAAAAAAAGGGGGGCTGCTTGGTTCGGCGGGAATAGGGGGGGGGGGGGCAGAATCGGTGAGAATGGAATCCCATTCTTACCGATTCAATCTTCCCCCTTTTTTTTTCTTTACTTCATATATATATAATAATATATTAAAAAGTATTAATAATAATAATAATAATAATAATAATGATATAGTATTATATTGTTACGGAGGGCCAAACGCGCGCCGAATCGAACGAAATTCGCACCGTAGGCGAATGACGACGCTACGAATCCAACGGCAAGTCGAAATCGAATTCCGACGCACCGTTTTCGGGATAAAAATTTCTAAAGTTAACGGCGTACACGAAAACATACAAAACTTCAATCGCGCGCCGAGGCTCCAAAAATGCTCGGAACGCGACGAAATTTGATGAGAGGATCTAAAATTATCCAGTCTAATTTCCTAACGCAAAATTTTCCACTTCCGGCGCAAATCCCAAAATCTGGCCGGTCAAACCTAACGGACTCAAGACGCGCTAACGACGACGCGCCGTCACCTCGCGGAAATGTAACGCCCTTACGTCAAAATGACGTCACCGACATGATAAAATAATTTTACGAAAACCTGGGGCGTTACAGTCACCCCTCCAAAAAGGAAGTTTCGTCCCGAAACTTGCGACGTGGAACGAAAACAAAAAGAACAGAGGGAGGGACAAGCTAGAAAAAGGAATTCTCAAACAGACTACTAACCTGGAAATTCTAGGCGAAAAGCTGAGGATGAGATTCTCTCATCGAGGATTCCAATTCCCAAGTCGCACTTCTAGCATCCTGATTGCGCCAGAGAACCATGACCATTGGGATTGTCTTCCTTCTCAGCACCCGATCTTGTGATTCCAGAATCCGAACAGGTTCTTCGACATAAGAAAGATTGGGCTGCAACTGAGGCACGGAGTCAAGAATTTGACGATCGCTAGGAATACACTTTCGCAACTGGCTCACGTGAAACACGTCGTGAACACCAGGGAAAGAAACAGGCAACTCCAGTCTGTAGGCAGAAACTCCGATGCGCTCCAGAATCAGAAAAGGTCCCACGTATCTGGGATCCAGCTTATGGTTCCTTCCAAATCTCTTAACACCTGTCATCGGCGAGACCTTCAGAAACATCATGTCCCCAACTGCAAACTCCAGATCAACTCTACGCTGATTTGCATACTTTTCATGTCTTCCAAAATTTGATTCACTCTTTCTGTCTGACCATTTGTCTGTGGATGATAGGTCGTAGAATACCTAAGGTCAGTACCTCGAGCCCCTTGCAAGCTCTGCCAGAAACGAGACATGAATCGGGAATCTCTATCTGACACGATATTCATAGGCACACCATGCAGTCTGATAACTTCGTCCAAGTAAAGCTCTGTTATCTTTTCCATAGAATAATCAATCTTGAAAGGCACAAAGTGGGCACACTTGGTCAGTCTGTCCACAATGACCCATACTGCATCATGCCCTCGAGGCGATCCAGGCAAACCGGTTATAAAATCCATGGATATACTTTCCCATTTCCAACTCGGTATATCTAAAGGCGTTAACTTACCACCCGGCCTTCTATGATCAGCTTTTACACGCTGGCAGGTATAACATTCAGATACAAATCTTGCGATATCATTCTTCATACCTGACCACCAAACAATCTGCTTCAAATCTCTGAACATTTTCGTGGAATCAGGATGATAAGCAACACTTGATCCATGCGCTTCACTGCATATCATTGCCCGAATGTTCTCAACAGCGGGAATACAATATCTGCCGCGGTACTTTAGGGTACCCACGTCATCAATTGAAAAGTCAGGTAATTCCCCTTTCTCAGTCCTACTGTGGAGGTGCTGCAAATCAGGGTCATCTTTCTGATGCAGCCTAGTGAGAGTGATCCACGAAGGCTCTTCCACTTCTAAGCTACTCTACGAAACACCATTCCCCACAGTTATATCCATGAGCAAAAACTCTTCTGCAAGCGATTGCACCGAGAGATTAAAGATATGTGCGGGCTTTCGGCTTAAGGCGTCCGCGTTAGCCTTGCCGGGATGATAAAGGATATCGACTTCGTAGTCCGCAACATATTCTAACCACCTACGCTGGCGCAGATTCAACTCCTTCTGAGTGAATACATACTTCAAACTTTTGTGGTCTGTGTAGATTTTACACGAAATTCCATACAAGAGATGTCTCCACAACTTTAACGCATAAACGACGGCCGCAAATTCCAAGTCATGCGTAGGATAATTTCTTTCATGAATCTTCAATTGTCTCGATCCATACGCAATCACTTTGCCGTCCTGCATCAACACACAACCGAGTCCAACTCGCGAGGCGTCCACATAAACAGCATACTCCACACCTTCCCTAGGCAAAGTCAAAACTGGAGCAGAACACAATCTTCTCTTGAGTTCCTGAAAAGCTTCTTCACAGGCTTCACTCCCAACAAACGCTGCGTTCTTCTGCGTGAGTCTAGTCAACGACGAAGAAAGCACAGAGAATCCTTCCACAAATCTTCTGTAATAATCTGCCAACCCTAAGAAGCTCCTTATCTCCTTAGGCGTCGTAGGCCTCTTCCATTCCGAGACTGTAGCTATCTTTGAGGGATCCACTGAGATACCGTCCTTGCTTATAATGTGTCCTAGGAATGACACTTGAGACAACCAGAACTCACACTTACTAAGCTTCGCATACAGTTTGTGCTCTCTCAGAGTAGCCAAGACCAGTCGCAAGTGCAAGGCATGCTCTTTAGCATTTTTAGAATATACGAGGACATCATCAATGAATACCACCACAAACTTATCCAGAAAATCTTTGAATACTATGTTCATCATGTCCATAAAAGCTGACGGTGCATTTGTTAATCCAAACAACATCACCAGAAATTCAAAGTGACCATATCGGGAACGAAAAGCGGTTCGCGGCACGTCTGACTCACGGATTCTCAACTGATGGTAGCCCGAACGAAGGTCAATCTTCGAGAATACGGAACTACCCCGAAGCTGATCAAACAAGTCGTCTATCCTTGGCAATGGATATCTGTTTTTGATGGTCACCTTGTTTAGCTCTCTATAATCTATACACAGCCTCAATGATCCATCCTTTTTCTTCACAAAGAGGACTGGTGCACCCTAGGGGGAAGAACTGGGTCTAATAAAACCACACTGAAGCAGTTCATCTAACTGAGAACGCAACTCCTCTAACTCACGCGGAGCCATGCGGTACGGTGCTTTTGCGATAGGGCGAGTGCCTGGCTCGAGATCTATAACAAACTCCACCTCTCGCTCAGGTGGAAGTCCTGGAAGACTAACTGGAAAGACATCCGGAAACTCTCACACCACAGAAACGTCCTCAACCCGAGGCACAACAGGTGCAATTTCCAAAACAGAAATAGAGACAAGAAAAGAATCACAGCCTGACTCTAGAAACTTACGAGCACGCACCGCAGAAATGATTGGAGATTCTTGACGTGATATACCATACACACTCATGGGCTGGCCTTTGTCATCTTTGAAATCCAAGCGCTTTTGCTTGCACTGAATGACGGCATCATAGCTGGACAGCCAATCCATGCCTAAAATCACGTCAAAGTCTTCCAAGTCTAACATCTTCAAATCCGCAAAAGCTAGAAAACCACCTAGGAAGATAGGGCATTTTTGGATACCCTGACTTGACATCACCAACTCTCCTGAAGGGAATTTGACATTCAGAGAAGTGTCAAGCTGGTCGAGATCCCATCGATGTCGGTCTACAGAACTCCTCGCTACAAAGGAGTGAGTAGCACCCGAATCGAACAGAACGCGCGCCCACTTATCCTTCATCTTAAATTCACCAGAGATCACTTGAGCCGATGATTGAGCTTCTTCCTTTGTCAGCACATTTAACTTTCCTTTTCCCTTGTCCATGAGTATAGGGGGCGGCGGTAGAGTCTGCAACAAAACTGCATGCAATGCAGGTTGGACTTGCGGGCAATTAGCCTTAAAGTGCCCTTTCTGGCCACAGAGAAAACAAGCTCCAGCCTTCTTATGACAATGAGCCACATCGTGCCCGCTCCTCTGGCAATAGGTACAGACAAGAGTTCCTTTCGGTGCATCTTGAATCGCGTGAACCTGAGACTGCTTCTGCGCATCCCGCCTCTTAAAGCACCTTTCCATGGGGTGTCCAGGCTTGCCACAGAAGCTGCATACTTCTTTTCGATCTTTCTTCACCATAGGGCCAGACGCCCTTGCACCACCACTGTCATCAGACTTTCTCTTATCTTTTCTTGCCATCAATCCTCGATTCTTTGTATTTTCTATCGACTCAACCTTCAAGGCAGCTTCCAGCACTTCTGCGAAGGTCTCTGATCTGTACGCACTTGTCAATTGCTGGATGTCAAACCTCAGACCACCCAAGAAGCGTTTTACTCTGCTTTCTTCAGACGCTACTAGCTCAGGGGCAAAATGACTGAGCTTACTGAATTCGATCTCGTACTCACTGACAGTAAGTTGTCTCTGCTTAAGATACAAGAAATTATTCATCAGACGGTCTTGCTCGACCAACAGAAGAAACTTCTTTCGCAACATACTCTTAAACGAATCCCACGTACATCCTTCTGTAAGGTTCTCCTTCTCTTTGATCCACCAACTCTTCGCAAGTCCTTTGAGTTGATAAGCCCCGATCATTACCTTCTGATCGGCGGAGATGCCAGAATAAGAGAACATCTCTTCAATTGCTATGACCTAATCATCTAACGCCATGAAGTCTGCCCTACCATCATAGGTAGGGGGTCCCAAACGCTGGAAGTGAGAAATGAAATTCATCGCTGGAGGCAGTACAACTGGGGGTACTAATGCAGAAGGAGTAGGAACAGCTTGTTCTACGACAGGGTCCTGCGCTATAGGCTGCTGCCTAGCAGCGACAGCTAATAACGACTGAATCTGTGACTGCATGTCCAACATCTGTCTTGTCAAGGCCTCATTACTTTGACGTAATCCTTCGATCACTGCTTCACTCTGAGCACCGGAAGACTCGCCCTCAGACTGGGGAGTCGATCTCGTCGCAATACGCTTTGGCGGCATTTTTATAGAACAAACATACTACAATTAATACCTAGTTTAAGACACCTAAGCTAGAAACTCAGATATCCTAACTCAGATCAGATCGGAATAGACAGATACTTGCTCTAGCTGTTACCTTGCTCTGGGAATCAATAAATGATGTTATGCTCTCACTGACACTTGTGATAATGATATGAATGCATAAATGATCAAATTTTATTTTTTTTAAATCATGTGTGTACATATGTCATCATGTAGATCTTTAACTTGGCACGTGTGCTTATGCAATGATATGTTATGTATGAAGTGCTATGCATTCTAAAAAGGCCCTAGTGCATGTTATGAGCGGCGTACACATATAATACTATGCATCCCATACTACATAATATTGTATGCAACGAAAAAGTAAAACGTGCTAATGGGCATCCATGCAATGGTGGTTATGCATCTCATACTACATAACCGTTATATGTTGCCACCTATGGTGAATCCATATACAAACACATATTATGCATCCCATACTACATAATATGCCCCGTATACTTCTTATTATGCTATGAGTGTAGTGTTCATGCTTCCATCAAGATCTACGGATGACATATTGGTGTGTGTGTGCAATGAAATGAAACTATACGCTGGAGGTTTTGCTTAAGGGAAAGTTGTTCGACTGTCTTGTCAAACCAACCAACCCTCTTGCAAAACCTCCCTCTGATACCAACTGTCACAACCCGCATTTTCTCAGTATAAAAATACTATCAGAGTGAGAGAAAATACGCGATCGTGATGCCACACCGTGCAGGGGACAACTGTAGACGTTCAGGCAACCCTGTCCTATCACTTATTTTTATAAAAAGACTATGAGTTATGTTTTAAAACATTGTTTTATTATTATGTATGCTGACCGTGTCCCTCAGTCTAGTGGATCAACTAGTCCACGGGTTGGAAAGTATAGGTTTACACAGCGGAAAACACTAGTTTGATTCATTTATCATCCTATATGAGAATAAAAATTCAGCTTAAAATACAATGAACATGTGACTTCTAGGTTTACTATAAGTAAGAAAACAGTTTTATAGCTCTTAAAATAGTGATTTGATCTTTTGAAAAGCAAGCTAAAGAGTCATGTAGAAAAAATGCAATTTTATTTTATATTAAAATACCTAACATGTATCCTAACATAAAGCATTCCCAGAGAGCAAGTACTAAGCTAAAAGTAAGTAAAACAGCACAAGTAGTAAGTAGTCTATCACAGAAAGTCTAAAACTATGGGCGTCAACAGCTGACACGAACCCATAGAAAATCTATCAAGTCTAACAAAAGTCTACCGCAACACCCTGAGGTGGAACTAAAAGTGGTGGCGGCAACCCGCAACACCTGCAACACTACCCTGTCAGCTAACTCTGCTCCTGCCCAGGACCTGGGGTATTCAAAAGAAGAATACCTCAGAAAGCAAGCTACAAGCGGTGCAAGAGTAAAAAGAAAGCTAACAAATCTCGAAACGAGCGAGGTAAAAACAAACCGCTGCAAAAGGAGTCAGAAACATGGTATAGGAAATCAAAACAGGAAAATTAGGCTAGAACAGCCTGCTCAAACTATCACATCTACTATCAGAGTTCTACTTTATTCTTTTTCTTCGGTATACTAGTTATTTAGTATTTTAAATTGAGACAAATCGGCTCATCGGGACAGAGTGCTGTGCCGGGAGAGTAGGACCACTACGTGCATAAACCCAGCCTAAAGGCACTATGCCGAGGGAGAAACCCCAACGCACACAGTCCTACAGCTAAGGTAACATGCCGGGGATGAAAATCCACCACGCGCACAGACTTCGCCCAAAGGCACTGTGCCGTGGGAGAAACCCCAACGCGCACAGACCATTTCAAGCTTTCTTCATTTCATAATTTTGTGTCGTGGGAGAAACCCCACGCGCACAGACCATATCATAATTTCTTTAATTCATAACGTATTATTCCGTTTCTTTAGTTAAGGTTCGTGTATTAGTTCGAATTGAACGGACAATGTGACACGTCGACCGGAACGGTACGACAATGATTCGTGCGACTAAACATTTTGCACAAATTATACTCGTCAAATCGACGAGACGATCGAAACGTCGCGACCACTACGACACGTCCTTAAACCAGTACGACGCTTCCGTAAACCGTTACGTTTCCGACGAGATTGCTCGCGAAAATTATTTTATTCGCGAGGCGACACGCGTAATTTTTCTAGACGGCGAAACCTACGGAAAATCGTGACTTCCTAACGAATAATTTTACGCGAAATATAACGAATTAGGAGCGAAATTAACGACGGAAGAAATTGACGTGGGAAATACCACTTGCCTCGGAATTTGGTCTCCAATCTACTCCCCAACGTAGATCCGCCCAAAAGAAGACACGAGGAGGCAAGATCTACGAAAACGGACGAATTGAGGTTAGGGCCGAAAAAATCCATGGCGAAAAGGTCGACGAAACGGAAGAAACTTGCCACGATCTCGAAGCTCTCGCCGAGAGCTTTCCAACGCCGCGATCGGATCGAGATTCCGTCCACCGGATCGGCGGTGGCGGCCGCTGGAAGATTCGCGAATGAGAGGTTTCCGCCCTCGTTTTTCTCTCTCGCACAGGAGGAGGGGGGGGGGGGGGGGGGGGGGGGGGGGGGGGGGGGGGGCTCGGCCTTTGATCGGGGAAGAAGAAAGGGCCTTATCTTATTATATACTTAATAATAATATTAATAATAATAATATTATATTATCAATAATAATAATAATTAGTATTATAAAAAAAAAGGGGACTGCTTGGTTTGGCGGGAATAGTAGGGGTAGGGGGGGCCGCCGGGTTCTACTCTAGTATTAGGGGGAAAAAAGGGGGGAGGGGGGAGGGAAGAGAAAGAAAAAGAGGGGGAGGAGAAGAAAAGGGGGGAAGAGGGAGAAAGAAGGAGAGGGGGAGAAAAAGAGGGCGAGGAAAATCCCAGGGCTCGGTCGCGGGAGAGGTGGAAGCGAGGATGAGAATGCGATTATTTAAGTGCAGTTGGTATTTCTCAGTAAAAATATACTAATTCCCTTATAAATCGATGGATATCGAGCATCATTCTTATTCTTAGTTTTTTCCATCTTTTCATTGATAGCCTTAAATTGGCATGTAACAATTCAATTCTTGTTGAACCAAAATAATTGTTTTATATTTTCATCACAATCAATAACTTATGGAGTGAGTTCCTATCCAATCCAATCCAATCCTTGCATATTTTTCACCGCAAATAGGTTAAACAACATATCACGTTAAATCATCATTGTCTCACCTATGGTGAATGTTCTATAAAAGTAGCAAAATATTAATTTGACCACACACCAAAAAATATGGTGAATTAAAAGTTAATATGATACTTTATGATATAATATGCTAATATAATGTAAAAACAAAATTTATATATTGACATGAAAGCCTATAAATTTACATGATAAATGTCTAAGCGAAAGAACATATATGAGTAAAAGACCCTTGAGGGATGCTATAAAGAAATACACCTACCATGCACTATGTTTTAATATCTGCTAGCATGGAAAAGTATGAGTAAAAACAATATAATAACTATATTATTTGTTTGTTAACAACAATGTTTTATCTAAATTAATTTGTTATACATTTCATGAGCCCAGAAAATTGATCATATTGATTCTTGAGATACTGGTTGTATCCATATTCTTCTTTTGGCCATGCATATTGCTTCCTTGACTGAACCTAGTGAGATCCAGCCATCCCTATGCCCAACCACTAAACCAGTATTATACCTAAAATGGAGGTGATCTAAGTGCATCTTCAACTATGATTATCTTGTTACAACTTCACTTTGATCACTATTATTGACTTGTTTCCTTATCCTTGTAGTTAAAAGATAATTACTTCAAGCATATGATGTTGAGTAGCCAAGTGCATAGCGAATAATTGTTGGAAGCATCTATCCCAAGAAAATTGTTCACCCATTCCAACTTTCCCGTAGCTTCTGACAGCACACATCCTCTCAGATTCACAATGACAACTGCTTTAAAAAGTACTACGTGATCGATAAAAGTGTTGAAAACGTCGTGAAATGAGCTTGGATTTGAGATGCGTCCTTTCCTTAAAAGAAAACTTATTTCCTAAGACTTCAACTCATTTGGCATTTTCTACTGCATTTTCAATTAAAACAACATTCTACTTCAGAAAAGGAAGTCATGGACTAAAAACATGTAGCCATAGATTAAGATGAAAGTTACTTTGCATCACAATGAAACAACATTTGCTTAACCGAAGTACAATTTTTTCTGTCATTAAGCTGATTCAGAAAACAATTTTTTTTCCAACACAGTTTTAAAAATAATTGTTTCATGAAAGACAATCCACTAAATAATTGTTTCATGAGAGAGGATTTGTTGGCGCTCGTTCATGACGGAGTGCAATCCAGTAACGGGGGCGAATTTCCTACCGTTGAACTCACGTCATTTTCACGCGTCCCGGCACATTGTGATGATGGTTAAGGACGATGGGCGCCGGGATCAACTTCTCGGTTTTGGCCTCGTCCATGACATGGAACGTGGCACCACAGCCGCCCGAGCTCTTCGACTTCTTGCACACGTACCGAGCACAAAGAGCAAATGTAGTGGAGTTGATGCAATCGATGATTCGCGGGGCACTGAATTGCTTGCGAAAAAGAAAGTCATTCGAGATCTTTGAATGAATCAGTACACTGACATTCATCTAGCATTATCCCCAACCTTATGTGAAGTTTATAAAGTCTTTCATGTATTCCAACCTTATGTACAATCTCAATATTCCACACATTCATAAGGATTTAAGTTATAACGTGGAACCTAAAAATATCTTTCTAAGAGACATTAAAACTCTGTTTGGGGGACTTATTTTCACCGGGCAAGAGGTTACGACCGGTTCATGCGGCTATAATCACTTGACCGGTTAAAATAAGTCCCCCAAAACAGAGCCTAAGAGGCTGAGAAATAAAAAAACATTCCACTAGTTGGAATTCTATAAAAATGCCTCTCAATAGAGAAGCTACTTGGGAGATGGAAGAAAAAATAATGAAAAAATATCCACAACTAATTTTGAGCTTTTTTTGTAAATTTGAGGACAATTTTTGTAAAGCGTGTAGATTGTAATACACACAAAAATTAAGAGTCAATTATAGAATAATTTGAATACTTTTAACAATATCCCTAAACTGCTTGGTATATAATTTCCTAGTACATCATTTACACTTGATCCAATGAGGAAATAAATGAAAGAGCAGCCTCATTTAGAATCATGAACAATGACAGACCTTATTGATGGCTGCACAAATTTGGGGCATGATAAGTATCAAAACAACCATTGCATCTCAAACTTGTCAAGATTCCTAGATAGCTGAATATCAGTCTCGTGCAGAAGATCAAACCCTTCAACACTTCCTAAGATCCTGACACAGTTGTCGTTTGTAGAAACAACTAAAAGAGACCCTAATCTGTTGAAATAGAGCCGCGGACGAGCCTGTCAAGAGTACCATGACATAACACAAACAATTTAAAATAGATTTATAATAGATGTATAAGCCCAAAATGTAAGAGAGTAACCTAGTAAGAAGAGAGGAGAGCTAATTATAACCAATAACCAAATTTCTTTTAAACCTAAATCATTGCGATGAGGTTAATGATGATGATGATGAAAATTCTAGTTATTGTAAGATAAAAATTCAGCCATTTTATATTCTACTTCGCACCCAAAAAACTGAAGTTTACGATACTATCACTTTTGGTGCAAAGTGACCACAACCAAAAACAAGAACACTATCATCATGTTGTCAATCTTTATCATCATGTTGGCGGCTTTTTCAATCTTCATCAACGAGATCTACCAAACAATTCTCTTTAATTCCCTGACAACAAGATCATTCATGGCAGCGAAAGAAGAAACAAACAACATAAACATAGGAAGGAAAATCCCAACTTTTTAATCTTCTTAAAATGCGCTTAAGTTACAATAACCACCTATATTATAAGTGTTTTCTTCTTATTTCCCACAGGTAGCCTCAAGAAAATCAGTAATTTGAGGGAAATCAACAATTTATTGGAGGGCATGCAAGGTGGAATTCAATCAGGAAAAAAATAAAGCAGGAACCACATTTTTATTAAAAGGTAAGAAAATTACAGAAATAAAATACATCACACATCTCTTGGTGAAAGAAAAGCCAATATGAAAAATGATACTGACCTGCATAAAACCTTCCAGCCAAATTACGACGGATATTAGCAGCATGTTCTACCTTCTCTGGACTAGACACACACATTACCCACCTACAAATGAAGCCATAACAGTGGAACTCAATATAGAAGAAGAAGAAAATGAATCTATGAGCACCACCTAAAGAAGAAGCGCGGACGCGGATGAGAAGACCCAAGGATATACAGTCTTGCGGCATGATTGAATTGGTGCTGGACAGCAAGCTTTGGTCAAAGCAGAATTTTTGCATCACTCTTTGCGGCATTTTCTCGAACACCTGATGAGCATCACTCATCATTATACACCTTGCTCGCATCACTCATTCAAGCTCTCCGAGTGGACCTGGAGGGAGATTATAACAACTGCAAATCGCAATAGATTGTAGATCCACTTAATACTAGTGGATAATATGTCAAACTCAGGTAGCATATTTAGTTAACTCTAATGATAGTTTAAAGTTACCTTCCACCTTTCATTCGCTTACAATGTATCAGAACTGAGTGTGATAAGAGAGTGAAGCATAGAAAGAAAATGAATTGAAATCATGACACAATTACTATGCCAATCAGTTATTGGTATATTGCATGGGCCACCTGACAAAAGATATCAACAGCAGAAGAAATAGCCTCACTCAAACAATTTGAGTAGATTAGATCACATAATAGAAACTAAGGTTAAAATGCCAGTAATAATATTTTCCCCCTGCATGTGGTTGCCTTCCAACTGCAAATGCAACAATTGCTTGTTTTTAGAAAATTCTGGCAACATGTCAAGTTTCAGCTACTGATTTTATTTGTATGAGATTGCATAAACAAACAGAACAAAGTCCAAGTGAAATGCTCAAACCGTGTTGCAGACCACTGGAAATATACATACAAAATAGCATACAAACCACCACTACCGTGTTGGGACCGAGAGCTCTCTCATGTGTGCAGGAAAACTAAGTGACTATTGGACCTTGTGCTCATGGAAATCTTGATCTATATCTAAATAAATAATAATTTATCAATAAGACAAATATGATTATAAAATGCATCAATCTACATGAAAAAAAAGGTTGCCCAACAGTTCACCCATCTTGGAAAGCATCCTGCATGCTGTTATCGATGCTCTCCACATTTCCTGCTCCTTCCTCAATATACCGGCAACACCAACCGCCGCCACTCTCGCAGGGCTGGACGTTTCTCCGGGATCGGAAGCCCTCCTGTCCCTGATCAGCGTTTGATTCCAAAGCTCCGTCCATTTGAAGTCCCGCTGCACTTTAACAAAACTCTGTTTTTACTGTAGCTTCTGAAAATTGCTCTGTTTTGGGAGATCTGCCAAACTTGAAGAGGAGCGGGGTGGCGATTGGTTGCGGGATGTGGTGGATGAGGCGGCTGGGAAACAGGATCGGGAGTTTGGAGGTGCGGGATCGGGAGTCGGGGCGGCGGCGACGCGTCTTGGAGTGGGGCGCCGGATCGCGGCTGGAAGCGGCAGGTTGTGAAAGATCGGGGAAGGAGAGTTGGGAGCGTCGAAATCGTGGCAGAAGAAAAATAGGAGGAAGGAGAGAGGAGGAATTGGAAGAGAAGAAGAAGAAGAGGGAGGTACCTGGCGGCGTCGGCGAACGCCTCATCTTCATCGACAAGCTTCATCGGGCAAATCACGAGAAAGAATAGCCGGCGGATTCCTGTTTTTGTGAGGAGGCGGGAGGGTATTTTCGGAAGAGAGCAAAATCAGTCGGATTCAGTGAACCGGAGTGAGGCCCGACCGGGGGGGCCGCCGGGTTCTACTCTAGTATGAGGGGGAAAAAAGGGGGGAGGGGGGAGGGAAGAGAAAGAAAAAGAGGGGGAGGAGAAGAAAAGGGGGGAAGAGGGAGAAAGAAGGAGAGGGGGAGAAAAAGAGGGCGAGGAAAATCCCAGGGCTCGGTCGCGGGAGAGGTGGAAGCGAGGATGAGAATGCGATTATTTAAGTGCAGTTGGTATTTCTCAGTAAAAATATACTAATTCCCTTATAAATCGATGGATATCGAGCATCATTCTTATTCTTAGTTTTTTCCATCTTTTCATTGATAGCCTTAAATTGGCATGTAACAATTCAATTCTTGTTGAACCAAAATAATTGTTTTATATTTTCATCACAATCAATAACTTATGGAGTGAGTTCCTATCCAATCCAATCCAATCCTTGCATATTTTTCACCGCAAATAGGTTAAACAACATATCACGTTAAATCATCATTGTCTCACCTATGGTGAATGTTCTATAAAAGTAGCAAAATATTAATTTGACCGCACACCAAAAAATATGGTGAATTAAAAGTTAATATGATACTTTATGATATAATATGCTAATATAATGTAAAAACAAAATTTATATATTGACATGAAAGCCTATAAATTTACATGATAAATGTCTAAGCGAAAGAACATATATGAGTGAAAGACCCTTGAGGGATGCTATAAAGAAATACACCTACCATGCACTATGTTTTAATATCTGCTAGCATGGAAAAGTTTGAGTAAAAACAATATAATAACTATATTATTTGTTTGTTAACAACAATGTTTTATCTAAATTAATTTGTTATACATTTCATGAGCCCAGAAAATTGATCATATTGATTCTTGAGATACTGGTTGTATCCATATTCTTCTTTTGGCCATGCATATTGCTTCCTTGACGTCACCTCGCGGAAACGTAACGCCCTTACGTCAAAATGACGTCACCGACATGATAAAATAATTTTACGAAAACCTGGGGCGTTACAGCCCCCGATGGAGTCGCCTTCCTCGGCGACACCTTGATAAAAGTTCGCGAGATCGCGAACAAGCACCACAACTGGATGACCAAGATCGTCTTCATCAAGGGCGATCTCCGCAACATCCCCTTCTCGCCCCAGCAGAAGGCCGAGGAGGTATACCGCCCACCCTCGGTGTCCGACAATGACGTCGAGCTCCACAAATTTTTCCTGCAAAAGAACTTCGAGGTCGCTTACCTCCGCCGCGGCCTCGACTCTCTCCATCCTGTTTCCCTTGGTGAAGGTATGCCTCGGCTTCTTTCTGCTTTCGTTGAGCTCGGCCGGAATCAGATCAAGAATTTGACCAAGTTTTTCTGACAGGGGAGCGGCTCATCCCCGAGAATCTGCCCTTTGCGGACTCGGGGCTCTACTCCGACCCGCTCCAACTCGCTCGGGCGGTCGCGCTAGCATGCCGAGACGAACCGGCGACGTCCCGACATTCCTCCAGCAAGAGGCGATTGATCACCGGGGGGCTGGACTCGTCTCGCCGGCCCCCAGATCAAAAGAAGAAGAAGGCCAAGGTTATCTCCAGGGGGAGAGGCAGTCCCCCAAATACATGGACCTGTTTGCGTCCTCTCCCGACGCCTCGCCGGGGAGCCCGCTGAAAGAGATATCGGGGAAGGATCGAGGGGGGCGTGGGCATTCCGCCCCTGAGGTCGCTGAGGGATCTGTGCCCCACGAGTTGGGCCTGCCCAAGGATCACCCTCTTTTCGGCAAGGGGGATAAGTGCAAGGACTCGGCTGGCGACCCAATGATTAGGGGGGATGAGTTAGCCCATCGGGTCTCTATTTCCACTCGCCACCCTTCGTCGGGTGCTCGCTAGCCTCCTGTCGGCCATGCCTACGCACTCGGCTTCGGCCTTTATGGTCATGACGGCGCCGAGGCCTTCAAGAGCATGACCCCTCGCCAGCTAGGTCACGAGGGTCTGTGGGCCCACCTGTGGTCCTACGAGTTGCACCACATGATGGTGCGCCGCGGCTTCAACCTCAGTCGGCTCCTGTTGATGGCCAAGCAGGAGCGTGACGTCGCAAAGGATAAGCCCGCTGATGCGGAGAGGCGGTGCGGCATTGCCGAAGACCTACTCGCGAGAGCTGCAGGCGGGTTGGTTAGTGTCGGCCGCCTCTTGTCATTTTTACTTGATACTTTTGCAGTGGCACTCAGTCTTCAATTTACAGGATGTCGAGGCCGCGAGAGAGTTGCAGAATCGCGCCACCGGATTGGAGGAGGAGGTTATCCGACTGCAGTCCCGCCTTGCCGAGCAGGAAGCTGGCTCCGGCGAGCGGGAGATGCATGCCGCTGGGCAGGAGGCTCGCGCCACCCAGCTGGAGGCCAAGGTGGGGCGGCTGAAGGTGTAGAACCGGGAGCTTCGCGACGAGCTCATCCGGCAGGCGGAACTCCTTTTTTCAGAGGGTGGCGGCGTATCCCCTACCCATATCAAAGGTCGCGGCTCTTTGGCGAGAAGGAGGTCGCGGAGCGGCTGCGAGTCAACTCGATCGAGTCCGCCGAGTGCCTCCTAGATGCCATGAGGGGTATGGGGATACTGGAAGAAGACTGTGAAGAGGTCGTGGTTCGGGACCTTATGTTGGGCCAGTACCCGCCGAGCCTGCCTGGCGAGAAGGAGGACAACTTTGCCTCGCTATTCGGGGACATGGACAAGGGCAAGGGACGTGGGGGAGAGGAGGGCTGCATGTCAGGGGAGGAGGGCGAGAGCTAAGCTTCATTTGTAATTTCTTTTTCTTTCCCCCCTCCCCCTTTTGTAACCTCGCGAATGCGAGTCTTGACATTATAACAGATATCAAAGAATGAAAGTAATTTGTAAACATTTGCGAAAAATTTCTATCTTCTTTTTTCTGGGACTTGCTTGCTGCGAAGCCGAGTTCGTTCCTTTTGGTAGAATGCTGAGTTAGGAAGCGTATTTCAGTTGGACCTGGAGCGCCCGTAGTCGTTAGATCAGTGAGCACTCGACTCCCCTGCGAGTACTCATCTCTCCTGTGAGCGCTTGACTCGCCTACGATCGTCCAGCTCGCCCGCAAGCGCCCAACTTGCCTGCGAGTGCTCAACCCACCTGTGAGTTGGATCACTTCTTCTGCCTTCTGGGTCTTGGATGTTTTTCCTCCCGGGTGCTACCACCGGGCCAATTAGCTGGGTGGGAGCCTGACGGCGTGTGTTGAACATCCTCCGGGCTCAGCCCCAGGGTCATAACGATGTCCATCGAGACCCCAGCCCTGCCAGCTAGGTGGGAGCCTGACAGCGGGAGAATTGAGACCTAACTGCAGAGCGAGAATACTTAGAATTTTCTGCCTCTCCCGGGTGCTACCACCGGGCCAATCAGCTAGGTGGGAGCCTGACGGCGGGTGTTGAACATCCTCTGGGCTCAGCCCCAAGGTCATAATGATGTCCATCGAGACCCCAGCCCTGCCAGCAAGGTGGGAGCCTGATAGCGGGAGAATCGAGTCCAAACCCCAGAGCGAGAATACTTAGAATTTTCTGCCTCGCCCGGGTGCTACCACCGGGCCAATCAGCTAGGTGAGAGCCTGACGGCGGGTGTTGAACATCCTCCGGGCTCAGCCCCAGGGTCATAACGACATCCATCGAGACCCCAGCCCTGCCAGCTAGGTGGGAGCCTGACAGCGGGAGAATCGAGACCTAACCCCAGAGCGAGAATACTTAGAATTTTCATTGATGGCAGGCGTCGAAATTTCACCTATTAGAAAGGTAACAACCAAGCACGGGATCGGAAGAGTGAGATTATTTATATTCACAAAAGGAAGATTTACAATGTTGAAACCAAAAACTTGGTCTCTATGGAGTTCGGGGTCCCAAAAGAGGGTTGACCTCACACCTACTACACTCGGGGGAACGTCACTGACCGAAGACTTGGGAAACTAGGAACAGACCCTCGGCTCTAGCGTGGAGGTCCCACCACACAGCCGGAAGGTCACAAGAGCACTTCCCCTCCCTCACCAATGACTGAGCTGGGTACCTTGGAGAGCTCTCAAACTCTACCAAGAAGAAGAAACCAAGGGAGGAGGAAGCCAAAAACTCATCCTCTCCAAAGGTACCCAAGGGGGTCTATTTATAGTTTTTCCAAACCTGGGGACCAAAATTTCCGAAATACCCCCAGGGCAAATATGCCCTGAGCAAATAGAAAACACCCACACCGGGGTAAAGCAGTAACTCCACCCCGGGGGCACAACGGTAAAAACACGGCCCAAATAGGTTCAAGGGCAGGAGGAGGCCAAGCCATACCCCCGCCTCCCCGGGCACCCGAGGCGAGTGGGTCAACCGCGCGGGCGAGACCCTGGCCGCCGGCCGGTCTCGCCCCGCGAACTCACCGCGCGGGCTAGACCCTGGCCGCCGACTGGTCTCGCCCCGCGAGCTTACCGTGCGGGCGAGACTCGGGTCGCCGACCAGTCTCGCCCCGTGAGCTCACCGTACGGGCGAGACCCGGGGCGCCGGCCGGTCTCGCCCCGCGAGCTCACTGCGCGGGCGAGACCCGGGCCGCCGACCGGTCTCGCCCCGCGAGCTCACCGCGCGGGGAAGACCCTGGCCGCCGATCGGTCTCGCCCCACGAGCTCACCGCGCGGGCGAGAACCTGGTCGTATGTCGGTCTCGCCCCTCGAGCTAACCGCGCGGGCAAGACCCGGGCCGCCGGTCGGTCTCGCCCCACAAGCTCACCGTGCGGGAGAGACCCTGGCCGTCGGCCGGTCTCGCCCCTCGAGCTCACCGCGCGGGCGAGACCATGACTGCCAGCCAGTCTCTCCCCGCGAGCTCACCGCGCGGGCGAGACCCTGGCCGCCGGCCGGTCTTGCCCCGTAATACTAAACACGCGGGCTAGACCCTGGCCGCCGGCCGATCTCGCCCCGCGAACTAACTGCGCGGGGTGAGAGCCTTGCCACAGGCCGCTCTCGCCCCCGCGAGCTGACCGCCCGGCCAGTCTCGCCCTACCCAGGGCTAAGGTGCAGAGGGCTGGATACTGGCCTCCAACCGATCCCGCTGCTCCTACCTCGCACCTATCGAGCCGGGGGACGGGTGTCGGCCAACTTACCGCACCCGCCCACCAAGAAGGAGCCAAGGGGAGGCAAATTTTTCCTCCCCTACTAGTATATAACAAGGGCTAGGCCTATATTGGCCACCATGAGTGCAAAATCTCTCAAAAGCTTAAAAACATATAACTGGCCCCGCGCTTTCCGTGTGGGACCTACTCTACAAATACGGGGTTGTACACAATCCCCGCTCTTTTCGAGCGAGTTCCACGCTCGAAAAGAACCATCCAACCCAATGTATTCGCTGAGTGTAGCTTTTTCTCGCGGTTTGGAGAAAACACAAGGCATCTCCGAGGGGTCAACCTGCCATGCCAGCTGATGGGAGCCTGGGTGGCGAGACCCCCTTCGGGAAAAAAAACACTTAACCTCCCAGAGGGGCCAACCTATCATGCCAGCTGATGGGAGCCTGGGTGGCGAGACCTCCTCCGGGCAAAAAACACTTAACCTCCCGGAGGGGCCAACCTGTCATGCCAGCTGATGGGAGCCTGGGTGGCGAGACCCCCTCTGGGTAAAAAGAAATGAGCATCCACGAGAGTTACGCCTGCCCTGCCAGCTAGTGAGAGCCTAACAGCGGGACCGTCATCTGAGCAAAGAGGACTTGGGCTTCCATGAGAGGTACGCCTGCCCTGCCAGCTAGTGAGAGCCTGACAGCGGGACCGTCATCGGAGCAAAGGAGACTTAGGTTTCCACAAGAGGTACGCCTGCCCTGCCAACTAGTGAGAGCCTGACAGCGGGACCATCATCGGAGCAAAGAGGACTTGGGTTTCCACGAGAGGTACGCCTGCCCTGCCAGCTAGTGAGAGCCTGACAGCAGGACCGTCATTGGATCAAAGGGGACTTGGGTATCCACGAGAGGTACTCCTGACCTACCAGCTAGTGAGAGCCTGACAACAGGACCATCATCGAAGCAAATAGGACTTGGGCTTCCACGAGAGGTACGCCTACCCTGCCAGCTAGCGAGAGCCTGACAGCGGGACCGTCATCGAAGCAAAGGTACTTGGGCATCCACGAGAGTTACTCCAGGCATGCCAGCTAATGAGAGCCTGACAGCAGGACCATCATCGGAGCAAATAGGACTTGGGCTTCCCGAGAGGTACGCCTGTCCTGCCAACTAGTGAGAGTCTGACAGCAGGACCGTCATCGGAGTAAAGGTACTTGGGCATCCACGAGAGGTACTCCTGACCTGCCAGCTAGTGAGAGCCTGACAACGGGACCATCATCGGAGCAAAGAGGACTTGGGCATCTACAAGAAATACACCTGCCCTGCCAGCTAGTGTGAGCCTGACAGCGGGACTGTCATCGGAGCAAAGGGGACTTGGGCATCCACGAGAGGTACTCCTGACCTGCCAGCTAGTGAGATCCTAACAGTAGGACCATCATTGGAGCAAATAGGACTTGAGCTTCCATGAGAGGTACGCCTACCCTGCCAGCTAGTGAGAGCCTGACAGCGGGACCGTCATCAGAGCAAAGGTACTTGGGCATCCACGAGAGATACTCCTGACCTGCCAGCTAGTGAGAGCCTGACAGCGGGACCATCATAGGAGCAAAGAGGACTTGGGCATCCACGAGAGGTATGTCTGCCCTGCCAGCTAGTGAGAGCCAGACAGCGGGACCGTCATCAGAGCAAAGGGGACTTGGGCTTCTGCGAGAGGTATGCCTGCCCTACCCGTTTGTGAGAGCCTGACAGCGGGACCGTCATCGGAGCAGAGAGGACTTGGGTTTCCATGAGAGGTACGCCTGCCCTGCTAGCTAGTGAGAGCCTGACATCGGGACCGTCATCGCAACAAAGAGGACTTTGGTTTCCACGAGAGGTACGCCTGCCCTGCCAGCTAGTGAGAGCCTGACAGTGGCACCGTCATCTAAGCAAAGGGGACTTTGGCTTCCATGAGAGGTATGCCTGACCTGCCAGCTAGTGAGAGCCTGATAGCGGGACCGTCATCGGAGCAAAGGGAACTTGGGCTTCCACGAGAGGTACGCCTGACCTGCCAGCTAGTGAGAGCCTGACAGAGGGACCGTCATCGGAGCAAAGGGAACTTGGGCTTCCACGAGAGGTACGCCTGCCCTGCCAGCTAGTGAGAGCCTGACAGCGGGACCATCATCGGAGCAAAGAGGACTTATACTCCCCAAGGTACCTTCGACCAATCCAGCTAGTAAGAGCCTGACATGAGGAGATCCTCTCGGGGGGGGAGGGACTGGGCATGCCACCTAACCTTTATCAATTCCAACATCCTCAAAGGGTAAAAAAGATGGGTTACATGACCCCCCGACTCAGATGGTCGGGGGTTGAACTCATTACAACAAAATAAAAAATACAAGACTCTGCCGAGGCAGGGCTTCTTCAAGGGGTCTGGGCATGATGGTCGTCATCCTTTCCCTCAGATACCTCTATCTCGCTCAGGCTCTCCATGATCTTCTCCATCTCCTCTGCCTTGGTCAACCAAGAGATGGTGTTGACGGCTGTGACATAACATTGCTTTGCCATCCTGGAGTCTGCCTTGACTCTGACCTGGATTCCTCCTGAGATGAACTTGAGGCACTGGTGGAACGAAGACGACACACAACGGAAGGCGCTGATGAGGGGCCTTTCGAAGATGGCGTTGTAGCTTCTCAGAGCATCAACTATGACGAACCGGCAGTTCCTTGAAGTCCCTCCCAATTTCACTTGGAGTCTCACTCCATCTTCAACCTCATTTCTCTCCCTGGAGAATCCGAACAGGGGTCCTTCTGAGGCCAACACCCTCCTTGACTCCACCTTCATCTCGTCAAACGCCTTCTTGAAAACGACGTTGATGGAGCTCCCATTGTCAACCAAGATTCGGGAGATGGTGTAGCCCTCGACGGCCGTCTGGATGACCAGCGCATCGCAGAACGGATCCTTATGATCTGGCATGTCCTTCATCGAGAAGGTGATCTTCTCCTCCTGGGGCGGGGTCTGGGATGTCGAAGCGACGCTCAGTCGGTACAAGACATGGATGCTCGCCTTCGGAGTGGACTCAATCCCCACTCCACCGTAGATCACTGCTATACCTCCTCGGGGTCCTACATCAACCCGGTCCTCACATATGTCTTCTTCCCCCACTCTTGGTAGAATACTTTCAACCAATGCCTGCGGCTAAGGCTGGGCAGGGCCTCTCACCCCCCACACTTCCAGGAACTTGGGGCAGGTAGTTGTTCTGTGACCCTCCGCCTAGTGGAAGTCACAGTATGGTAATGCTCCTTCTCCCCTCCTTCAGCGGGCTCGGCGGTCTCTCCCGTTGCCTCTTCCTCCTCCGCCTATAGCCAAGGCTTGTTGGGGTGGGGGCAAGAGCTGTCTTGGGGCTTGCCTTTGGAAGGTGAACCTCCCTTGGCCCTCGTGAAAGTTCCCCCCACCCTGGATGAGAGCTCTTCCTGAACCATGGGCAGGTCCTCCCTGCTGCCTCCAGCCTGGTTTTAGACCTTCCTATCCCTAGAACCCCTGAGCTCTCTGCTCCTCTCTCCTTCTTCCTTCCTGATGCCTTGAGCCACCTTGCTCCTTTGGCTCTATCTCCGTTAGCTTTGCCAACTTCTTGACAAATGCCGGGTTGGCCGCCTCCATGTCTATCTCCTCTACCGCCCTTTCCATCAACTCCTCGAAGGAAAGGGGGGCCTTTTGGGTCAGGCTCATCTTGAAGAACCCCTCGCGCAACCCTACCGTGAACGCCATCTGGAGGGCATACCCCGACATATCCTGGATGTCCAGGATCTCCTCTTGGAACCTATCAACGTAGTGGGCCAGCGACTCCTCGACCCTCTACCTTATCAGAAAGATGGACTCATGACTCTTCTTCCTCTTCTTGGAGGTGGAGAAGCGAATCTGAAATCTCCGGCTCAAGTCCTCGAACCCATAGATCGACCTCGGAGGGAGTTGATGAAACCAGTCCCTTGCCTTCTCCTTCAACGTGATCGCAAAGAGACAACACTTGAAGGCATCCGTCATCGACCTGATGAAGACGATATTTTTGAACCACTCCAGGTACTGAATGGGGTCATCCTTCCGGTATAGTAGGCCATGTCAGGCTCTCTGAACCCCTCGGGAACAGGAGCTGAGATGACCAGCTCGCTGAAGGGTGACCCCCTGAGGGGTGCTCTCGCAGCCTCTACTCGTGCGACCTGCTCGCATGGAGGGCTAGCACTCACTGGGCTGGGGAACAACTCCCGGCTGGTGAGGTCTTGCTCGACCCCTTCTCCCATCCTTTCTTTCCCTGGTCGCCTACCTGGTATACTTCCTTCTCCCCTTGCTGGGGTCATCTCGCATGTATCCCTGGGAGGCAGCTCGCCGAGACCACTCTAGGTCAGCTCGCCGAGACCCCTAGGAGCTAGTCCCTGAGGAGTGGGGGTTGAGCTATCAGCCCGAGGGGCAATGATTCTCAGCATCTCCATGATGCCTTTGATGGAAGCCATGAACTCCTCCCTTCCTACGAAGGGTCCGGGGTTGGGGAGCTCACCGAGTTCATCACGACCTCCCTGATCTTCAGCCATGACACTCTCCTGAGATCTTCTGTGTTGGTCACTCTCCAGCTCACCACACCAAAATGCTGAAACCAAAAACTTGGTCTCTGTAGAGTTCGGGGTCCCAAAAGAGGGGTGACCTCACACCTACTACACTCGGGGGAACGTCACAGACCGAAGACTTGGGAAATTAGGAACAGACCCTCGGCTCTAGCGTGGAGGTCTCACCACACACCCGAAATGTCATAAGAGCACTTCCCCTCCCTCACCAATGGCTGAGCTAGGTACCTTGGAGAGCTCTCAAACTCTACCAAGAAGAAGAAACCAAGGGAGGAGGAAGCCAAAAACTCATCCTCTCCAAAGGTACCCAAGGGGGTCTATTTATAGTTTTTCCAAGCCTCGGGACCAAAAGGTCTGAAATACCCATAGGGCAAATATGCCCTGAGCCAATAGAAAACACCCACACCGGGGGGTAAAACGGTAACTCCACCCCGGGGGCACAACGGTAAAAACACGGCCCAAAGAGGTTCAAGGGCAGGAGGAGGCCAAGCCATACCCGCCTCCCCGGGCATTCGAGACAAGTGGGCCAACCGCGCAGGCGAGACCCTGGCAGCTGGCCGGTCTCGCCCCGCGAGCTCACCGCGTGAGCCAGACCCTGGCCACTGGCCGGTTTCGCCCCGCGAGATCACCGAGCGGGCGAGACCCTAGCCGCCGGCCGGTCTCTCCCCGCGAGCTCACCGCGCGGGCGAGACTCTGGCTGCTGGCCGGTCTCGCCCTGCGAGCTCACCGCGCGGGCGAGACCCGGGCCGCCGGCCAGTCTCGCCCCGCGAGCTCACCGCGCGGGCGAGACTCGGGCCGCCAGCCGGTCTCGCCCCGCGAGCTCATCGCGCAAACGATACCCAGGCCGCCGGCCGGTCTCTCCCTACAAGCTCACCGCGCGAGCGAGACCTTGGCCGCCGGCCAGTCTCCCCCGCGAGCTCACCACGCGGGCGAGACCCTGGCCGCCGGCCGATGTCGCCCCGCGATACTAAACACACGGGTGAGCTGGCCGCTGGCCAGTCTCGCCCCGCGAACTAACCGCGTGGGGCGAGAGCCTGGCCGTAGGCCGCTCTCGCCCCCACGAGCTGACCGCCCGACAAGTCTCGCCCTACCCAGGGCTAAGGTGCAGGGGGTGGGATCCTGCCCTCCAGCCAATCCCGCTGCTCCTACCTCGTACCTATCGAGCCGAGAGTGGGTGTCAGCCAACTTACCGCACCCGCCTCCCAAGAAGGAGCCAAGGGTGATGCAAATTTTTCCTCCCCCTACTAGTATATTACAAGGGCTAGGCCTAAATTGGCCACCATGAGTGTAAAATCTCTCAAAAGCTTTAAAACATATAACTGGCCCCGCGCCTGCCGTGTGGAACCTACTCTGCGAATACGGGGTTGTACATACAAGGCTCGGGGGTAGAAACGCTTCAGGTCGTCGCCACTCCAAGTATGGCTCAGGGTCTCGCCCTCCACATTCTGGAGGCGGTAGCCTCCCGACCTTAGCACTTCCTGTACAATATAAGGCCCCTCCCAATTGGGGTTAAGATTCCCTACAGCGGCCGACCTCCCCGCCGCATCCACCTTCTTCAGGACCAGATCTCCCTTGGTAAATTGTTTGACCCAAACATATTTGTCAAAGTACTTGGCCATCCTGCATTTGACCTCTTCCTGCCGGACAGCCGATAGATCGCGCGGCTCCTCGACCAGGTCTAGAGAGAGACGCAGCTCCTCCTCATTCCCGACTCTCCACTCTTCCCGGCCCTCCTGGGCTTTTGCCACTCGAGGCGTTTATACCTCGAACTCTATCGGAAGCAAGGCCTCACAACCATGGGAAAGCTTGAAGGGAGTCTCTCCCGTGGCCGTGTTTGGGGCAGTTCGCAAGGCCACGAGGACTGAGGGGAGTTGCTCGACCCAGCTCCCCTTCAAGTTTTCCACATTCTTATTTAGGAGGTTGACGATGACTTGTTTGCTGCCTCCACCTATCTGTTGCTCCTGGGGTGGTGAACTGAGGCGAATCTGAGGTCGATCCCGAGTTGCTCGCAGAAGTTGATGAACTCAGTGCTGGAGAACCGAGGCCCGTTGTCTGTAACTATGGCCTGGGGTAGTCCATGCGGGTAGATGATCTCCCCCCAAACAAAATTCATGACAACCTGGGAAGTCACCTTGGCGTGTCTTCACCTCCCTCCACTTGGAAAAATAGTCGATCATTACCAACAGGAACCTCCTCTGCCCGCTGGCCTGAGGAAAATGCCCTACCAGATCCAACCCCCATATTGCAAAGGGCCAGGGTTCTTTGATACTCCTGAGTCGTTGAGCTGGTTTCAATTGGAGGGGAGCGAACAGTTGATATTTGTGACACTTTTTTGCGAAGTCGACAGCATCATGGCTCAGGGCAGGCCAAAAGTATCCCTGCCTGACGATCCTTCCTTCCAGGGTCCGACCTCCTGAGTGACTACCGCACTCCCTAGAGTGGACCTCCTCCAAAATTCTCGGTACCTCCCTCTCAGCCACACAACGAGCCAACATCCCTGAGAGAGTCTTTCGGTATAATTGTCCGTCGCGTATGAGATAGTATGCCGACTTGTGCTTGAGTCTCTTCTTATCTATCCCCTCGGGGAACTCCCCTGTGGATAGGAATGTTGTGAATGGATCCATCCGGGAGGGGTGTCGATAAACCTCCATCAACTCCCCCTCTTGGACGGACGGAAAGAACAGGTCAGTGATGGTACCCCCCACCCGGGGTCCATGCTTGGCTAACTGATCCACCTAATAGTTTTCCTCCCGGGGTACATGTCGGATGGTGAAGGTTTGGAACACCCCGATGATCTCCTTGATTTTGGCTAAGTACAATTGCAGGGTGGGTTCCCTCACCTCAAACTCCTCGTTGATCTAGGAATCCACCACCATGGAGTCAGTGAGGACCTCCACATCATGCACCCCTAACTACCTGGCCAGGCGCAGACCCGCGATCACAGCCTCATACTCGGCCTGATTGTTGGTGATGGGAAAATGCACTACCACCGTCTGCTCGATCCTTGTCTCCTGGGGGCTTTCCAAGATGACCCCAACCCCTAGGAAGTGTCTTCCCGAAGCACCGTCCACCATGACCTTCCAAGGGACGGGGCGAGTGAGTTCCTCCTCCGCCACCTCAACCACATAGTCGGCTAGAAAATCGGCCATTGCCAGTGCCTTGATCAAAAGCCGAGGGACGAAGGAGATGTCAAATTCGCTCAGTTCCACTGACCACTTGTCCAGCCTCCTCGAATTCTCCACCCCTTCAAAGATGTTACGGAGGGGGTGGTCAGTCACCACCTGGATAGAGTGTGCCTGGAAAGAGGGTCAGAGTCTCCGGGTCGAGACGACCAGAGCGAAGGCCAGCTTCTCCAAGATGGGATAACGGAGTTCCGCCTTCCTCAGGACTTTACTGACGTAGTAGATGGGTAGTTATTTCCTACCCTCCTCCCTGACCAACACTAAACTCAGGGCCTCTTCCCCAACCCCTAGATATAGGGACATGTCTTCCCCTTCCTTCGGCCCTTGGAGGAGTGGGGTCTGGGTGAGCTGCCTCTTCAAGGCTTGGAATGCCTCCTCGCACTCCTTAGTCCATTCGAACTTTTTGCCCCCCCCTTAATGCTTTAAAGAAGGGGGAGCACTTTTCCCCTGCCCGGGAGAGGAACCTACTAAGACCGGCCAACCTTCCTGTCAATCGCTGGACTTCCTTGGCATTCTGAGGCGACACCAGCTTCATGATCACCTTGACCTTGTCCGGATTTGGCTCCACCCCTGCGGGAGTGAGGAGATGGCCCAAGAACTTCCCCTTATTGGCCCCGAAAACACACTTCAAAGGGTTCAACCTCATTTTGTATTCCAGCAGAGTGCCGAAGGTCTCCTCCAGATCCCGTATGTGGGAGTCGACCTCTCGGCTCTTGATCATTAGATCATCTACGTAGAACTCCAGGTTCCGCCCCCTCTGCTCCCAGAAGATGCAGTCCATCATTTTTTGGTAGATCGCACCTGCATTCTTTAGCCCAAAGGGCATCATCTTATAGTAGTAGCATCCGTCCCCCGTGATGAAGGAGTCATCCTTTACATCGGGGGGGCATCCTGATTTGATGATAACCTGAAAATACATATAAAAAACTCATTACAGGGAAACCGATGGCTGAGTAAACCAACGCATCGATCCGAGGCAAGGAATAAAAATCCTTGGGACATGATTTATTAAGCAAAGAGAAATCTACACACATACGCCACCAGCCGTCCCTTTTTTAACCATAACAACATTAGAGACCCAACCGGAGTATTGAATTTCAGATACAAAGCCGGCCTTGAGGAGCTTAGCGACCTCCTCCCTAATCGGCTCGGCTAGCTTGTCCGCGGTGGACCTCTTCTTTTGCTAAACGGGGTGAGCCTCCGGGTCCAAGTTAAGACGGCGACAGGCGACATACGCATCGATCCCGGGCATCTCGGCCTCACTCTAGGCGAAAACGTCCACATTCTTCTGGATGCACTCCAACATCCTTCCCTCGTCCTCCGGGATCAGCCCCCTGCTGATGCGGATCTTTTCCACCCTGCCTCCCGGGGTGAGAACCTCCATCTCCATTACCTCCTCCGCTACCTCCAGCCTGGACTGCTCCTCCCATTCGGTGGCGTCCCCCTCTCCCTGATCTGGAACCTCCTCCTCATCCACAGCCATCACCTCAGCCAGCTCTTCCAGAACCTCCTCCGCCTCCAATGCCTGGATGGAGGCCTCCCCCTCTACTGCCTCTACCTCCTCCACTCCTTCGGACTACTGCCCGGCCAACTCCTCCATCCTTCTATCCATCTCCTCGGCTCCCTCCTGCAATGAGATGGAGTTCACGTCTGTCACATAACACTCCCTCGCCCCCTGGGGTCTCCACGGACTCGGACCTGGACCCCCTCTGCATTGAACTTGAGACATTGGTGGAAGGATGAGGGAACACAGCGAAAGGCGCTGACGAGGGGCCACCCAAAAATGGCGTTGTAGCTGCTGTTGGCATCCACGATGAAGAACCTACAGTTCCTGGACTGCCCCCCCCCCCCAGGCTGACATGGAGTCCCACTCCTTCCACCTCCTTCCTTTCCTCGGAGAACCCGAAGAGAGGTCCATCCGAGGCCAGCACCCTCTTGCCTTCCACCTTCATGGCATCGAACGGTTTTTTGAAGATGACGTTGACGGAGCTCCCGTTGTCGACGAGGATTCGGGCGACGGTGAAGTTCTCGATGGCTGCCTGAATGACCAGCGCATCACAGAAAGGGTCCTCATGGCTCGACATATCCTCCCTAGAAAAGGTGATCTTATCGTTCGGGGGCGGTGTCTGGGATTGTTGGTGTTTGGAGACCGGGCGGTCTGGCGGTCTGATCCTGGTGACTTGGAGACCTGGCGGTTTAGCGGTTTGGCACAGGCATCTTGGTGGCTCGGCTTGTCTTGAGGTCTCTCCAGCGGGTTGTTGATGTAGCCGGGCGGTTTGCCTAACCGCGCGGCTTGTGCGGTCTACTGTGTTTATAGTCCCACATTGCTTATTTGTATTCTCCCTTCTCTCCTCCATTCTATAAAAGGGAGGTTATACCTTTGTAATAGATACTTTTTTGGCATAATAAAATTTCAGTTATACTACTTTCCGGTCTCTTTTTTTCTTGTTCTCACATGCTATCAGAGAGAGGGTTACTGTTTCAGAAGAATGGTCATTTAAAGGTAGAAGCGTACTCAGATTCTAGCTATGCTGACGACAAAGGAGATCGCAAGTCCACATCGGGCTTTTGCACTTTTATGGGAGGAAACCTTGTGAGCTGGAAGAGCAAGAAACAGTCTGTTGTCTCCAGGTCTAGTGCAGAAGCGGCATATCGAAGTATGGCGTCGACCACATGTGAGTTAAAATGGTTACGGGCTCTCATGTTTGACTTATGGGAGGTTTACAACTATCCTCTACCTATATTCTGTGACAACAAGGCCGCGATATATATCTCAAAAAAGCCGGTTTTTCATGAGAGGACAAAGCACATTGAAGTCGACTGCCATTTTGTTCGGGAAGAAGTTTTGAAGAAACAGATCTGTACTCCATTCGTTACCTCCGAAAACGAGTTAACAGATATCTTCACCAAGCCTGTGTCTGGTTCCCTTTTTCACATTTGCGACAAGCTGGGCATGGTTGATATATATGCTCCAGCTTGAGGGGGAGTGTTGGTGTTTAGAGACCGGGCGGTCTGTCGATCTGGCTCTGGCGGCTTGGAGACCGGGCGGTCTGGCGGTCTGATCCTGGTGATTGTTGGTTTTTGGAGACCGGGCGGTCTGGCGGTCTGATCCTGGTGACTTGGAGACCTGGCGGTCTAGCGGTTTGGTACAGGCATCTTGGTGGCTCGGCTTGTCTTGAGGTCTCTCCAATGGGTTGTTGATGTAGCCGTGCGGTTTGCCTAACCACACGGCTTGTGCGGTCTAGTGTGTTTATAGTCGCTTGTTAATAGCCCCACATTACTTATTTGTATTCTCCCTTCTCTCCTCCATTCTATAAAAGGGAGGCTATACCTTTGTAATAGATACTTTTTTGGCATAATAAAATTTCTATTATACCATTTTACGGTCTCTTTTTTTCTTGTTCTCACAGGGATGTGGAGCCGATGCTCCTTCGATACATGACGAGGAGCCTCGCCTTGCGGGAAGCCTCGACCCATAGCCCCCCCTAGATCACTCTGATCCCTACTCGGGTTCCTACATCATCCCGACCTTCGCATCTGTCCTCCTCCGCCCGAGGCCGGACCTCCTTGATCAGCACACCCTGCTGGTCCTGCCGCCCTGCTGCTCCCTGTTTCCCCTCATCTCGAGGAACTCCGGGCACATGGATGTGACATGCCCCTCCTCCCGATGGAAGTCACAATAGGGTAGGTCTACCCTGACCTCCCTCCTCCTCCTTGGCTGTCCTCTCCTCCTTCCCCCCAGGGCAATCTCCATGGCCTCCTACTGATCGGGGAGAGGGGGTCTCTGACCCTGCCTCCCGCCCTGGGGGTAAAACGGACCGTGGCCACCCTGGCAATTATCCCCTCCATGATAAACCCTCCATGTCGGCCTCCCTGGCTGTTGGAACATCCTATTACTGATTTGGGTAAAGATCACTATGTCCATAGGATTGTGTCTTGATCTCATTGTATAGATTTAAAGGTCAACTAGAATAGGTCTAAGGCTTAGAACTTAGGTTTGAAAGCTGCCCCCAAGACCTCCTAGTACAGATTACAAGTACAGAAGACAAAGGCAATTATCGTCGAGCTCAGATCGACGAGGCGTCGAACTCAGTTCGACTATCTCTGAGCTCAGGTCGACGAGTCGTCGAACTCGGTTCGACGATCTCCGAGCTCAGATCGACGATTTTCTTGAGAGATAGACGATTTCAAAATTTCAAATCAGTTTGTTATGGAATTCAAATTTTTTCAATCTCCATCATTTAATGCAGAATATTTTGTAGCTATTTCAATCAATCTGGAGCAAGTTTCAAGGAGACTAAAAGGGAATGTTTCTTAGGACTTTCCTCCAGAGACAGCTATTAATTAAGGAAAGTCATTTATGACTGGCTAGCGGCTATCTAGAAGATTGGATTTCAATATATCATTACAGACAATAGAGACAGATATCAAGAAGAGAACCAACAACCAAGAATAACATCTAAGAGACAGACACACACAAGAACTACAGGATTACAGTGCTAGAGTTCTTACAGAACACAAGGAATAGAACAGAGAAGGAGATCAACACACAGAGAAGAATTCCTTTTATTCTTTCAGACCTCCTCTCTGATTCAAGCTTTCCAGGCTTCATCAATCAAGACTCCAGACACAACATATTTCAGCCTTTGTTGAAATCATCATTTGCTGGAGATCTCATCTTACTGAAGGCCTATCACCCTGTGCAAAGCTTCTTCTCCTGCCTAGTGCTAATCTCAGGGGGAGCTTTGACATCATCAATCCACTAGTCTTCTCTTTGATTGTTGACAGAGAAGAACATCTTCACTCCTTTTATTTTCTTTTGTTGTAAAAGGATTATACAAAACTCCCTTCAAAAGTTTTGTGTTTGGTTTCTGAGACATTGTCAAAACTCAGTGGTGGCAAGACACTTGATCAAAAAATCTGGTTTGGTTTTTGAGCACCTTATCAAAAGCTCATTGGTGCCCAGGACACCTGATCAAATCATCCTGCAGTGGATTCATACCATGGTGGTAGAAGAGTGGATGTACCCAGATTTGGGGAACCACTATAATCCTTGTGTCTTCTGTGTGCTTGCTTTTCCTTCTTTATCTTTGTGCTGTGACTTTTTACATCAACTCTAGTTTAGAAGAAAGTTAAGATCTATCCCTCACTTTCAATTGGTATCAGAGGGTGGTTTCTTTGGTTGTACAGGCTAACACCTGAACCAAAATGATCTGATAGATCTTATTTTTCATAAGAGTTTGTCATGGCATAAAATGAAGAATTTTCATGCACTAGACCTCCTATGTGCAATCTAGATAAGCTTGCACTATGGAAGGCAAGGATTAAGTTGTTTATGAACTCTATTAATGAAGAAATTTTCAATTCTATCTTGACAGATCCTTATCAACCATTGGAAATAACAAGAATGAATGATGTTCCATCATCTCAATGGACAGAAGCCCAGAAAAGGCTAAAGATGGTTGATGCACAAGCAATGAACATCCTTGCTCAATCAATGTCTGATGACATTTTTGAAGGAGTTACTAAATGTACTTCAGCAAAAGACATCTGGGACTCCCTCACAGCAATGGCTGCTGGATCAGCAAAAGAAAAAACATTAAATGCTGAATCTTGGAGTGACTCTGAAGCTTCATCCTGTGCAACTGAAGATGAAGAAGAGTCAAGAGCAAGAGAGTTTTGCCTAATGGCAATAAATGCTTCATGCAACAGGCATGATGAAGAATCAGTCTCTGATGAAGAATCAGAATGTGAATCAGAAGAGGATCAGGTTATCTCTTCCCTTGATTTTGACAACATAATTGAATTTTTACCAAAACAAATTAAAAATTTTCAGAAAATTTATATTCAACATAGTTCGTCGAACGGAGCTCGACGAAAACTATACTCTTCGTCGAACTCAGGTCGACGATCTATGAACAGAGCTGGTCAGAAAATCTTGATCGACGAAATAAATACTCTTTATCGAACCGAGAACGACGAACGTCGAACTCAGATCGACGAAAATATTTTTCGTCGAACTCAGAATTTCAAAACAGAAATTTTTATTCTTTTATTTCAAATTATTATTGTGAAAAAAAAATAGGACCAAAGGTAATCTGGGTCCAGAACTCCTAACTTCTCTTTTCAGAAAAAACAGAGGATACAACAGTAGCTGTATAGGGGGATATTGTTTATTTTATTTGTAAAGAAAATTGCTTATTAGGATTCTTCAGTAGCTTTATTTTATTTTATTTCTCAAAACACCCTTGTACATCTGTTGAAAAAAAAATTATAATTCAGGCAGATTATTTTTGCTTTGTATTTTGTTTTTCTGTGAATAGTAATCCTAACTCAAATAGGAGGAGATTGTTGGAACATCCTATTACTGATTTGGGTAAGGATCACTATGTTCATAGGATTGTGTCTTGACCTCATTATATAGATTTAAAGGTCAACTAGAATAGGTCTAAGACTTAGAACTTAGGTTTGAAAGCTGCCCCCATGACCTCCTAGTACAGATTACAAGTGCAGAAGATAAAGGCAATTATCGTCGAGCTCAGATCGACGAGGCGTCGAACTCAGTTCGACTATCTTTGAGCTCAGGTCGACGAGTCGTCGAACTCGGTTCGACGATCTCCGAGCTCAGATCGACGATTTTCTTGAGAGATCGACGATTTTAGGATTTCAAATCAGTTTGTTATGGAATTCAAATTTCTTCAATCTCCAGCATTTAATGCAGAATATTTTGTAGCCGTTTCAATCAATCTGGAGCAAGTTTCAAGGAGACTAAAAGGGAATGTTTCTTAGGACTTTCCTCCAGAGACAACTATTAATTAAGGAAAGTCATTTATGACTGGCTAACGGCTATCTAGAAGATTGTATTTCAATATATCATTGCAGACAATAGAGACAGATATCAAGAAGAGAACCAACAACCAAGAATAACATCTAAGAGACAGACACACACAAGAACTACAGGATTACAGTGTTAGAGTTCTTACAGAACAAAATGAATAGAACAGAGAAGGAGATCAACACACAGAGAAGAATTCCATCTATTCTTTCAGACCTCCTCTCTGATTCAAGCTTTCCAGGCTTCATCAATCAAGACTCCAGACACAACATATTTCAGCCTTTGCTGAAATCATCATTTGCTGAAGATCTCATCTTACTGAAGGTCTATCACCCTGTGCAAAGCTTCTTCTCCTGACCTACTGCTAATCTCAGGGGGAGCTTTGACATCATCAATCCACTAGTCTTCTCTTTGACTGTTGACAGAGAAGAACATCTTCACTCCTTTTATTTTCTTTTGTTGTAAAAGGGTTATACAGAACTCCCTTCAAAAGTTTTGTGTTTGGTTTCTGAGACCTTGTCAAAACTCAGTGATGGCAAGACACCTGATCAAAAAATCTGGTTTGGTTTTTGAGCACCTTATCAAAAGCTCATTGGTGCCCAGGACACTTGATCAACTCATCCTGTAGTGGATTCCTACCAGGGTGGTAGAAGAGTGGATGTACCCAGATTTGGGGAACCACTATAATCCTTGTGTCTTCTGTGTGTTTGTTTTTCCTTCTTTATCTTTGTGTTGTGACTTTTTACATCAACTCTAGTTTAGAAGAAAGTTAAGATCTATCCCTCACTTTCACTGGCCTTCCTCTCCATGAGCGCCTCGAAAGATACCGGAGGTGTCCTCTTCAGCTCCATGGCAAAGAACCCGGGCTGGAGATCCAGGGTGAAGGCTACCATCATGGTGTGCCCCAACATCTCCTGTACCTGGGACAGTTCCTCCTGGAACCTGTCCATGTAGCTACCCAGGGTCTAGCTTGCCCCCTGCTTAATGCGGAAAAGGGACTCCGCGTCCTTCTTCCTCTTCCTCGACATGGTGAACCTCAGCATGAACCCCCAACGCAGGTCCTCGAAACAGTAAATAGAGCTGGTCGGGAGCCGGTGGAACCACTCTCTTACTTTCTCCTTGAGGGTGATGGCAAAGAGTCGGCACTTAAACCCGTCCGACATTTGTCGGATCGAAACCACGTCTTCGAACCACTGTACGTTTTGGACTGGATCTCCCTTCCCGGTGTAGTAGGTCATCTCCGGCTCCAGAAACCCTTCTGGAGCTGGGGCAAAAGAGACAAGCTCGTTGAAGGGGCTTCCACCCATAGCTGGGCGAGCTGGGTACTCCTCCCCTACCGTCTCGCCAAAATGGCACTCGCCTGCCGAGTCGGGGAATAGAACTCGCCCCCGCAGGCCCGCAGGGGCAAAATAGTCAAAAACACCCCACACACACATGGCGAATAGCCCCCACTGCCTCTACTCGGCAAGGGCGGCAAGATCCTGATGGAGCTGGCACTCGCTGCCTGAGCTCTGCACCTCGGCGAGCTCGGACCCGACCTGCTCAACTCGCCTACCGCGGCCTCAACGAACGGTCCGGAGTTCGCCGAACTGGGCTCGACGAGATGGACTGGGCGCCGAGGCGGGCAAAGTTCGTGAAGATGCGAGTGCGAGCTGGGCTCGCGATGCCAGGGAAGAGGCGTCGAGTGAACTCGCCGCTCAGGCTGGGGGCGTCGGATGAACTTGCCGCCCAGGACCCAATTCGCCCAGGGCTTGAGTTGGGCCCGGCTGACCTCACTCGCTGGATACGGTGTTGTATAATCGAGACTAAAAATTTTCGGGCTCGACGCTTCACGAGTCATGACCCGCAAAAATTTGGGGGCATTTGATTGGGTTCCCCCATAATTTCCTAAGTTAAACCGGAAAGGTTTTCTTCCAAGGACACGGTGACAAGCAAACCCAGCCAAACTGGCCGTATACAAACCCGGAAATCCCAAAAACACCCAAGAGGGATGACGAACTCGTGCACGTGCATGGCAGGGCAGTGCAGGCGCGCCCGCCCTACACGTAGGCACGTGCGACCAGCGTCGCGGCCCGCACGGCCAGCGTCGCGGCCCGCACGGCTGGCGTCTCGGCCCGCACAGTCTGCCTGCGCGCGCGGCCCGCGCGCATGGCCACACCTTGTGAGGTCACACCCCGTGCGGCCCACGCGCGCGGCCACACCCCGAGCGATCATGCCCCGCGCGGTCGCGCGCGGACAACCCGCATGGCCTCACCCCACGCGGCCAGCGCGCGCTTGGGCTCTAGCAGTGGCCGCCGCCGCTAGCGACCCTCGCCGCCTCCTTCGCCACCGACCACCTCCGTGCACCTTACCCGGACCGCCCGAACTGCCCGGGGGACTCTCGTCATTTTGGAAAAAGTGGTGATTCAGGTGATCGAAATAGAGCAATGTCATTCGCCAGCATAAATCACTCTCCGACACAATTACCATCATGATCATCTAAAAAACTATAAATAGGTCCAAAGACCTTTATTTGAAGTCAAACAACTCAAAATGCAAGAGAAAGCTCTGATGTTTTTGGCGAGATCGCGGACTTAGGTCAATTCTCCGCTTAGGAATTCTCTCTGCTCTCATCCTTGCGCTAAGGCTTCAACATGCTGCAAGTGACGTCAACCGTCTCCGCGAGAGCACTCTCATCAGGGCTCCGCATCAACGAGAGCGCTCCCTCCAGTAGATCCGTGGACTTAAGAATTTTCCAGCCGGAACGCTCCCACCCAAGTTCCGCAAGCTCAGCAACATTCCAAGACGGAAGCGCTTCCATCGAGGCTCCGAGAACTTAGCTGTTTTTCCTCATTTTCTGCACCTGTAACGGAGTAGCGGTCTGTCATCCTCCGAGATCAAATAAATCTCTGTAAAACTCCGAGAAGCTAGTGGATTTTGACTCGGCACAGTTTCAACCACGTGATTTTTCACCCTTTCCGGGTTTTCAACGTAAAAAATGTCTCTTGTCATTTGCTGCGATTAATTTTGACTGTTTACACGCCTGGTCTAATTCCGGGTTAAGGCGGTCAGATTTCTCCGGACCGGAGAAAGACCGGGCGACCCGCAACAAGCTCATTCATATTTTCTTATATATCATTCACAACACCGATCGCACCACACCTATTTACAATTTTAAATTGTTATAATTATTACATGTTCACGCTTTCACGGGCATCCAACCGCACCGCGTAGTGTACGAAAACAATTTATGGCTTAATGTAAGATAATCTCCGGTGAAAAAAAACTGCACTGAAACCTCAACCGAACCGTAAAAACCACACCAAATCGAAACCGCACAGCGTAATTTCGATGCGGTGTGGTTTTGCTCGGGCCAAAACCGCTCCCTTACGGCGCGGCAGCGGTTTGGGCCAAAACTGCACCAAGCCGTACAGTGTGCACCCTTTATATTATCTAATTGTGACTTTCGAATCAAATAAATAAACTTTTAAGTGATAAAGAAGAAGAAAAGAGAAGAGGGGAGAGAGGGGAAAGGGGTCACGCGTGAGACTACGAGCTAGTCGTAAGTGCATCGTTGCATTACGGCACTCGCAATTAGAATACTATCGCGACCATACGGAGAGCCCGGCAACAAAACAGCTCTAGCAAAGAATAACATAAAGAAACTCAGCCTTTTGACTTTCCTTTCACTTAGCAAGTAGTAGTCTCTCCCAGCCCTAGAAGCAAACAAGACGAGAATGGCATCAGCTTTAACATTCAATATTTACAAAAGTCTAAGGAGAATCTTCAGACCGGAAATCCTTTGCCACAATCAACATCATACCGAAATTCACATATTAATTATTAAAGAACAAAATTTAATTTTGTTGTGGGTCACCCGTTTTTTTCACGGTCTGAAGAATCAGACCGTCTTAGCTCAGGATTGGACCGGACATGCAAATAGTCAATGAAAAATGGCAGCAAATGACAAGAGGCTTTTTTACGTGAAAAACCCGGAAATGGTGAAAAACCACGTGATCAGATCTGTATCAGGCCAAAATTCACTATTTCGTTTGAGTTTACAAGTGTTGAAAATATCCACGGAGAAAGACAGACCATCTCTCCATTACAAAGATTTGAGTAGAAAGTAAACGAAGTACACGATGCTCTAACAAGAACGTCCAATGGAGTTGAGAATTAACTAAATCTTCGGGGCTTGGATGATAGTGTTCCTTCGAAAAAAATGGCTAAGTCCTTGCAGCGTTGAGCGTTGCACGCCTGACAACCTAGAGAGGAAGCAGAGCAAATTTCGGGCGGAGAAACGATTTAAGTCTCACGTTCACGCCGGAAAACGTCAGAGCTCTATCAAGCATCTGGAGTTGCTCGTATTTAAATGAGGCCCTAGCTAGGGGTCTATTTATAAATTTTGGAGGGACATGCTGGTAATTGCGTCGGAACGGATTTTATGCTGACAAATGACGTCGCTTCGTTACGGTCACCTGGATCACAAATTTTCAGGAATTGACGGGCGAGCCCCCCAGGCGGCCCGGGCAGGTTGCCCGGCGGCGGCGAGGGCCGAAGGTGACTGGAGGCGACCAGCGGCGGCGGCGGCCGCCGGCGGGTGTGTGTTGTGCGGGCGTGATGCACGCATGTTGCACGTGTATGCCCCTCCTTGCGCGGGTCCTTGTCTTCTTTGGCTTGGTTCGGAAAAACCCTCGGAGAATCCTTTTAAATATATAAATAGTCTTGATGGGGTTCCTTTTAAAAATATTTGAGAAGATGTAGACCGAAACACTCAAGCGAGTCAGCCCGATCGAGCAAGCCGCGCGGGTTAGTCGCGCTCGCTCAAAGGGCTACAAAACTGGCCAAAGGGAGCTCGGACAAAGCGCGTGCACTGATCCACGAGGCCGGGCACCACGTGCGGCCCAGCACGCCGTATGCGCACAGCCCCGCCGTGCTCGTGGAAGCCCGCACGCATTGCCGCACGACCCACTCCCCCGCACGCACTGCCTCCTCCCCCACCCCCGCGCTATCTGCACTTTGCCGCCTCCGATAATCGTTGCTTCCGACCGCCACCATCACTGACAACTTGCCCTGGCCGCCCAGACCGCCCAATGGGCATGTTTGATAATTCAGGAAATTAATGATCCAGATGATCGGAATCGAGCAACATCATTCGTCAACTCCAGATCCAGTCAGACGCAATTTCTGTTGAATTTTGTGAAATGAAAGTGGCGGTCTGAGCGGCCTGGGCGAACTGTCTGCGTGGTATGTGCAGACAGAAATGACGGCTAGTCAGGGAGGCTAGTGATCAGCAGTCAGTTTTTTTCCTGAAGGTAACCTAGCAGATATGATGTGTATCTGCGGAGTTCGCCAAGACCGGCGTGATGCAGACTCGTATTGAGTTCGCTGAGTCCGGGTTGCGGACTGGACTGGAGCTCGGGAGATCGACATGGTGTGTGTGCATTGGTCTTGCTCTGGTGGTGCGGTTGGTGGTAACCACAGAGTTCGCTGGTTAGTGCGGGCTGGTGTCGGAGTTCGCCGGTTAATGCAGACTGGTGTCGGAGTTCGTCTGGTTAGTGCGGACTGGTGCTGGTGTCCCCGGTTTGTGCAGACTAGCCCTTGTATCCGCTTGTGCTGTGTTCGCACTATGGATGGCTTGTGGTGTGGATTTGGTCTGGATCTGTACCAAGTCCAGGTGTGCTCAGTCCGGGAGATCGCGTGGTTAGTGCAGACTGCTTTCTATGTCTGCCGAGTTCGGCAGCTGTCAGCCTTGTGTGCGCTGGTTGCGGGCTCGGAGTGTGTGGACTGGAGTAGTGTCTGCAGGTGCGTGCGGGCTGGAGTTGTGTCCTCTTATGTACAGACTGATGGTGTATCTACAGGGTCTGCTGGTGGCGGTCTAGTCCTGGCTTGGCCTTGTGGCGACAAGGCAGACTGGCCTTGTGTCCGCAGCTTGGCGGATTCTCCCAGTGCTCGTCGTGAGATAGGGTTGTGATCCTATTGGCTAGGGCGGTGATCACAATCCTCTCCGTACCTATAAATATGACCCCTTGTCACATCAATAGAACATCTGAATGAACAGTAAGTGAGCTCAGTTTGTTGATGCGGACAAGATTTTGTGTTCGCGCGGTTTGAATGATTGACCTGTATTTGCTGTGCAGGTTGTGCGGATAACACTGAGAAGCCAGGGACTTGGTTATGACTTCGGTCAGAGATCAGTGCGGACTCTGCGGTTAGCAATTGACGGTTAGCAGCAAGTCGCGGCTTGCTGCCAGGCAGTCTTCCTTCTTCGGCAACATTTTCCCAGTTCAATAAGATGTCCGCTTCTGACGAAATGTTCAGTTCGGCGGCAGCTGTTCGCGACGATCTAGCGACTAGGCGACCTTGCGATTAGGCAGTTTGCAGATCAGCGGACAGAGTTCTCAACATTGGAATAACGGGCTGTCTGTGCATCTAGGTTGCGGTCTGGCGACTTGGCGGCTTTAGCGGACTCCGTAGGCAGCTCGACAAAGTCGGCGGTTTCTCATTGAGACCGCGCGACTAGTTTTGTATTTCTTGTTTTTCGCTTCCATCGGGTACATCGGTGAATCATGTCTCGTCATGTGTACCTCACCTTGTAAAGATTGTTGATAGTACAAGGTTTTCTTGCTCTTCTAGTGCATCTGGTTTATTTTGCTTCAGATAGGTTGAGTGTTCCTGTGCCTGTTTCCCATTTTCCGCAGTTCACAAAATTTTACAATTACCAACGCGTCTCTTCAAGAAAACTACAAAAATGCCCGCAAGCTTTCATTGAATACAAGTATAGACTTTACCTCCTAAACTGTGAATTGACATAGGACCGAATAAGTCCATGTAAAGTAGATACAGACTTCTAGAGGAGTCTTTGTTAGAAATACCTTTAAAGGTAGCCCTTTTCCGCTTACCTATCTGGCATGCATGACATGGACTCTCTTTACGACACTTAATGTTGGGGGAATCACACACTAAGTTGTGAGAAAATAACATGTTTATAATTTTGAGCTTTTCCAGAGAGAGCTCTGAGGTTTTCCATGCGAGGACGTGAGACTTAGATCGTTCATTCGTTCATGATTCTCTTTGTTCGCTCCCAAGTCTGCTCGCTTTCAACGCCCACGTGGTCGTTTCGGCAAGCACATGATCGGAAGGCATATGAGAACGCTCTCGTGGACGCTCTAACTCTGTGAACTTAGTCTTTTCCTCCTTTCTTTGCCTTCAAGGCCTGTAAACGGAGAGATGGTCTGTAACCATTCGAGAATCTCAAACTCTTGTAATTTTAAAGAAAATAGTCAATTTTTGTCCAACACAGATCCAATCACGTAGTTTTTCACTCTTTTCCGGATTTTTCACGCTAAAACGCCTCCAATCACTACTGCTTGGTTTTCATTTGACTGTTTGCACGCTCGACTCACTCTCGTGCTAGGGCGGCCCGATTCTCTGAACCGGAGGAAACCCGAGTGACCCTCACAACAAGTCTATAAATGCAATTATCGTCCATCTTTCCCCTTTTTGTCCCGGCATCTTTAAACATAGGCTCCGTTTGACATGACATTTTTGCTTTGATAGGTTTGGACAAAAACACCGTCGTGATAGAATACATGTTTGACATGTAAACACTTACGACCATCACCAAGAAAAGATTACTAGTTTTTAACATAAAAATGAATGTAATTCCTTAGGTGAGGTCGACCGTCATAATCGTCGCCAATATGTCAAATAGAACCATAGTGTAGAGAAAATCTAACAAGAGGATCTTAAGCTTCGCGTGCATTTGTACATACAATTGTATATTGTTGGTGACGGATAACAGTAATAAGTTATGTAGTTACAAAATGAATGTTCTTTCAATTGAACTTAATTTCAATTATTGCATCTTAATTCCTGCGAAATGAACGGTGTCCTATTGAATTTATATTATTTTATTGTGTACTGCACACACACACATCGTGCATCTTTGAATTAAAAAAAAGAAAATTGAAAAGAATGATCATTTTTATTTTTTTGTTTTATATATTTATAACTTTTAAAATCTCTTATATTGTCATATTTATGATCATAAAATATTAATTTATTGCTGACAAATCTAACTTGAAGATGCGAAATACATGAAACTTGGGCTTTGTTTGGCAAGGTGGCGGCCATGAACGTAGGAGTTATGAATCGTTGTTCGTTTACGTCCGAACTCACTTAAGAACTTCATTCATTTTCACATTCAAAATTAGTTTTATTTTCTTTTTTGTGATCATAACTTTTGTCATATCTAGCGTACATTTAATGACAGTAACCGTTTTTGACCAAATTCACCGGAGCAAAAATATCACGCAGAACAAAAATTAATAACATTAAATAGTAAGAACATATTTATACATAGACACATTCTTGTGCGCGGCTACAATGCCTAGGGTATCAAATGACTATCAAAGACATTTTTACCACTGCATATTTGTTATGGGGGATTTGAGGGCTTTCTATTTTGTATATGTAATTAAAATAAGTATTTATATATTATTTTTAATCCTAATAAACAATAGTAAATGCCTAGATTTTATATCAAATAATTATGGATCATAATTATTTGTATTTCAAATGAAAGTAAACTAAAATATCAAGCATTTATGTCTATTAATTATTTTAACTCTTAATAAAACTATTAAATATGTTGATTAATTATATATTTATATATTTAAATAAGACTAATCATTTATTTAATAGATTTTTTAAGGATATATATGTATTGATGAGTACAACCTCTACTTATAAGTAATTTAGGCTGCGGTTAACAAAACCCCGCCATTGGGGATTGCTCATAAAGGAGGGGGAGGGAGGTTCAAAAACTTCATCCACTATGGGAGTGCTCATTAAGGAGAAGGTCCATGATCGCCAAAATCACCCACGATCGCTGGGGCTACTCGGCAAGGATTGTTAGTGTTGGGGTTCAGCCCCTAAAGGTGATATTTTGTGCAGAATTCACGAGATTGCAACCTGAATTTTTGGGTTGCAACCTTCTTTTTACTGATTTGTTAAAGGAAGGGAGCAGTTTTTTTTTATTTAAAAACTGTGACAGTTTTTTTTATAATAAAACTGTGCGGACAGTTTTTATGAAGAGGCGTGGCTTTTAATTCTTCTTCCTCTCCCCTGATTTAGGTGTGAGGGTTATTTTTAGAGAGAGAGGAGCGGAAGTCTCCCGTCCGCCATCCCCGCGCCGACAGCCGCTGTCCGCCGTCTCCGCGCCCGCGCCGTTCGCCGCCGCTGGATCGCCAGTTTTGCCGCTGCTGTAGGCGGGTGTTTGCCGCTTGGAAGGAGGTGTTTCCTCTGCTGAAGAAGGAGTATTTCTCTATCGTTTCAAGGGCTTATTTGTCTACGGTTTCAGGTGTACCCTTTCTTGTCTTCGTTTGCTATTGTGCTTGAAGAGAGAGTAGGATTTTATCCTGTTGTAGAGAAGTAGTGGATTTGTCTTGGTGGTAGAGAGGAGTGGATTTGTGTGTCAAATCCGGAGGGCTTTCTAGGTTTGGGCAACCTAGATAATTTTTGTAATCCTTATTTATTATAGTGGATTTTCGTTATGCCGTGCCCCGTGATTTTTGACATTCAAGTGGTGAAGATTTTCCACGTATATCTTGGTGTTCACTTGTGTTGTTGTTTGTTTTTGCTCTTATTGTTGCTTGGGCTCTATTGATCGGTGGGTGTTGCCGTTATCTGCGACCCCCTTTCCCTAACAAGTGATATCAGAGGGAGGTTCTTTGGCTAGTCGTTTTTATTTCTCGGTTTCTAACTTGGTGCGGTAGGTGACGACCATCGGTCCACTCCCTATCCTCTCTTGAAATAAATCGACTTGTGGACCGTAATAGAGTTACTTGTTTGAGAAAACAATGGAACAAAACACAAGGATGGTCAGTATGAATGGCAAGAATTGGAGCATCTGGAAGCCTTGGATGGAGGATCTCTTATATTGTAAAGATCTCCATGCTCCGTTGACGGGGAGACCTGCTTCAGTTAAGGATGATGAAGAGTGGAAGAAAATGGATCGAAAGACAGTAGGGTTCATTAGACAGTGGCTCGATGACTCTGTTTTTCATCATGTTTCCACGGAGACCTCGGCTCAGGCCTTATGGAAAAAGCTTGAAGCCTTGTACCAGCGGAAGACTGCGGGTAACAAGGCATTTCTGATCAGGAAGCTTGTCAATTTGAAGTACCGGGAAGGTTCACAGATGACTGAGCATCTGAACCTTGCTCAAAGTATTATCAATCAGTTGGAGTCCATAAAGATTACTTTGGAAGATGAACTCCAAGCTCTGATGATCCTTAGTTCTTTACCCGAGAGTTGGGAGACTCTAGTAGTGTCGTTGAGCAACTCAGCACCTGATGGCGTGGTAACCATGGAGATGGTGTCTGGTTGTCTCCTGAACGAAGAGCTTAAAAGGAAGGATTCTGGATCTTCCACTTCGGGTGTTTTTCTCATGGAGGGAAGAGGCCGGTCTGTGAAGAAGGATGTGAAGCACGGGGACAGTTCCAGGAGTAAGTCCAGGGGCAAGTCTAAGAAGGTCATCGAGTGCTACTATTGTAAGAAGAAGGGTCATTTCAAGAAGGATTGCTTCCAAATGAAAAGGGACCTGAAGGGAAAGACCAAGGAGGTAGAAGAATCCAGTGGTGATGCGACGACTTCGATTGTGGAGGCTGAGCCGTTATGCTTGCAGTGCAGTGGGTCGTCTTGCCAGGACTGCGTTGATACAGACTGGATCGTGGACGGAGGTGCATCCTATCATTGCACTCCTCACAGAGATTACTTCTACACCTATTCTGCGGGAGATCTTGGTGTGATCCGGATGGCTAATTCCGGTGAGTCGTTGATTGCTGCTAGTGGCGATCTCCATCTGGAGATTGATTTGGGGAAGATTGTTCTCAAGGGCGTCAGACATATTCCTGACTTGAGAATGAATCTGATTTCCGTTGGTAGGCTTGATGACGGTGGTTTCACGAGCATTGAAGGTGGAGGAACCTAGAGGTTGTTGAAGGGCTCTTTGGTGGTAGCCAAAGGAAGGAAGTGTTGTGGTCTTTATCGTACTAAAGCCAAGATCTGTGGTCCAAGTGTGAATGCGGCAGAGGGCGACTCTATGGAGTTATGGCATCGCAGACTTGGGCATATCAGCGAGAAGAACTTGAAGATCTTGGTGAAGAACAAGGTCCTTCCGGAGCTATCAGGAGGGCTTCCTGACACGTGTGCGCACTGCTTGATCGGTAAGCAGAAACGTATTTCCTTTGCTGATTCTGAACCAAAGAGGAAGGCGGAGTTACTATACTTGATACACACTGATGTGTGTGGTCCTATTAAGCCCAAGTCTGTGGGCGGAGCCGCTTACTTTATCATGTTCATTGACGATCACTCCAGGAAAGTCTGGGCATATTCTGTAAAGTAGAAGAGTGATGTTCTTGCAAAGTTTGAAGAGTTCAGAGCGAAGGTGGAGAAGATGACCGAGAAAGAAATAAAGTGAGTTCGATCTGACAACGGGGGAGAGTACACTGGTGCCTTTGACGCTTACTGCAGAAGGCATGGCATAGTACATGAAAGGACAATCCCGAGGACGCTGCAACAGAATGGGTTAGCAGAAAGGATGAACAAGACGATTATTGAGAAGATCAAATGTATGATTTCTCAAGCTGGCATTGATAAACAGTTTTGGGCTGAGGCTGTGCAAACTGCTGTACATCTGATAAATCTGTCTCCTTCTGCACCTCTGAATGGTGATATTCCAGAGCGTGTTTGGTTAGGGAAGGAAGTGTCGTACGGACATGTGCGGGTGTTTGGGTGCAAAGTTCATGTTCATGTCCTAAAGGAAGAGAGATCGAAGCTTGATGAGAAGTCCCGGGAGTGCATCTTGATGGGATTTCCCCATGAGGAGTTTGGCTATAGACTCTGGGATCCTGTGAACAAGAAAATGATCAGAAGCAGAGATGTGATCTTTGTTGAAGATCAAGTGGTTGGTGAGCATAATGCTGCGGAGTCACAGGTTCCACAGTTTCCACCTGCGGAGGAGAGACTCTATGCTGATGATGGGCCAGTAGAGAATGTTGCTGATGATGGGCATGCTGCGGAGGAAGTTGGTGAGCTTATTCCTGATGAGGAGATGATTCCGGATGTAGGGGGAGCTCTGTCAGTTGATGTACCACCTGTGGTGGAGGTTCCTCTTGTCAGATCTGAGAGAGTCAGAAGGCCCAATACCAGGTATTCCTCTCATGAGTATATTTTGCTTACAGATAGTGGAGAGCCTGAGTCCTATGTGGAGGCTCAGAGTGCTGAAGATCGTGAGGCTTGGACAGCTGCTATGGAAGAGGAGTTGTACTCCCTTCAGAAGAACGAGACGTATGATTTAGTCTCATTGCCTAAAGGGAAGAGAGCCTTGAAGAACAAGTGGGTCTTCAAGTTAAAGTTAGATGAAAATCGCTCTCAGCCAAGGTACAAGGCGAGACTTGTGGTGAAAGGTTTCAGTCAGAAACAAGGTGTTGATTTCGACGATAACTTTTCCCCAGTGGTGAAAATGTCCTCCATCAGACTGGCGTTGGGTATGGCTGCCTCCATGGATCTTGAAGTCGAGCAAATGGACGTCAAGACGACATTTCTACATGGCGATTTGGAGGAAGAGTTATATATGGAGCAGCCCGAAGACTTTGTGGCTAAGGGAAAGCATCATCTGGTCTGCCGGCTCAAGAAGAGCCTTTATGGGTTGAAGCAGACACCCAGGCAGTGGTATAGGAAATTTGACTCTTTCATGATGAAAAACAAATTCCAACGGACCAGGGCTGATCACTGCATGTATGTGAAGAGGACTGAGAAGACGTTCACTATTCTGCTATTGTACGTAGATGATATGCTGATTGTTGGGGATGACAAGACCAGCATAGCTGAGTTGAAGAAGGAGCTCAGTGATTCCTTTGAAATGAAGGATTTGGGACCGGCAAGGAAAATCCTTGGAATGAAAATTACCAGGGACAGGAGTGCTGGTCAACTATGGCTATCTCAGTCTGAGTATGTGGAGAAAGTGCTGAAGAGGTTCATGATGGACAAGGTAAAACCCGTTGCTACTCCTCTGGCCGGGCACTTCAGACTTTCCAGTTCTCAAAGCCCCTCATCTGAGAAGGAGGAGGAAGCGATGAGCCAAATTCCTTATGCATCCGCAGTGGGGAGCCTTATGTATGTTATGGTCTACACTAGGCCAGACATAGCTCATGATGTGGGGTCTGTGAGCCGTTACTTGGCAAACCCAGGGAAAGTCCATTGGAGTGCTGTGAAATGGATACTCCGCTATCTCCGAGGTACCTCAGACCTTTGTTTACAGTTTGGTGGAGGTCCACCAGAACTCATTGGGTACTCGGATTCAGATATGTCAGGAGATGTTGACACGAGGAGATCTACTTCTGGATTCGTGGTCACTTTTGGAGGGGGAGCAGTGTCGTGGCAGTCAATGCTTCAGAAGTGCGTAGAATTGTCGACGACGGAGACTGAATATATTGCATTGACTGAGGCGTCAAAGGAGCTTATTTGGATGAAGAAGTTCATGCTAGAGCTTGATCTCCGACAGGACGAGTACACAGTTTTCTGTGACAGTCAGAGTGCTATATTTTTGGCCAAGAATCCCGCCTTTCACTCCAGGACGAAGCACATTGACGTGAAGTATCACTGGATTCAGGATGCTGTGGAGGAGAAGCTGTTGGTGGTGGAGAAGATCCACACGGATGAAAATCCTTCGGACATGATGACGAAGGTCGTCCCAAGGGAAAAACATGATCTCTGCCGGCGTTTGATCGGCATGATCCCCACTTGAAGGAGTCAAGGTGGGATACTCCCCTTTATGGTCTGAAGGGGGAGTTTGTTGGGGTTCAGCCCCCAAAGATAATATTTTGTGCAGAATTCACGAGGTTGCAACCTGGATTTTTGGGTTGCAACCTTCTTTTTACTGATTGGTTAAAGGAAGGGAGCAGTTTTTTTTATTTAAAAACTGTGACAATTTTTTTTTATAATAAAACTGTGCGGACAGTTTTTATGAAGAGGCGGGGCTTTTAATTCTTCTTCCTCTCCCCCGATTTAGGTGTGAGGGTTATTTTTAGAGAGAGAGGAGCGGAAGTCTCCCGTCCGCCATCCCCGCGCCGACAGCCGCTGTTCGCCGTCTCCGCGCCCGCGCCGTTCGCCGCCGCTGGATCGCCAGTTTTGCCGCTGCTGTAGGCGGGTGTTTGCCGCTTGGAAGGAGGTGTTTCCTCTGCTGAAGGAGTATTTCTCTACCGTTTCAAGGGCTTCTTCGTTTACGATTTCAGGTGTACCATTTCTTGTCTTCGTTTGCTATTGTGCTTGAAGAGAGAGTAGGATTTTATCCTGTTGTAGAGAAGTAGTGGATTTGTCTTGGTGGTAGAGAGGAGTGGATTTGTGTGTCAAATCCGGAGGGCTTTCTAGGTTTGGGCAAACCTAGATAATTTTTGTAATCCTTATTTATTATAGTGGATTTTCGTTGTGCCGTGCCCCGTGGTTTTTGACCTTCAAGTGGTGAAGGTTTTCCACGTATATCTTGGTGTTCACTTGTATTGTTGTTTGTTTTTGCTTCTTATTGTTGCTTGGGCTCTATTGATCGGTGGGTGTTGCCGTTATCTGCGACCCCCTTTCCCTAACAGTTAGGACCCCAACCGCCGCTGACAGAGCGGCCATCTGGCCACCCAAAACGCACACGGTCGCGCGTATGCCCTGACAATCGCAACCGTGCAGTAGTGCAAGCAACTGCGCACGGCGACACGCGCACCCGCGCGCGGTCACATGCGCGCACTGTACCGCACACGGTGCGCACGACACCCTGCACTGTCACGTGGGTGTCGTAGCACGAGCAATCACGTGTGAACCCTTGGCCGCGCCGCCCTTAGCCGCGTGCCCCGTCTTTGAGCCTCCTCTTACCGCACGGCTGCGTGCACGCTTGCGACGCTCTGTCCCGGACGTCTCGTCGGCGCCTTTGCGCTCATGACGCACTCACAAATCCTTACGTGCATGCACCACAATTCATTTTCTTTGCCTCTTGTGTTCAAAAAGATTGCATGACTCATCGCATTTCGTTATCGTCACCACCACCAATCCCACCCGAACTGTGTGGGGGAAAAATCATCATATCCGTAAAAATGGCTATCTGTGTGCTCCAGATAATGGAAAGAAATTCGTTCATCTGATAGTATGGCGGTTACAACAAAATGCAATTATCAAACCTCACTGTCAAAAGTTATTAAAGGAGTTCATAGTCTTCATTTCAAGACACATTGCATCCAGGACCCGAGAAAGCTCATTCGAAGAACTTTCAGTGTTCTCCCTTGGCGTTCGAAGCTCCCCTTGAAGAACTCCATCGGTCCTTGAAGATCTCGCTGCCCTTCAAAGGTAACTCGAAGATCTTCATTGGCCCTCGAAGATCTCCTCCCCCTTCAAAACTCCCCTTCGAAAGAATCTTAAAGTTCTCATTCTCGCATTCCATTAAATTCCATTGTAACGAGGGGTAGCCTGTCACCCTCGAGAATACGACAATTTAAAATACTCAAAAATATAGTGAAATTTGGTCGACACGAGTCCTGCGTCGTGGTTTTCACCATTTCCGGATTTTCCACGTTAAGAAGTCTTCTTGCCAGCTATTTTTACTCTATTTGACACGCTCAATCCGCTGTCGAGATAAGACGGTTCATTTTGACCGGTCTACAAGTACTTCGAGTGACCCACAATATATATATATATATATATATATATATATATATATATATATATATATATATATATATATATATATATATATATATATATATATATATATATATATATATATATATATATATTTGTCGTGAGTGCGACATTTGTCGTGGGTGCGACATATGTCGTGAGTGCGACATATGTCGTGGGTGCGACATATATCGTGGGTGCGATATTTGTCATGGGTGCGACATATGTCGTGGGAAGTAAAATGTGAGTTAGGCTTAGATTTTTGCCCTTTTTTCAACCTATACTTCTCCAAATCATTCACACACATACAAAATTTAGTTAGGAGTTACCCCAGTCCAAGAAAAGTATTTTAGCTTGCAGTCGTTGGCATCTATATTTGGCGGTCATGCATTTGTGAAATTATTTTTTCTAGGAGTAGAATGTATTTTATATTTGACTGATCGAGATTAAGGTAATATAGATTGTTACAAAGACATGTGTTTATTCATTTTCTTGGGGTATTAATAAGCCTTATTTCTCTTGAAATTGAGTAAGAACCAAAAAAACATGGAAGGTATAGGTCTTAAAATTGGATATTTAAGCAGCATAAGAATTGTATCACAATTGTCAAATTCAGCAAAATCAAGAAGCAATTTCTTTATAGTAATAAGAAATGCAGGGATGAGATTGTTGTCAAATCACAGCTCCCTGTTTGATAATCAATAAAATAAAATTTGTTCAAAATTGTAGCATATGTCTAATAATTGCTGAACACAATCAATTAAAAAGATAATTTACTTAATTAGATCCTGGGTACATCTGAAAAGAAATCAGATTTTAAAACAAAAAAGATAGGCAATTGCATGCCGCCAGATAATTAAGAGAGTCATTTGTTTTCTTATATTGATTAGCTCCATCTGAAAAGAGGAATGACAGGGATAAATAAGAACCATAAAACAACTATCAAAATTGAAAAAGGAATACAGTAATAAAAATAGGGTGCTGTTACTAGCAAATCCAGTTTAGTTTCTAGCAAACCATTACTATTAGCAAATCCATATTTTTCAAAATGGCTATTTGAAAACCATTTTGTTACTAGCAAATCAATATAATTTTTTTAAAAATGAAATAAAATTATGTTCAAAATATTCAATATTTCAAAATAATCCGCTGCATATAATGACATTACAAATGATTTCAAATGTATTAAGTCAACCACTTATGTTAGCATTATAGATGAGTCAAAATACCGCAAATATTTAGTATATCCAAAACTACTTTTTCAACAAAATATCATTATCTGCACCAAAATCTTTAAACAAAATATCGGTCGGTTTAGAAATATATTTGATTTTTATTTCCTATAAGAATGTGTTGTATATACGAGTTACGTGTATATAAGAATATATACGTCCTTTTGAACTGCGTCTTATACGTACAATTTCATGAGAAGTGATGAGCTCCACCTTAATTTATAAGGAAAAGGAGACCCCCATGATCTCCATCAATGGAGATCATGGGTGGGCCCCCCTAACCCCCATGATCTCTCATGGAGATCATGGGAGTGGGCCCCTTTTTCCCCACCTTTAGGGGAAGGAACCGCCGCCGGCGGTTCCCCTCCGGCCATGGCCGGCCGCGGCCATGGCCGGCCGCGGCCATGGCCGGCCTCGGCAGGCCTCGGCCATGGCCGGCCGCGACCGTGGCCGGCCGAGGCCGTGGCCGGCCTCGGCCATGGCCGGCCGAGGCCGTGGCCGGCCGCGGCCATGGCCAGCCTAGGCCATGGCCCCGGCCAGGGCCCCGGCCAGGGCCCCGGCCAGGGCCCCGGCCATGGCCCCGGCCAGGGCCCCGGCCATGGCCCCGGCCGGGGCCCCGGCCGCGGCCATGGCCGGCCTCGGCCATGGCCGGCCTCGGCCATGGCCGGCCTCAGTCAGGGCCGGCCGCGGCCATGGCCGGCCTCGGCCATGGCCGGCTGCCGCCGTGTCCGGCCGCCTCCTCGCCGTCGGCGTCGTCCGGGCGGCCCCACCTCGGGATGACCTCCCCACCGTCCGATCAAGGGGGAGGCCCCGCCGACCGTCCGATCGGGGCAAAACCACCCACTAACCCACTAGGTTAGCGGTGGGGCCCGCCATAACTTCCCCCTGGAGCCTATAAAAGGACCCCAGGGGCTCCTCATTTGATATCTTCTTCTCCAACGCTTCCCCCCCCCCCTTCTTCTTTCTCAGGTGGGAGCTCTCCCGTTCTTCTCCGCCGGCGGCCACCCCTCGTCGCCAACAGCCGGCGGCCGCCTCTCGCCGCCAACCACCGGCCGCCGCCCGTGACCTCCAGCGGCCCCCAGTGGCTATCAGCACCCACCAGCAGCTATCAGCACTTTCCTAGGCCGTCGGCCCCATCATCGGCTATTGGCACCCCACCAGCGCTCAATCGCAAAGGAAGCACCCCAAGAACAGAGAAAGACGAGCAAGGGAAGCAGCGGCAACCCTGGAATACACACCGTCTCTGAGCGCACGCGCCTAAAGCGTCCTGCGCATTCCACCGTCCCAGTCCCGTTGGTGAGGCAGTCTGTTACCCACCAACGGCTGCATACACTCTCTCCCTCTCCAAGATTGTAACGGGAGCGGCCTGTCGCCCCGATTCCCCCATCAAATTGTAACCTCAAGCAATCTAGTGGATTTTGACCGGCAGAGACCCGGTCACGTGGTTTTTCACCCGGTTGAAGGGTTTTCCACGCTAAAACTCCCTGTGTTCACTCCCCCTTTTCCAACTGACTGTGTGCGCGCTCGACCGCCCCGCGAGCTAAGGCGGTCCAAGATTATCCGGTCCGACCGGGGCGTCGGGTTAGTCCGCAACAGTTTGGCGCCGTCTATGGGAAACATTCCCAGTATCCCTCGCAAAGCAATTTCATCGTCCCTACTACTGCAATGGCAAAAAGGAGTGCCCGCACCGCAGAAGGATCCGCACTTGGCGGACACACTGAACCTGCACGATCTCATTCTCTGGTAGACGTGTTGCTGACCGCTGAAGCGGCCCTCGCCCCCGTCACCGCTTTAGAAGGGCGCGTCCGCCAAATGGAGGAGATGCAGACAGAGATGCTCGCACTACTTCGGAACATGGGAGCACCTCCAGCTCCACCAAGGTCACCTCCGCCAGCTAACCATCCTCTGCTATTTAATCCACCAAGGACCCAGGAAGACCCTGAGGAGCAAGAAGGACCTGAGGACCATTCAGATGCCGCCAGTTCGGCTCATCCCCATCTAGGAAGAGCAAGGGCAGATCGCCCCCGCGATCCAGTTAACGATGCTCCCATCCACCCTCTACTAACTCGTCAAGAAATCAGGGAGGCTGTTGCTGAAGAGTGCCACCAAGCTGCAAGGAGAGATTTTCACCTTCATCGACCGCTTTATCAAGGCTCCCCCTTTATCCAGCAGATCCTCGATCATCCGATTCCACAAGGGTTCAAACTTCCAAATATCGAAACATTTGATGGAACTGACGATCCACTCGAGCATGTCAATCATTTCACCACCATCATGAGGATCTTCCATGCCACTGATCAACTATTATGTCAAGTATTTCCAACTACCCTCAAAGGACAAGCTCGAACATGGTTTCACTCTTTGAGGCCCGGTACCATCACTAGTTTCGCCGAATTAACTAGACAGTTCTCCGACCAATTCATCGCTAATCGAAGGATCGTTCGAGATCCCTCTCATCTCTCTGGAATCCGCCAGAGCGAAGGGGAAACTGGTAATTGTGTCTCTGGGACTGAATCATCAGAAGCTACCACCACAACGTCAACATCACTAACGGGGGCCATAACCGCGTTTCTCTTGCGGCCCCCTCCCTGAGAAGATGACACCACCCGTCCCGTGCCAACAGAAATACCACATCCCAACAATCGCCTCTCTTCGACAAAAGCATATATATTGAAGAGGCGATTAGCCAACTCGCGAGGCTCGGAAAATCCCAGCACAGGGGAGAAGTCTCGCTCCCTCTCTTCACACGGCGACAACGATCCGGAAGCGCATTCCACACCTCAGGAAGACCCCAGGAGTTCTTCACATATCCAAACAAAGTGTTACCATAGCGACGATCTTTGCGGGACTCAAACTCCAGTCAAACCTTGTTGCTGCGCACCTCGATCCGCTCACCACCATCGAAGTGCACGTCGCACCAATCCCGAAACTAGTCCAGAGAAAGAGAGCCGCCGTGCTCACGAAGAAAAGCAATCAAGCCCATAATACGAGTAACCCCGGTTGGAGCAAACTGGGAAATAGGAACTCCACAAAACTTCAGAATCTCCACCACCTCGTCGCAGGGAGGAAAACGGAAACTAGATCTGAGCGACACTTCGCAGACAGTCAGCCAACCACGGGGAGGATTCTGAACCCGCTCCTCGGGACGCGGGATCCTCACCTCTAAGTCAGGAGGAAGTCCGAACTTCGTTCTCCAAATAGCCACACCATCTTCAGTCAACAAGGAGCGTAGACGCATTGGTCTAGCAGAGCGCTTCGGTACCTGCACATCACAAAAAAACTAGTCAGTCCAAAAGTGGTAAAATTACGTAACTATTCATACGCACAACCTCCTTCATAACCGCGCACGGCCAGGCGCACACGGCATGCACGTACGCCCGGCCTAGACGCACACACGACCTCCGCACAAGCACCGCCGACCAGAGCGCGCGGCCTGCGCACGCGCGTGCGAGCAGCCCGCGCACGCGGCGCGCGCGGCACGCACGGCCAGCACGCGCGGCCAGAGCGCGCGCGGCCAGCGCGCGCACGGCCAGGGCGCGCGCAGCCAGCCCGCGCGCGGCCAGCCCGCGCGGCCTGCGCGCGCACGGCCTGCGCGCGCGCGGCCAGCCCGCGCGGCCAGCCAGCGCGCGCCCGGCACACGGGCGGCCTGCGCGCGCCCGGCACACGCGCGCGCCCGGCACACGTGCGGCCTGCGCGCGCGCGGGCGGCCAACGCGCGGGCCGCCAGCGTGCGCAGCACGCATGGCCGGCGCGCACAGCATAACCGCGCACGGACCGCCTCCGCGCACGCACGGCCAATTCCTGCACCTTACCGGCCTCCGCGCATGCTCGCCTGACGTCCGCTTTCCAAACTAGCACGCACCAGCGTACCTTAGAGCCGCACGCCATCGCCGCCATCCCGGATTACACGCTGGCGATCACCACCGCGACCAGAGTTAGAAATCTCTCCTCGTTCTCGCTCCCCTCCCAACTGAAAGAGATTTGGGGGGCAATTGATGGGCTCCACCTTAATTTATAAGGAAAAGGAGACCCCCATGATCCCCATCAATGGAGATCATGGGTGGGCCCCCTAACCCCCATGATCTCTCATGGAGATCATGGGTGGGCCCCGGCCATGGCCCCCGGCCGCGGCCCCGGCCATGGCCCCCGGCCGCGGCCGCGGCCATGGCCGGCCGCGGCTGCGGGCCGCGGCCCCGGCCGCGGCCCCGGCCCCGGCCCCGGCCGCGGCCCCGTCTCCGGCCGCCTCCTCGCCGTCGGCGTCGTCCGGGCGGCCCCGCCTCGGGATGACCTCCCCACCGTCCGATCAAGGGGGAGGCCCCGCCGGCCGTCCGATCGGGGCAAAACCACCCACTAACCCACTAGGTTAGTGGTGGGGCCCGCCGTAACTTCCCCCTGGAGCCTATAAAAGGACCACAGGGTCTCCTCATTTGATATCTTCTTCTCAAACGCTTCCCCCCCCCTTCTTTTTCCTCAGGTGAGAGCTCTCCCGTTCTTCTCCGCCGGCGGCCACCCCTCGTCGCCAACAGCCTGCGGCCGCCTCTCGCCGCCAACCACCGGCCGCCGCCCGTGACCTCCAGCGGCCCCCAGTGGCTATCAGCACCCACCAGCAGCTATCAGCACTTGTCCTAGGCCGTCGGCCCCATCATCGGCTATTGGCACCCCACCAGCGCGCAATCGCAAAGGAAGCACCCCAAGAACAGAGAAAGACGAGCAAGGGAAGCAGCGGCAACCCTGGAATACACACCGCCTCTGAGCGCACGCGCCTAAAGCGTCCCGCGCATTCCACCGTCCCAGTCCCGTTGGTGAGGCAGTCTGTTACCCACCAACGGCTGCATACACTCTCTCCCTTTCCAAGATTGTAATGGGAGCGGCCTGTCGCCCCGATTCCCCCATCAAATTGTAACCTCAAGCAATCTAGTGGATTTTGACCGGCAGAGACCCGGTCACGTGGTTTTTCACCCGGTTGAAGGGTTTTCCACGCTAAAACTCCCTGTGTTCACTCCCCCTTTTCCAACTGACTGTGTGCGCGCTCGACCGCCCCGCGAGCTAAGGCGGTCCAAGATTATCCGGTCCGACCGGGGCGTCGGGTTAGTCCGCAACAAGAAGTATTCAGCATGAAAGTTATAGATCTCAACGAGATCTACAATTTTCATGTTGAACACTTTTTGATTTGACGTACTTTAGACCCCGATTTGGACCCTGAAAAAAGTTACGTCGTACATATGTACGGACGCCCGAGATCGGCATGACTTTTTTTGGGGGTCAAATCGGAGACATAAACGGCTTCAAATCAAAAAGTGTTCAACATGAAAGTTGTAGATCTCGTCGAGATCTACAATTTTTATGTTGAACACTTTTTGATTTGAAACACTTTAGACCCCCAATTTGGCCCCTGAAAAAGTTATATCGTACATATGTACGGACTCCCGGGAACTGCGTGACTTTTTTAGGGGGTCAGATCGGTGGCATAAACGGCTTCAAATCAAAAAGTGTTCAACATGAAAGTTGTAAATCCCGTCGAGATCTACAACTTTCATGTTGAACACTTTTTGATTTGAAGTAGTTTAGACTTCCGATTTGGGCCCTGAAAAAAGTCACGCCGAAAATCTGTACGTTCCTTGCATGTCTTTTTTAGGGCCCAAATTGAAGACCTAAATGGTTTCATATCAAAAAATGATCAACATGAAAGTTGTAGAACTCATCAAGATCTACAACTTTTATGTTGATCACTTTTTTAAATGAGAAATATTTGGGGCTCAAAATTCAAAAATGTAAAAATTACCAAAAAGCAAGATTGGTTTGCTAGTAGTAATTTTTGGGAAGAGAAAAGAATGCAAAAAATGACAGAATCTGTTTTTTTTCTGATTTACTAGAAACAAAAATGGGTTTGCTAATAAGAGCACCCTAAAAATAATATAGCCATTTGTTTTCTTATATTGATTAGGTCCATCCGTAAAGAAATCAGGAATTAAAAAAGAAATTAAAATATGAAATGAGAAACGGAATCAAAAACCTGTTTAAAACGAAATCAAAAATCTGTTCAAAACTGAAAAAGGAATCAAAAAACGTTGTTATATATGAATAGTGAAGTTGAAAAAAATGCAATCAGATCTGAAATGAAAAATGGGGAGATTACGGAGAACTCAAAACTGTGTTCAAACCGCTGTTATAGGTGATCATTTTATTCCAGCCAAACATCAAAATAGAAATGAAAATGGAAAAAATTTAGTAGATTCGATTGCGGCGTTACAGAGGAGGTTGAATGTTCGTAGTCGACCCTTTGATTAAAAGAAGCGGAAGTGGCTGTGCAGATGTTGGAGGAGGCGCGCTTTGGAGGCTTGCTTGGGAGGGAGGAGGCGTTCCGACATTGGAGTGGCGCGGGGTGCGGGGCTGCAATGTAGGTTCACCGAGGTTGATTCCCGCACGGAGGAGATGGGCGGCAATTTTAGGCTCCGTTTGGGAGGACTTATTTTCACCGGTCAAGCGGTTACAACCGCATGAACCCGGCCTTAATTAAGAGCCAGTTCATGCGGTCGTAACTGCTTGACCGGTAAAAATAAGTCCTCCCAAACGGAGCCTTAATCTACACTTTATCATGAAGGTGCTCATGAGCGCCCATTTTTTTCAATGAGTTAGAACTCAGATTTATGACAAATCTTCATTTGCCTTTAAAAATAACAAAATTAAAATTTGAAACTTAAAAGTGACAGCACACAATTGAAATTTGAAACTTAGAAGTGATAACACAATTGAAATTTGAAACTTAAAAGGATGAATGCTAACCTAATTAATGTAGAGGAAGATCGCTAACGTCGTGCTGTATAGAAAATCTGAAAATAAGAGATGGGGGGAAAGAAGAGAAGAGATATGATATTACCTTATGGAAGTGTCCTTGTGTTGCCGTTGAAGAGGTGCTGGAAGAATTAGTTGAAGATAAGGTTGGGAAAGAGAGCATGCAATTCCGACCAGGACACCTGTTGCAATTCGAGCAAGCGCAATACCACAAAAATAATGCAGAAAATAATAAAGCATACAGAGAATTTTTATGTGGAAAACCCAACTTGGGCGAAAAACCACGGGACGATCGGAGTCCAACCCGGAAAGCCTCCACTAAAAATGTGTGAAAAACACACGCACGGATAACAGACTTTCCCTCCACCGATCCACACAGGATCTCCACTCCTCCACCACAAACACGATCCACAAAGGATCTACACCACTCCTCTTCCAACAAACACACAATCACTAGTTTGACAAAAGAGAAATACAAGAGCAAAGTTGATGAGTCGTTACCCGAACGGATTGAACAATCCGTCCCAACATCAATATTTGCGTTCACCAAAACACGAAGGAGGACGGCTAAACAAAGCCCCTTCCAACTTCGCCTTCAACCTCCAATCCACGAACGAGTCTGGCAACAAAACCTGGACAGCGGCGACGGCAACGTCTTCACACGATGGCGGCGGCGGCGTCTTCACACGACGGCGGCGGCGGCGTCTTCACACGACGGCGGCGGCGGCGTCTTCACACGACAGCGGCGGCGGCCCTTCACATGACGGCGGCGGCGGCCCTTCACACGACGGCGGCGGCGGCCCTTCACACAACGGCGGCGGCGGCCCTTCACACAACGGCGGCGGCGGCAGCAGCCTTGCGGTTCCAACGAACCCGAAGGGAGGCGGCGGATCTACTCAGCTCCAGCAAACCAGGAAGAGGCGGCGGCCGCTTGCTGCTCCAAGAAAATCACGGGAGGAAGAAGGCCAACTGCTGCGGTATATGAAGGCAAAAACAAAAAAAAAGGCCTAGTCCCTTTTTTTATTTCTTTTTTGCTTTGACTCCAGCGAACATCATTAATGAAAAGGGGGCCGGTGATGACCTTCTTTTTTTCATGTGATTTGTCCAGCAAGAAACACGTCTGCCATGTTTTTTTTCCTTCTTAATAGCTGAACCGCAAGAATCACGAGCCGCAACTAGCGCGCCCGGTGGTTTTTACTGACTCGGATGGGAACCACACCCAACAAATCTCCCGCTTCACATCGAGGCGGAAGAAACCGCCATCCCGGCGATTCTAACGCAATGCTCGAACTTCCCCCTTGGCACGACCTTGGTCAGCATGTCTGCCCCGTTATCATTAGTGTGCACCTTCTGAAGATCAAGCTCCTTCTGCTCCAGGACATCTCGTATCCAATGATACCGAGTGTCGATGTGCTTCGACCTCGAGTGAAATGTGGGGTTCTTCCCCAAGTGAATAGCGCTCTGACTGTCACACATGAGTGTGTATCGGCCCTGAGTGAAACCAAGCTCTTTGATGAACCTCTTCATCCAAAGCAGCTCCTTCCCAGTCTCGGTAACCGCAATGAACTCAGCCTCCGTGGTAGACAGCGCAACACACTTCTGCAATCTCGACGCCCACGAGACGGCTCCCCCTGCAAATAGAATCATGTATCCGGACGTCGACCTCCTGGAATCCACATCTCCAGCCATGTCAGCATCAGTGTAGCCCAGCAGCTCTGGCTCACTATCTCCAAATCTCAACGTCAAGTCTGACGTCCCCTGCAAGTATCTCAATATCCACTTCACTGCGTTCCAATGTTCTCTCCCAGGATTGGAGAGGAATCTACTAACTGTCCCAACAGCATGCACAATATCTGGACGTGTACACACCATCGCATACATGAGGCTCCCAACTGCAGATGCATACGGAACCTTCTGCATCGCCTCGATCTCCTCGGGTATGCTGGGGCACTGATCAGCGGTAAGCCTGAAGTGAGCTGCAAGTGGCACGCTCACCTTCTTTCCCTGATCCATATCAAATCTCTGTAGCACCTTGCGGATGTACCGCTCCTGTGATAACCAAAGCACTCTGGCTCCCCTGTTTCGGCGAATGTGCATACCCAGAATTGTCCTAACAGCGCCCAGATCCTTCATCTCAAAGGTGGAACTCAACTGCCGCTTCAACTCAGCAATGCGAGCAGTGTTCCTCCCGACGATCAGCATATCGTCCACATACAACAGCAGAATGATGAAATCACCTGGAGCATACTCCTTGATGAACACGCAGTGGTCAAGGGTGGTCCTCTTGAAGCTGATCTCCCCCATGAAAGAGTCAAACTTCCTATACCATTGCCGCGGGGCCTGCTTCAGGCCATATAAAATCTTCTGCAAGCGGCACACCAGACCTTCCTTCCCTTTTACTCTAAAACCCTCAGGCTGCTCCATGTATAGCTCCTCCTCAAGATCGCCATGCAGAAAGGCGGTCTTGACATCCATCTGCTCTATCTCCAAGTCTTGTCTCGCAGCGAGGCCAAGAACAACACGAATAGATGACATCTTCACCACAGGAGAGAAGATCTCATAAAAGTCAACACCCTGTCGCTGTCCAAAACCCTTCACCACCAGCCTGGCCTTGTATCTGGGAGGTGTGGAGGAATCTCCCTGCTTCACCATGAAGATCCATCGATTCTTCAAGGCCTTCTTGCCCTTAGGCAATCTCACCAGGTCATAAGTATGGTTCTTCTACAGCGACTACATCTCCTCCTGCATAGCAACCATCCACTGACTCTTCTCGGTGCTCTCCACAGCCTCATCATAACTCTCAGGCTCCCCCGCATCAGTCAGCAATATGAACTCTAATGTAGAATATCTAGCGGGCGGGTGTCTGGCCCAATCTGACCTCCGTAAGGCCGGCTCAGGTGCCGGTGCAAGCACATCCTGAGCAATGTCCTCAGCAACTCCTGGTTCACCATCAGTGGTGATATCATGATCCGGAAGTATATCAATGCCCTGTGCAGGCTCGGGCTCGGCAGTCTCCTCAGCATCATCAGCTCCAACCATAAGTGACTCTGCAGCAGTGCGAGAGTCAACCTCCAACTCGACAGTCCCCTCAGGATCACCAATAGTCTGATCCTCACAGAACACAGCATCACGGCTACGTACAAGCTTCTTCTCAACAGGATCAAAGAACCTGTACCCAAACTCTCCACTATAGCCGTACCCCAAGAAAATACACTGCCGGGTCTTCGAATCCAACTTCGATCTCTCGTCCCTAGGGACGTGCACAAAGGCTTTGCAGCCAAATACCCGCAAGTGACTATAGGAGGGGTCTTTCTCATACCACACCCTATCAAGGACATCCTCCTACAAAGCTGAACTCGGCGAGAGGTTGATGACATGCGCTGCAGTAAGAAGAGCCTCGCCCAAGAACATCCCTGGCAGCTTCGACTCAGATAGCATGCATCGAATCCTCTCAATCAGTGTCTGATTCATCCTCTCAGCTACGCCATTCAGCTGCGGCGTCTTGGGCGGGGTCTTCTCATGACGGATGCCATGGTCCCTGCAGTACTTGTCAAAGGGACCAATGTACTCTCTCCCGTTGTCAGACCTGATACACCTTAGCTTCTTCCCTGACTGTCTCTCCACCTCAGTGTGGAATCTCCTGAAAGTATCGAGGACCTGATCTTTGGTCTTGATGGCATAGACCCAAAGCTTCCTCGAATGGTCGTCAATGAAAGTGACGAAGTATGATGCTCCTCCTCTAGTCTGGACCTTCAGTGGTCCGCACACATCAGTGTGAACAAGCTCCAACGGCTCCGATCTCCTTGTCGACGTGTGGCTGTGGAACGAAATCCTATTCTGCTTCCCAACTATACAGTGGTCACACCTCTCCAAGTGATCACCAGAAATATCACTGATCAACTTCTTCTTTGCCAGGCATCCCAATCCCTTCTGGCTAATGTGTGCCAGCCTCCTGTACCATAAAGAAGTGGATGCCTCATCCCTGACGGAGTTGGCCTGAGCAGCTTCAGGCCTCCCCTCCATGTAGTACAGGCCAGAATCTCTATAACCTCTGGCCATCACAAGTGATCCCTTGATCAGCTTCCAGAAGTCTCCTCCGAAGACACTCAGATGTTCTTCGTCTCCCAGTCTGCCAACTGATATGAGATTGAAGCGGATGTCAGGCACATGTCGCACATCTCTCAGAACAAGTAAGGCTCCAGTGCTCGTCTTCAAATGCATGTCTCCACGCCCAAGTACCTTGGACGTATCTCCATTGCCCATCCTCAACACCCCACAGTCATGAGTGGTGTAAGTGGCAAATAACTCCCTGTTGTGGGAGACATGCGCAGAGGCTCCAGAATCAACGATCCAGCATCGGTCGTCACACGAGAGTGCAGCTGTGACGTCGTCGCCAACAATAATGACGTCGTCCTCCTCAATTGAAACGGTGGCTGCCGTGTGACCCTCATCTTTGCCCTCAGTGGCAATCCCTTTCTTCTTCTGATCGTTCTTCAATGTATAACAAAACTTCTTGATGTGGCCCTTCTTGTGGCAGTAGTGACATTCCACGTTCTGATAACGTATCTTCGACTTGCCCCTACTCTGACTCCTGTCATCCTTCCTACCTCGGCTTTTACTCCTTCCTCTCCCCCTGGACTCAGTAAAGAGAACGTCAGCTTGTGAAGAAGAGCCCGAAGTCCCTTGAGACTTTCGTCTCACCTCCTCATTCAAGATCCCACTCTTGGCGATCTCCATGGACACAATCCCCTGGGGGGAAGAATTGATCAAAGAAATTCTGACCATCTCCCATGAGTCTGGAAGTTACTTGAGTAGTCACAATGCATTCACCTCATCTTCAAATGTCACCTTCATGGCAGTCAAACGATCAATGATCCCCTGAAACTCGTTGACATGATCCAAAATAGGTGAGCCCTCCCGGTATCTGAACTCTCCAAGCTTCTTCAGCAAGTACAGCTTGTTGATGCCCGTGCTCTTGGCATACAGGGTCTCGAGAGTCTTCCACAGATCCTTCGCATCATTGATGCTAGCCACATGGTTGTAGACGTTCGGCTCCACAAATCGTCTGATGAACCCACACAGCTTCCGATGCTCCACCTTCCATTTTGCCGGGTCCGTGTCCTTTGGCATATCCTCAAAGATAGGAGCATGCCAACCCTTCACATATATCAAATCCTCCATCAGTAGGTGTCACTGGTGATAGTTGACACCATTCAACTTTATCATCTGCTCTGAACCTGATGTAGACTTCATCCTGCTCTGCCAACTGGCCGGACCGACCACTGATCTTTGAGTCGACTATCTCAAAGTATATAACTGGAGAGGGTAGCCAGCGGGCCAATGATCGTAAACTACCACTCCCAATTGCACACCCGAGATCTCGATCGACTCGTCCTGAAACCCCAATAGGTCAGCCCGGTAACTGCCCTATCACTGAAACGGCTTTGTCACTGAAGAACCTCCCTCTGATACCACTTGTTGGGAAAGAGAGCATGCAATCCCGATCAGGACACCTGTTGCAATTCGAGCATGCGCAATACCACAAAAATAATGCAGAAAATAATAAAGCATACAAAGAATTTTTACGTGGAAAACCCAACTTGGGCGAAAAACCACGGGACGATCGGAGTCCAATCCGGAAAGCCTCCACTAAAAATGTGTGAAAAACACATGCACGGATAACAGGCTTTCTCTCCACCGATCCACACAGGATCTCCACTCCTCCACCACAAACACGATCCACAAAGGATCTACACCACTCCTCTTCCAACAAACACACAATCACTAGTTTGACAAAAGAGAAATACAAGAGCAAAGTTGAGGAGTCGTTACCCTGACGGATTGAACAATCCGTCCCAACGTCAAGATTTGCGTTCACCAAAACACGAAGGAGGACGGCTAAACAAAACCCCTTCCAACTTCGCCTTCAACCTCCAATCCACGAACGAGTCTGGCAACAAAACCTGGACAGCGGCGACGACAACGTCTTCACACGATGGCGGCGGCGACATCTTTACACGACGGCGACGGCGGCGTCTTCACACGACGGCGGCGGCGGCCCTTCACACGACGGCGGCGGCGGCCCTTCACACAACGGCGGCGGCGGCGGCAGCCTTGCGGTTCCAACGAACCCGAAGGGAGGCGGCGGATCTACTCAGCTCCAGCAAACCAAGAAGAGGCGGCGGCCGCTTGCTGCTCCAAGAAAATCACGGGAGGAAGAAGGCCAACTGCTGCGGTATATGAAGGCAAAAAAAAGGCCTAGTCCCTTTTTTTATTTCTTTTTTGCTTTGACTCCAGCGAACATCATTAATGAAAAGGGGGCCGGTGATGACCTTTTTTTTCATGTGATTTGTCCAGCAAGAAGCACGTCTGCCATGTTTTTTTTCCTTCTTAATAGCTGAACCGCAATAATTGCCCAACCCCCTATGTTAGGTGGGTTATTATATATATATATATATATATATATATATATATATATATATATATATATATATATATGTGTGAGAGAGAGAGGAAACACAAGAAAGAATCACGAGCCGCAACTAGCGCGTCTGCTGGTTTTTACCGACTCGGATGGGAACCACACCCAACAGATCAGTGGGTTGGGAGAGGCCGCGAGAAGGTCGAAGTTGGAGATTCTTGCATAGAGAGGAGATCGGCGGAGGAGCTTCTTGCGCAGAGAGGTTCGCCGGTGTGGTTTTTTTGCGGTGGGAGGAGGGAGCAGCAGCGAGGTGCAGGAACGTACTTTGCGGGAGCCGGCAACGGTGGTCACGACGGACGAAGCAGAGGCGTGGTTGCGGGCTTCAACGCTGGAGAGTTGTGGGTCGTCGGAGAGCAACGATGGCGGGCGGTGTGGAATCTGGAGGCGACAAACGTGGGGCTGAAGAAGATCCGCGCAGTGGTGCGGGAGCTTTTGATCGGTAGATTTAGGGCAATGGAGGGGCGACTGTTTTTTATTGGGTGATCCGCGGTTTAAGAGCGGTAGATTTAGGGTTTAGGGTTGGAAAGCATCCTTCTTTGTTGATGGAGATGAGGCTGAAGTTAGGTAGTAGCAGACGGTGTCGGTCCTTGGCGGAGGCGGCGATGGGGTCAGGCGCGAATGAGAAGAGGTCGCGGGGAGAAGCGCTGGGGGAGAAGGACCTAGGCACCGGGTTTTGGAGGAGAATGGGAGAGACCTAGACATCGGGTTTGAAATTTTGTAAATTAAAAAATTGAATTTAAAATTTGATCGGACGGCTAGAATGAATTAGGTGTCTCATATACCTTGTCAAATACATCTTGATGATACTTCTTTTTAATATTATATATATATATATATATATATATATATATATATATATATATATCTATCAGAATAACATATATAAGCTCAAGCTTTTTTAAACTTAAAAAAGCTTGAGTTGGTACATTCTTCCAAAATTTGCACGGTTTGGCCGGAATCTCGTTAGAAAGGTTGCTGGCTCGAAATGAATATAATAATAATAAATTTCAAAATTCGAGCCAGCAACCTTTCGGACCAGATTCCGGCTAAACCATACAAATTTTGGAAACATGTTCAACATGAAAGTTGTAGATCTCATTCTCGGCTTTAAAATACATATATTATTTACCTAATTCCGACTTGTATTGTGTGACAACCAACTCAAGTTTTTTTAAGCTTAAAAAAACTTGAGCTTATATATTCCAAATCCTATATATATATATATATATATATATATATATATATATATATATATATATATATATATATATATATATATATATATATATATATATATATATATATATATATATATTGTGGGTCACTCGAAGTACTTGTAGACCGATCAAAATGAACCGTCTTAGCTCGACAACGAATTGAGTGTGCAAACAGTCAAATAGAGTAAAAATAGCTGGCAAGAAGACTTCCATGACAAGATAATCTCCACCGTTGGAAGGTAAATATAGTATATATATACTATATTAAAAAAAAAGTATGGTGGCAAGGTAAATAAGACATCCATGACACGGTAAATAAGACATTGAATCAATCTCCACCGTTGGATCAAGATAATCAGATCTGCGAATATATTAATTTTTAATATTTTATAATAATAATAATAATAAAATATGTGTTTAATTAAAAAAATAATTAACAAAAATTATATATATATTATTTTAAATAAAAAATTTAAAAAATACATGAGTAAAAAACGTTAGGGGCGGGGGAAGCCTGTCGCCATTTGCTGGATACTGTCGCGCGGGGCACGAGGGCCGGAGGCCCGTGCCTGTCACTCGTATATACATATACAGATCATGACCGTTGAATCAGATAATGACCGTTGAATATGAACCCCACATTTGATCGCAACCGTTGATCATAGAAACGAATCATGTCCGTTCATATTTTTTCTTAGGTCTCATAAACCTATATAGGGCGTCGCATACCTATATATTTTGTAGGGCTTCATACAACACGGTGAAATATGCGGGCTACAAAATTAAACCAAAATCTGATAAAGAAGCCCTCCAGGAAGCATAACACACAAGCCCACCAGTTTAGAGGCCTGTCCGCCAGCTTGCGGCCCTCCAGTTTTGGGCCAGCAATAACTACCATGTATCTACAGGAAGACAGCATATTATATACCCGGAAAAAAAAACAGTATTGGCAATGTGGGACTAAATCCCGCCTGGAATTAATAAAATCCCAGGCGGGATTAATTAGACGTTTAATCCAGAGGGATTTAATCCCGCGGGACCCGCTGGAATTAAATTCCGCGAGATTTAATTCCTGCAATCCCGCTGGAATTAATCCACTTGGATTTAATCCCAGCGGGATTAATTCCCTAATCCCGCTGGAATTAAATCCAGCTGGATTAATTCCAGCTAATTCCACAATATATATATATATATATAAATATAAGTGTTCAACATGAAAGTTGTAGATCTCGTCGAGAGCTACAACTTTCATGTTGAACACTTTTCCTAAAAATGCACGATTTAAGAGTATTTTGGGAAGACGCGAAACTATTGCGTAACTATTACAATTTCGCAAAAGTTACGTATCGTTTCACGCCTTTTCAAAATACACTTAAACCGTACATTTTTAAAAAAAGTGTTCAACATGAAACTTGTAGATCTAGTCGAGATCTACAACTTTCATGTTGAACACTTTTCAAAAAAATGAATGCATGTAGCTGTTTTTTCATTTGCGCGTATTTGATCAAAAAACTCGCAGCGTGTACAAACATATAGAGATTTCTCCACGGTTACCGACTGATCCAGTTTATAACAAACTTCTGACAGTTCTGACAGAGGTGTCAGACCGATTGGATATGACAGTTGTCAAGTCACAAGACATGTTAGTAGATTCTTCAAAGTTATTCCAACTCAGCACAAATCACTCAGCAGACAGCTTCATATGTGTCGACACATATAGGCTAAGTGTCGACACAAGTTTTCATGGTGTCGACACAATACTCCAAGTGTCGACACAATCATACTTCTGATTCTCGACACTTCTTCTGTTGTATGTGTCGACACAAGTCCTGTGTGTCGACACAACAACTTCTTGTTTCGACATATCTGTTGCAGACAGATGACGTTGAGTGTTTGTCAAACGGCGTTGAGTGTGTGTCGACACAAGTCCTGTGTGTCAACACAACTGCTTCAAGTGTCGACACAGCTGTTGCTGGCAGATGGCGTTGAGTGTGTGTCGACAGCGTTGAGTGTTTCCAAAAGGCATTGAGTGTGTGTCAACACAAGTCCTGTGTGTCGACACAATTGCTTCTGGTGTCGACACAACTCTTGAGTGAGCTGTGTCGACACAGCTTCAGCTTTAAATGTCGACACAACTTCTTCATTAGTGTAGACACAGCTTCTGGGTATCGACACAACTTCTTCATAAGTGTCGACACAAGTTCTGGATGACGACACAAGTCCTTCATAAGTGTCGACACAGTCGCCTGGGTGTCGACACATCTTCTTCACAAGTTTCGACACTTGTACTTAGAAATTTCTTCAAATTCTTAAACCTGCACAATGTAACTCAAACATCTATTAAATACAAATTAATGCATATCATTGACTAAGATGAGACTTCTTCAAATCTGGTACATATTTTTCAATGTACCCAACAATCTCTCCATATTTGGAGAAGTCATAACTCTTAGTCAAAGATATACATCGCTCATAAAAAATTGAAATAGATGTGCAATCATTTCAGAGCAGGTTAACACATAATCATTGTAAACAACAAAAAATACTGAACTGATTTTATTTAATTCAGAAAAGAAAATGATAAGTTTACAAGATTTTCTTATAGAATAAACAAAGAAAATATTACATTGTTATTTTTCATAAGCCTAGCTATCCTATCACTGGCTAGGTTCCTTAATTACAATTCATTTGCCTGACTTGATCTTTGCCTGCACAGAAGGTTCAGTAACCTCAGTAGGCTTCTTCCCTTTCAGAGCTTTCTTTTTTTGTTCTTCAGCCTTAATTTTTTGTCTTTCAAAATAGTGGAATGGTTTTGGAAAGTACTTACTTGGCTCCTGAGCATTAGCAGGTAGCTTCCCAGCCTTAACACTTCTTCTATGTTGAAGAATGGCTTCTTGTCCAGCTTGGTACTTGTTCCATTCCTGCTCTGAATACCACTTACCCCTATCATGGGTCTTATCCTTTACAGCCTTCCATGCAGTCAATATAATATTCCTGGATGTAGGGCTCCATTGCTCAAAGTCTGGTTTTAACTCAGCTTGCTCTCTGAACCTCTTCTTAGATAGTTGAGCTTCCTTTTGAGCTTCCAATGCAGCTTTTGACATTTCTACACTTTCCAGAATCACATTTTGTGCCTCTTGTGGAGGACTATACATTTTCTGCACTTCCTCTTGAATCATTTCAAAGTCTGCTGGGGGGTAGATCACCTGAGCAACTTCAGGCTGATCTCCTTCAAGATAGGCAGGTTGTATCTCAGATTCTACAACATTATCATCATCACATAAAGGAGGATATCCAAGAGTGACTCTGATGCTATTTGAAATCCATTTAGAATGGTCAGAGCTAGCTTTGACTATTAATCTCTCCCCCTTTATGACTTCTCTGGCAATATGATCTATCAAATCATCTTTTTGAAACCTGACTTGATTAATCACATAGTCAGTTCCTTCCTTAAAATAATCTCTGAATTTTGTCAAGAAATCATATATATTCTTTTGAGAGGCTTGACAAGTGGCCTGAACAACAACTATATCTTCCTTGATTTGCTTTGAAACTTCATCTTTCACAACAGTTTTTAAATCATTAATCTTTGTCAATATAGCAAAGTGTGACTCTTGAAGATTGTCATTCATTCTTATCTGGTTTTCAAGTACATATCCTTGCTTTACTTCAATTTCATCCACTTTAACTTTGATATCTTGTTGTTGCTTGGCCAGAAATACCACAACATTACCTCCTTTATAGAAACAATCTGGCATCTCCTTCTTATTTTGATTAACTTCAAATCTAATTGACTTGATGTCCTGGGCCAATTGAAATTGTAACTCTTTATGGGTTTCATCCACATACTTTTCTAAAGCTTGCCTTTGCTCATCCAGTTTCACTTGCATTTGGACCAGTAGTGAGCTGAAGTCCATGCTTGGAGCTGATGGTGTTGTGCCTATTCGCAATTGCTTTTTGTATCTAGAACTCTTTTTTCTCAAGGCAACCAGTTTTCTTTTTTTAGCCATTGAGGCTTCTTCATCTTCAGAAGAATCTGTTGTACTTTGAATATCAACTGTATCCTTACCAGCTGGGGCATCCTTAGACAACTCCCCCTCAGTCCTTAGAATATCTTTTTCTACTACAATCTGCTCCCCCTCAGTACTTGCTGGAGGAAGATCAGGGAATAGTTCTTCCATGGTGAATTCCTGTTGTATCTGTTCAAAAGGAACAAGATTAGCTTTTAAAATAAAACTTTCTCCCTGAACATTGCTGAGGAGAATACTACCAGATACCACTAGACTGTTGAGGAGATACTTACTGGCTCATGTTGAGCTTCTGTCTCAATAGTTTCTTGAGCTGCATTGTTGATTTATGATACTATATTCATTACAGTATCTGCAGCCAAGTCACTTTTTAAGGCAGCATCAATAATGCCTCCATGTTGGCCAGGCAACTCAGTTGCGTCAATGTTTTCTCCCCCCCGGAATGGAGTCCATCTGTTATTCTTTGGGCTCACTGCCCTTCACTAGTTCTCGAGCTTCTTTTTGTTGCTGGTCTTCATCAGTGCTAAAGACCACTTCCTCCTCTGAATCACTGGAGGATTCATCTTGTTGAACTACTTTCATCTTCTTTTTATCTTTCTTAATTTGCTCCTGAGGAGTAGTTACTTCCTTAGTCAAAACCCTATCCCACCTTTACAGAATTCTTACATCCATTCTCCTCATATGATTGATTTTAGATCCAGCTACTTGTTTCAGAACATCTGCTATTACAGAAGATAAACTAAACTCAGAATCCTTCCCAAGTTTGGTTTCTTAATTCCTTCTTGAATTTTGTCAAACACTACTGCTGCCCAGTCAGTTTTCTCTTTGAAAATAATCTTTATCATCAGGTTAAACATATGGACTAAAATTCGGTCATGTCCACCAGTCTTACATAGTATGACCTTCCCAACTATTTCTGATAAGAATTTTCCTTGGGAATTCATCCCTTTCCTAGTTATGGATGATCCAAACTTGAAATGGGGGCTCAGTCTGCACCAGCTTAATGCTTCTGTAGTTAGAGATGGAGTTATTTCATCAGTATCCTTCTCCAAGGGAAGCTGAAGAGATTTTCTGATTGTCTTCAATGTAAGCTTCACTCGAGATTCTTGAATAGTAACTTTGATTGTCTTTCCTTCAGAATCCATGGTAGCTGACGAGTAGAACTCCAAAACCTCCTTTTTCTAAATCTTGGTTGGTTCTGAGACCAAGTACTCCAAATCATTTTCTGAAATTAGGGCAATAACACCCTGAATTTCATTCGAAGCCGCCGTGAACCCTTCACGAACCAGCTCATATCCTTCATTGACTTTGTCTTCTTGATGAGACCTCATTGACGTAAGAGTTGAAAGAGAAGAGAAGAAAAGATCTTTGTCGAAAGAAGGTGTAGAGACAAGAATTCTGAAAGCGTAGTCGACCAGATTTTGGCTTCACCTATTTATAGTATAAGTGTAAGGGCAGGTCAAAAGACGTGCCTAAGTCGACAAGTTTTCACACGTGTCGACAGAAATGACCTAGGTCTCGAAAGAACTTAGGTTAAGTCGACACAGCTATGTGTCGACATTCTAATGCATGAGTCGACCACACTTATTTTAAGTCGACACATTTATTTGTCGACATACTTGTGTCAGTGTCGACACACTTGTGTCTGTGTCGACACAGGCTACTAAAGCCTCGACAGAGTTGTGTCGACACCAATTCTTATGTGTCGACATAAAAATTCTCTATGCATAAGGTCTCAACAAGGTTGTGTCGACACTAATTCTTCTGTCAACACAGATACTGTTTCTGTGTCGATACATCCTTTTACTGAGTCGACACAACATACTGAGTGTGTCGACACAACTTGCTTGTGTCGACACAAACATTGTACTTAGACAAATTTCTAGAGAAATTTGGTGCTTACATATTCTCCTTAGGGAAGCTTGTGCTAACCTATTTTAGGTTCAACATATCTAATTCAATTTTAAAATAATTGAATTTAGTTTCATCAAGAGGTTTTGTAAAAATATCAGCTATTTGATTATTTGTTTTCACAAATTCTAGGCTAATATTTTCCTTCTCTACATGTTCTTTAATGAAATGAAACTTAATTTCTATATGTTTGGTCCTACTATGTGATACAGGATTCTGAGCAATAGAAATAGCACATGTAGAATCACAAAATAGTGGAATTATACTTACCTTGATGTCATAGTCTTCAAGTTAATGTTTTATTCACATCAATATTGCACAGCAGCTACCTGCAGCTATATACTCTGATTCAGCTGTTGATATAGCTACACTGGTTTGCTTGCTGATTAATGACACCAGCCTCCCACCAAGGAATTGACAAGTTCCTGTGATACTCTTCCTGTCTTCTTTGCATCCAGCAAAGTCTGCATCTGAGATACCAGTTAGTAGGAAATCTCTATTCTTATGGTACCAAAAGCCTAGATTAGGTGTGCCCTTAAGATATCTCAATATTCTCTTAACTGCAGTGTAATGAGATTCCTTTGGGCAAGCTTGATACCTAGCACAGACACATGTTGAATACATGATGTCAGGTCTACTAGCAGTCAAATAGAGTATGGAGCCAATTATCCATCTATATAAAGACTCATCAACAGGTTTCCCTGCCTCATTTTTTCCTATAGGCGTACTTGTTCTCATTGGAGTTTTCATGGTAGAAGCTGAGTCCATATCATACTTTTTAATCAACTCATTGGTGAACTTAGACTGAGATATGAACAATCCACTATCAGTCTGTCTAACTTGAAGTCCTAATAAGAACTTCAGCTCACCCATACTGCTCATCGATCTCAAACTTCCCTTGCATGAGTTTTGCAAACTTTCTACAAAAGTTGTTTTCAGTAGAACCAAAGATAATGTCATCCACATATATCTAGACTAGTATTATCGTGACATTAGATTCCCTATAGAATAGAGTTTTATCTATTTTTCCTCTAGAGAAATTATTCTCTATAAGGAAAGCAGACAAGGTCTCATACCAAACCCTTGGAGCTTGTTTCAAACCATATAGAGCTTTCCTAAGCCTATATATAATCAGGAAAATGAGAATCTACAAAACCTGAGGGTTGTTCAACATAGACTTCCTCTTTTAGATCCCCATTCAGAAATGCTGATTTCACATCCATCTAGTATACCTTGAACCCTTGATAGGCAGCATAGGCCAAGAACAGAATTATAGCCTCCAGCCTTGCCACTGGAGCAAAGGTTTGATCAAAGTCAATACCTTTCTCTTGCCTGTAGCCTTTTGCTACAAGTCTTGCCTTGTTCTTTATTATAGTGTCATTCTCATCAAGCTTGTTCCTGTAGATCCACTTAGTTCCTATTATGTTGTGATCCTTAGGTTTAGACACAAGTTCTCAGACTTTACACCTTTTGAACTGACTGAGCTCTTCTTGTATTGTATCAATCCAGTTGGAGTCTTGTATTACTTCTTCAATCTTCCTGGGTTCTATCTGAGACAGGAAGCTAGAACAAAGAACTATGTTCATGCTCCTGCTCCTTGTCAGAACACCTTGACTTGCATCACCAATGAATTGGTGAACTGGATGATCCTTCAGGTGTCTCCTTGCTGGAGGAAATCTGTCATCATTATGGCTTTCTTCAATTTCCTAAACTTGATGCTCCACACTATCTTCTTCATCTAGTGGGACTTGTTCTCCTCCTGGATAGCTGGTATCTTTATCTTCATCTAGCCTAGCAGGAACATCTTCATTGATGGTCAGCTTGTCCAGCCTATCTGTTAGACCTGTAGAACTAACTGAAGAACTAGACAATTCACTGTTAATAAACTTTGACTCATCAAATACAACATGCACAGATTCTTCTACAACTTGGGTAGTCAAATTGTAGATTATGTATGCTCTACTTTGGTTGCTATACCTAACAAATATCCCTTCTAGGGATTTGGCAGCAAACTTTGTTTGGTAGTGCTTACCATTGACTAGTACAAAATACTTGCTACCAAAGATTCTGAAGTAAGATATGTTTGGTTTTCTGCCTTTCAAAATCTGATAGGGAGTCATCTTGTGTTCCTTATTGATGAAGACTCTATTGAGCACATGACATGCAGTATTAACTGCCTCAGCCCAGAAGTATTCAGGGAGAGTAGTGTCATTTAGTAGTGTTCTACTAGCCTCAATTAGAGTCCTATTATTTCTTTCAGCAACACCATTTTGCCGAGGAGTTCTAGGTGAAGAGAATTCCTTATGAATCTCAAGCTCTTCATAGAATTTTGTCATACATTCAGACTGAAATTCAGTTTCATGGTCACTTCTTATTTTGACCACTGAACTGTTGTATTCATTCTATATTTGTCTAACAAAAATCTGAAAAATAGTTGGGGTTTCAGATTTCTGCATCAAGAAGAAAACTCATGTATATCTAAAATAGTCATCCACAACAACTAGTGTGTATACTTTCCTACCAAGACTGTGAACTGTCATAGGACCAAACAAATCCATATGCATGAGATACAAACATCTCATTGAATCTTTGATGTCAAGTGCTTGGAAAGAGGACTTAGTCTGCTTGCCCTTTTGGCAAGCTGAACGCACACCCTCTTTGATGCACTTAACTTGAGGATCATTCCTCACTAATCCCATGCTGAACAGAAGTCCTATAGACTTATAATTCAGATGTGTTAGCCTCTTGTGCCATTTGACACATAGAGAAGCTTTCTCTCCTGCAGACAAATATGTGAGTTGTTAAACTCACAATCTAGGTTAAGGCAATACACATTTCCTTTCCTAGTGCCAGTCAAAATGATTTTTTGATCACTTGACCTTCTTATTTGGCACTCCCTTTTGAGAAAAGAGATGTCATAACCTAGATCACTAAGTTGACTTATGTTAATCAGGTTATGTTTTAGACCCTTCACATAAGCCACTTTAGTGATTGTAATTGAATCACTAGAGATGTTACCAAATATTTTGATGATTCCTTTTTTTGATCCACCAAAGATTACTTTGGGTCCATTCTCTATGGGTACATAGTCCTTCAATATTTTTCTTATTCCAGTCATGTGTCTGGAACAGCCACTATCCAAGTACCATATAGGGGTTTGGTTACTTGGATTCACCTACAATAAATAAAAAATTACGTACCCTTAGAACCCAACTTGCTAGTGGGTCCTAGGTCCTTATTAGTTTGAAATCCTACAGTTATTCTAATAGAAAAACTACTCTTTGTTTTAACACTTGTGTTAAACCAGCAATCCATGACAAAGTGGTCCACCTTGCCACAACACCAACACTCAAACCTATTATACTTTTTCTTAGGTGCAGACATTACTACTTTGTTGACAGTAGTCTTGTTAGGTGTTGGTGCTAGAGCAGCAAATTTCAAGAATTCCTCTTGAATACGATGGGCATGCCTATAGAGTGGCCTATTGGCATTTGCACCCTTGCCCATGTGATTTTCACACTCACAATGACCATATTTAGTGTCATGATCATACATGTTAGTAGGATTCATCACCTTCTTAAAGAAAATAGGAGGCTTAGCAGCTAGAGGCTGAACTGGGGCCTTACCTTTTCTATGAGAACTGGTAGCCCTAGTTCTTCCCTTAAAGCCTAAACCAGACTTCCGTTTATGTGGAATAAAATTATCTATCAAGGGTAAGACAGATTTTGGCTTGGAGAATTTAGTCACTAGCTCTCTCTCTTGCTGAAGTTTTGCCTCCAGTTTCTTGATATGATTCTCTTATAAAGAGATTGTGCCCATCTGAATAACTGTAATGTTCTTCAGATTGACAACCTCATTCAGTTTTAGATCCAACAACTTTGCTGAATCTGCTGCAACCAGCTTAAGGAACTCAATTTTCTTGGTCTGCTCTTTAATAAGAAACTTGTTCTTCTTCAGAGCTTGCAGCAACCCACCATACTCATCAATGAGTTGGTTTACATCCCCCTCAGACTCAGATCCATCCACCTCTCTTGAAGCAGATCTTCTGATTCTGATCCAGTATAGTAATCTGAAGCTAAAGAAGAATTGCATACCTTACTTGGTCCAGACTGATCTTAGCACTGATCACCTTCAGATTGAGCCATCAGCCCTTTATAGTCGTGTTCTTCAACTCTATTTATGGAGTCCAGCATCTGTAGGAATTTTAGTTCCCTAGAATCCTCTTTTGTTGAGAATAACCCAACATATGCTTCTACTTCTTCTTCTCCAGATTTTGAAGATGAAGAGTTTGTCCAACTCTTTTCCTTCTGAGCAACTAGAGACTTCTCCTTCTTGCCTTTAACTTACTGTTTTTCTTGTCTTTTGGCTCCTTTCTTTTGTCAGGACAGTCAGCTATGACATGTCTAGGCCTGTTGCAGCAATAACACACAATCTTAGTATTAGATTGTTTATCAGGTCTAGAGGCATACCTGTCCTCCTTGGGAGTCTTCTTCTTCCTATAATATTCATCCTTGGAGTAGGATGTTGATGATGGCTTGGTTCTCCATTTCTTTTTCTTCATGAACCTTTGTAATTATCTTGTAAAAGCAGCAAAGTCCTCATCAGAAGTATGACTATCTGATGTACTATTATCAGAAATTCCTTCTTCTGCCTCAGCACTCTTACTGGGTGGAGAAAGAGATTTTCTCCTACCCTTTCTAGAGCCTTCAGCCTTGAAGGCTACTGACTTTTATTTAAACTCAGATCTGCTAACCATCTCCTCTTCTTTCCTAGCAGTAAGCTGTATTTCATATGATAACAGCTTTCCAAACAGTGTGGGTGGAGGTGTATCAGCCAGCCTGACCACTTCTCTGATGGCACAAATCTTAGTGTCCCAATCCTTTGTTAGGGACCTAAGAAACTTATCATTCAGTTCATAAGTGTTGAAGACTCTTCCATAGGTCATCAACTCATTCACTATTCTAAAGAACTTCTTATAACATTTAGCTATGCTGTCAGATTTAGCTTGTCTAAAGCTCTCATACTCCTGATTCAGCATAGACTTCCTGTCCTCTCTGACTTCTTCTATGCCCTCCATGTAGACAATCAATGTGTCCCACATTTCTTTGGAGGTTTTACAGTGGACTAGATTCTGAAATGTGGCATCATCTATGACACTTACAATAATGTTCTATGCTCTTTTGTCTAGTGTTGCCATGATGATTTCATCCTTAGTCATTTCAGAATAACTCTTTGGAGTTTGAATGTTTGCATCAAGAACTGATACCTTCATTGGAATGAAGGGGCCTTCCTGTACTATGATATAAATTCTTGGATCAGATGCTTCCATAAATAACCTGACCCTTTCCTTCCAAATGCCAAAAGATTCTTTCATGCAGATGGGTAATTTCATAGATCCAAATTCTTTTTGATTCTCATTTGAACTCATTCTTGATATTTGTTATTTGCCTTGGAGAATAACTCTGACTATTAAGTCAATCTTTGAGCAACCTCCCTCTGATACCACTTGAAAGACTTTATTTGAAGAGCCTAAACACCTAGAGGGGGGGTGAATAGGTTCTAATCCTTTTTAAATTCTTTTTTTAGGCAAATAGTTAGATGAATCTTCAGCACAGATTATTCAATACACAGAATATAAAACACATCACAGCATACACCAGATTTATAGTGATTTCCCAAGATATGGGTACATCCACTTTCCCCCTTCGCCTATCCAGTAGATAACTGGATTCAGCCTAACTTCCTTCCACTGGTTCGGATCTGCAGATCTTACAATCTCAGAACCAAAATGATTCCTACAGCTCAGACTTAACTACCTCAGATTCTTCCCCAGAATCCTACCTCAGGCCTTATGTAACGACCACATCCGTTAAATGACGTATAGTAGAAGGTCCGGCCGGGGCCCCACACTATATGCCACAAACAGACGGTGAGGTCACAGGATAATACCAAACCATACGAACCCTAACTCAGAGCATTCTAGCGGAAGCTTATGAAGTACAAGAACTCATACCATTGAATGTCCACTAATATACAAATATCACATTTATATATATAACCAGGAATGTTCACACCACACCGCACACGGCCTTAGGGCCTTACAGGTTACTCTTTACAACACATATACTTTCATACATCGGCACGCAGGCCGGCCACACATGAAATCCAACACTTCGCACGGCCTTCAAGGGCCTATCAGCAGCATGGGCTTTTGCCCGCTCAATCCATCAGCCCGCAACACCTGCATATGGACATCCACCCCACGGGTGATAAACAAAGCAACGGTCAGCATTCAGCTGACCAATTATAACGACCCCACCCCTTACCCGGGGCAGTGGTTCCTTCCCTGCATGTATAGCAATTTCAACATATAAAGCACATACACCCAACATCACAAACGCCGGCCTCAATGCCAGGCGCTCCGTGCACTCAGGGCACCTTTTATGGTTTGTACTTGGTAGGCGGGCATAAGCCTCCAAACCCTTGTTGAAGACCTCACGCACCCGTCTCACTCAGAGGTACGCACCACACCAAAACCCGTGAGCACTATCAGTCGACCTACCCCCGTAGTGTAACAAGCCTAGGGAATTCGCCCTGCTGCTTTGCTACCAATCGACCGCTCACCCGATCTTAACATTGCCACTTGGTGAAATGGGCATAAGCCTCCAAACCCCTGTTGAAGACCTTACCCACCCACCCACTCAGAGGTGTCCGCACTCCATCAACCAGCTCTTACAAGCATACAACCAAAGGAGCTATGCAAAGCATCCTATACACCAAACACATCGTCCTCACCATCTCCGCAAGCTAAACGATGCATACACGGAGTCTTCTCCGGATCGCAATATAAACATCACCAATCCCGACATACGTCTGGATGGGCTTCACACAGCATGCCTATGCCGTACTACAGACTTCCGGCTCTAGATGCAGACTCAACTGCTGGAATCACTTCCGCGTTTCCATCTCTTGATGGAGGATCCCATGCACATGCAAAACAAAGGGCTTCACCTGCCCAAGGAAGAAAGATCGTTACCCTTGACGATCGCTTCGGCGCCATAGAAAACTAGCCGGATGGAAATCACTGCAGCGGCCTTGCCTCCGCAACGCTGCACTCGGCTCTCTATTCGGCTCGACGAAGCTCCACCGGCCTCCTCCTCCTCCTCCTCCAAGCTCTCCTCTCTTTCTTAAGAAGAAAGGCTAAGTGGAATGAGCTTTCAACTCAATCCACGGCCTTAAAGAGGCTGGAAATGCTATGGACCATACGATCCAAATAGAAGGAAACGAACGGCCGAGATCTGCCCAAGAAACCCACTTTTTGCCTGACACGGCCTGTGACACGCCCGTGTCACAGGCCGTGTACCCTTAAGCGGCACACGCGGTTTGGAACCGACTGAACAACACGGGGCTCGACACGCCCGTGTCGAACCTGACACGCCCGTGTCAGTCTTGAGACACGCCCGTGTCCCCTGCTACACGGCACCCATCGTCTTCCAAAACCAGTACACGGGTCGGAACACGGCAGCCGACACGCCCGTGTCCAGCCTGACACGCCCGTGTTCATGGCCGTGTTCACGGCCGTGTACGGCTCTGACCCGAATAGGCCAACTTTGAGATTTAAATCGAACACGCCCTGGGACACGCCCGTGTCCCAGGCCGTGTACCCCCGACACGCCCTGGGACACGCCCGTGTCCCAGGCCGTGTCTACCAGCTTGCTACTCAACAATGTGTACACACATATTTTGAGTTCTGGGGTGTTACAACCCTCCTCTCCTTATAGAAATTTCGTCCCGAAATTTAGCGCAACGCACAAGTATCAACACAACCACGCTGTTGCGATACAACCCAAAACGATCCAGGTTTAGAGCTCAGAGGCCACAGCTTGGCTCGCCCCATGGAATCATACCACCACATTGTTTGACCCAAACAGAAAAACATACATACATACAATAGACAACATAATAAAGTGCACACTCCACTTTATTTCGGCTTCTCCGCATCTCGCAGAATCCGTCTAGCGGCCTCCATTAAGTCCAAAGCACGGATTTGCTGTTCTGCTTGATTTGAGCTTTGCGGCTCCTGCATCTCAAGAGTGTATAATCGCGGTTGCGCCCGCGATGCAGACGACTCTGCCACAGCTTTACCCTTCTCGTCATAAGACGCACCTGACTTTCTTTCACCCTTGGACGCACCATTCCAGCAAAATCGCGCGATATGTCCTGGCCTCCCACAAATGAAACATGTCCGCGGCTCAACCCGTTCTTGCCCTAACGTTGCTCCTGACGCAACATCGGAAGAAGTTTGTTCAGCAGGCCTGAACCGCTTCTTATCACGTTTCCTGAAATCGGACTGCTCTGATGGCGGAACTTTGAAGTCGGACTTTTCTACCGCTATGATCTTCTTCTCCCGCACCCGCTTCAAATCCTTCTCTAGCGCACTAGCGGTATGCACAAATGCTTGGAATCCTTGGTTCACTGAACTTGGGAGAGCCAACCTCAGCTCATCACGCAGCCCTTCATAGAACCTATTCGTCTTTCGCGCCTCTTCCGCAAACGTCGATCCCGCATACCGACCAAGTCTGGTAAACGCATGCAGATAATCGTCTACGGTCTTATCACCCTGTACCAGACGTTGGAATTCATTTTCCATTGCAATTCTCTGCGTCATGGGCAAATATTTCGCCCAAAACAATCTAGAAAATTCGTCCATCGATATGTCGCCCAAATCTCTCCCGCCCAACTGGTGCAACTCGATCTCATCCCACCAAAGCCTCGCCTCTCCTTCCAGGAGGAAAGTGGCTAACGGGACTTTCTGCTCCTCACTAATCCTGAGCGCAGCCAGGATTCTTTTCACTCGAGAGAGCCAATCCTCGGCCTCTGTTGGAGACGTTGCCCCGACAAACGTAGGCGGATTAAACTCCATAAAGTGCTTAAGTTGCTCGTCCGCTGCTTGCACAGCAACCGGAACCTCAACATGCTCTTGCCTCGCACCAACCTCAACATGCTCTTGCCTCGCACCAACGTGCACTGGCGCCACAGCGGGCCTCGCTTGTCCAAAAGGTTGTGCCTGAAGCATAGCAAAGATCATCTCCGCAACTAAGCGCACCGTTTCCGCAGAAGGGGGAGGTGTAGGCACCTCAGGTGGTGCCGCACTCTCATCCGAACGCTGGGGCTCCGACTGCCCAGCTCCACTCCTCGTCACCTATAGGTGAACAAGATAGCATTACTTTCCATGGTAATACGGCAAACTCACCGAAAAGACACACACACACACATTCCTAGTGGACATTCTTGAGTTCATTAGCATTACAGCAGGTCGCACGAACACGTGCTCGCCACCCCATAAAAGAATTCGACCACGAATTCGGAAGGGAAGACCGACAAAACCTCTGATACCAAAATGTAACGACCCCATCCGTTAAATGACGTATAGTAGAAGGTCCGGCCGGGGCCCCACACTATATGCCACAAACAGACGGTGAGGTCACAGGATAATACCAAACCATACGAACCCTAACTCAGAGCATTCTAGCGGAAGCTTATGAAGTACAAGAACTCATACCATTGAATGTCCACTAATATACAAATATCACATTTATATATATAACCAGGAATGTTCACACCACACCGCACACGGCCTTAGGGCCTTACAGGTTACTCTTTACAACACATATAATTTCATACATCGGTACGCAGGCCGGCCACACATGAAATCCAACACTTCGCACGGCCTTCAAGGGCCTATCAGCAGCATGGGCTTTTGCCCGCTCAATCCATCAGCCCGCAACACCTGCATATGGACATCCACCCCACGGGTGATAAACAAAGCAACGGTCAGCATTCAGCTGACCAATTATAACGACCCCACCCCTTACCCGGGGCAGTGGTTCCTTCCCTGCATGTATAGCAATTTCAACATATAAAGCACATACACCCAACATCACAAACGCCGGCCTCAATGCCAGGCGCTCCGTGCACTCAGGGCACCTTTTATGGTTTGTACTTGGTAGGCGGGCATAAGCCTCCAAACCCTTGTTGAAGACCTCACGCACCCGTCTCACTCAGAGGTACGCACCACACCAAAACCCGTGAGCACTATCAGTCGACCTACCCCCGTAGTGTAACAAGCCTAGGGAATTCGCCCTGCTGCTTTGCTACCAATCGACCGCTCACCCGATCTTAACATTGCCACTTGGTGAAATGGGCATAAGCCTCCAAACCCCTGTTGAAGACCTCACGCACCCACCCACTCAGAGGTGTCCGCACTCCATCAACCAGCTCTTACAAGCATACAACCAAAGGAGCTATGCAAAGCATCCTATACACCAAACACATCGTCCTCACCATCTCCGCAAGCTAAACGATGCATACACGGAGTCTTCTCCGGATCGCAATATAAACATCACCAATCCCGACATACGTCTGGATGGGCTTCACACAGCATGCCTATGCCGTACTACAGACTTCCGGCTCTAGATGCAGACTCAACTGCTGGAATCACTTCCGCGTTTCCATCTCTTGATGGAGGATCCCATGCACATGCAAAACAAAGGGCTTCACCTGCCCAAGGAAGAAAGATCGTTACCCTTGACGATCGCTTCGGCGCCATAGAAAACTAGCCGGATGGAAATCACCGCAGCGGCCTTGCCTCCGCAACGCTGCACTCGGCTCTCTATTCGGCTCGACGAAGCTCCACCGGCCTCCTCCTCCTCCTCCTCCAAGCTCTCCTCTCTTTCTTAAGAAGAAAGGCTAAGTGGAATGAGCTTTCAACTCAATCCACGGCCTTAAAGAGGCTGGAAATGCTATGGACCATACGATCCAAATAGAAGGAAACGAACGGCCGAGATCTGCCCAAGAAACCCACTTTTTGCCTGACACGGCCTGTGACACGCCCGTGTCACAGGCCGTGTACCCTTAAGCGGCACACGCGGTTTGGAACCGACTGAACAACACGGGGCTCGACACGCCCGTGTCGAACCTGACACGCCCGTGTCAGTCTTGAGACACGCCCGTGTCCCCTGCTACACGGCACCCATCGTCTTCCAAAACCAGTACACGGGTCGGAACACGGCAGCCGACACGCCCGTGTCCAGCCTGACACGCCCGTGTTCATGGCCGTGTTCACGGCCGTGTACGGCTCTGACCCGAATAGGCCAACTTTGAGATTTAAATCGAACACGCCCTGGGACACGCCCGTGTCCCAGGCCGTGTACCCCCGACACGCCCTGGGACACGCCCGTGTCCCAGGCCGTGTCTACCAGCTTGCTACTCAACAATGTGTACACACATATTTTGAGTTCTGGGGTGTTACACCTTAGCCCTACCTCAGCCTTTATAACTAGGCTTACAACTCAGACTTATCACAAGTCCTACACCTCAGGCTATCAGCCCTATCTCAGCCTTTATAATTTCAGGCTTACAACTCAGATCTAATAATAGATCTTACAAGAAATTGAATGTATTAAGAAATAGAAACATTCACCAGCTAGATTTCTCTGTTGGTGTACCCTTCTTGATCAGTTCTTGAATGAACTGACCCTTCTGATCCAACCTGACTTAGCTTTTCAAAACTTCTTGATAGAACCAAAATAAGGTGGATCTTCTCTTGTTGTTGAAGTTGATCTTCAGTCAGCTTCTTCCTTAAATAAAGATTGAAATCTGAATCTTACTTGCAGACAACTCTGGATCTGCCTTCGTAAGGGTTTCCCCTGTTCTTGTTGAAGAAATTCTCTCGTTTTCTCCTTTTTTTAATCGATCATCATCTGGTTGTTACAGATCTGACTCTTATATAGAGATTTATCTACGGTTACCGGCTGATCCGGTTTATAACAAACTTTTGACAGTTCTGACAGAGGTGTCAGACCGGTTGGATATGATAGCTGTCAAGTCACCAGACATATCAGTAGATTCTTTAAAGTTATTCCAACTCAGCACAAATCACTCAGCAGACAACTTCATATGTGTCGACACATATAGGTTAAGTGTCGACACAAGTTTTCATGGTGTCGACACAATACTCTAAGTGTCGACACAGTCATACTTCTAATTCTCGACACTTCTTCTGTTGTATGTGTCGACACAAGTCCTGTGTGTCGACACAGCAACTTCTTGTCTCGACATATCTGTTGCAGACAGATGACGTTTAGTGTTTGTCAAACGACGTTGAGTGTGTGTCGACACAACTGCTTCAAGTGTCGACACAGCTGTTGCTGGCAGATTGCGTTGAGTGTGTGTCGACAGCGTTGAGTGTGTCCAAAAGGCGTTGAGTGTGTGTCGACACAAGTCCTGTGCGTCGACACAATTGCTTCTGGTGTCGACACAGCTCTTGAGTGTCGACACAACTTCAGCTTTAAATATCGACACAACTTCTTCATTAGTGTCGACACAGTTTTTGGGTGTCGACACAACTTCTTCATAAGTGTCGACACAAATTCTGGGTGTCGACACAAGTCCTTCAAAAGTGTCGACACAGTCGTCTGGGTGTCGACACATCTTCTTCACAAGTGTCGACACTTGTACTTAGAAAATTTCTTCAAATTCTTAAACCTGCACAATGTAACTCAAACATCTACCAAATATAAATTGATGCATATCATTGACTAAGATGAGACTTCTTCAAATCTGATACACATTTTTTAATGTACCCAACATATACCTACATACATATATGTATGTATATATATCTATCATATATATATCTATCATATATATATCAATATACATATCTTCAAGCATATCAAACACTGATCCCCTCAATCGTTTGATCAAAGAACATATTAAATCTCATTCTTTAGATGTAGAGAAAGAAAGAAAGATTGAAAAGAGAGGGGGAGAGAGAAAAAGAATATTGATAGGCCTCTTAAACCTATATGAGAGAGAGAAATTAATTTTTTACGGCAAAACGTACATTTTCTTTAAAAATTAAAATCTTGATTTATATTTTTTACAATCGTTTTGAGTACTCATATATATATGTTGCGGGTGTAGCCCGTTTTGATGAGAGCGCAGTCCGCAGCGACACATCGAGCACGGGCGAATCCCGTGCGCAGACGGGTGAAGCCCGCCTGGATGCGGCCGAAGGCCACCCGAGAGCATCGAGCACGGGCGTAGCCCGCACGACAATACCTCGTGCCCCGCACGACGATACCCAGTGTCCCCCGCGACAATATCCTAGCCACGGCTGTGCGGGCAATGGGATCATGCGGCGGGGGAGGCGATATTTGGCGAGGGCAGCGACATTCGATGGAGCGGCAACGACATTCGGTGAGGGTGTGGACATTCGGCGTACACTCAGGTCTGAACAGTTGGAGTCGAGATTCTAGCTCTTGAAATTCATAATGCTCAACACACAATGGATGAAAATCACAAAAAATTCAAGGAGCACCTTATGTCAAAAACTTAAGATTCTAGCTCAGGCAAACTCTGGTGGAGTGATAAATATATTGGGAGACTCGAATTATGTTTTATAAGAATAAATCACAATCCATCAACCTAAACGCTTAACTTAATGGGTAAGGATCACTAGTAGTATATTAAGAACTCAAAATCATATTTCAATTCAAATATGAGACTCTCTTTTTACTTTACATCTCTATAACTCTTTACAACCCCTTCACATGAGAGAGGCCAACCCACCGGCCATTCTACAATGAAAGCTCCATGAATTCATACATACCAAACATTATAGAAGATGACCAAGCAAAAAATTATCATTACCTAGGTGGCATTTCCATGACATTGCTCTTGAAATTTGATGTTGGTTTGCTTATATATATTGAATTCAGAACAACATTCTGTTACAGTGAAAATTGGAGCTCTATAGTAAGAGAACTTCTCATACCCAAAACTTACCTTGTAAAGCATCGGGCGTCACTCCCCAAAACCACGTGGTTAGGGGAGGAGTGGTCACCCCGCTTATACAGCCAGGACCAAGGAGCATGCTAGGCGGTGTGGGACTAAACCATCCCTTTTAACGAGTCGCGACACACGCTCGGACATCACCGTTAATTCCATGTGGCGCACTCAACACCCCCCCCCCCCCCCGCCACGTGTCCCTCTGCTCTGATACCATGTAAAGCATTGTGACGTCACTCCCCAAAATCACGTGATTAGGGGAGGAGTGGCCACCCCGCTTATACACCCAGGACCAAGGAGCACACTAGGCGGTGTGGGCTAAACCACCCCTTTTAACGAGTCGCGGCATACGCTCGGACATTACCGTCCATTCCACGTGGCACACTCAACATACCTGATTCAATATCAACAAGCTTTGAAAGCCCTTCTTCATCAGTACACTATCATGCATTTGATCTCAATGTGGATTAGAGAAGATGAATCCATGAGAGGCCTAAACTAAAAGCACCAGCCTTTACAATTACCTCAATCAAAAGCTTCCACAACAATAAGATTCGAAATTAGAAAAGGGCATTCATACAATGAGATGAATTGCATCACATCTCCACAAAATTCAAGCACAGAATTTAACAAAAGGGCTTTCGGATTTTTGCAAAATGGTTAGTGGAATTTGATTTCTCTTGTCGAGACAATGAATTTTGACAACTTATATGCCAAAAACGGTGGCGAGATGGGGAAAAATGTTGGGAAAAATAGCACGATCCCGACCAGGGCACCTGTAGCGGATTTACAAGCAAGACAAATACAAGCACAACAATAATAAAATGACAACAATTTTTAACGTGGAAACCCAATAAGGTGAAAACCACGGGACTATCAGCATCCACCTTTGAAAGCCCCCACTATAAGGCGTGAAAATCACGCACAACAAATTACAGGGCTTTCACCACCGCCACATACACAAGGCACAATTTCCACCATCGATCCACAACGAATCACCACCACCTACACAAGGTACCAGTTCCACAAAGGAATACAAAAAACTCTCCTTGCTGCAAAAGCATAAATCTCTTCTCCCACAACCACACAAGGATTGACAAGGGAAAAACAAGCGAGAAATCAAGAAACCATTACCCAATGGATTGAAAAATCCATTCCGAATGCCGCAAAGGAGAAAGGCTACACAAAGCCCCTTCTTCTTCAGAATCCGACGATCCGATCTTCGATACTCTTCTCCGAGATCTTCTCTTGATCTTCCTCCACTCAAATCTCTCTTGGAATGAATGTTTTGGCCTTGGAATTGGCTTCCATTTATAGGCCCAAAACAAATGCTACCTAACCCCAAAAATGGTGGTAGGTGTTACCTAACACCTAATTTGGTGGTAGGTACCACCTAACTCCAAATTGTGCTCATTTTAGTTCGGTTATGGAGCGCTTCTCGACGAACCCTGAGCCCAGGCAGCTCCAACATCGCTCCGGCCTCCAAACATAAACATCACGAGCAGCTACAAGCGTGCCCGGTGGTTTTTACCGACTCGTATGGGAACCACACCCTAACAAAAAATGACTCTGGTAAAATGTAGACGTTTAGGATGATGTCTGACCCCCTCTTGTTAAAATTTTTGGATACGCCCCTTGGTACAACAAAGATTACCCAAAGCCTCAACTATAGAAATAATGAGTAGGAGACAAAGAGGAGCAACAAAAGTGGGATGCGAGACTCATACCTCATACCTCGGTGGTTGCGACTGTAACTGCCGATGAAAGAGAAATTAGGGGCTTGTTTGGAGCGGCGATCACGCGAGGGCGTATTACTGCTGAACCGCTACCGTCTGACTGTGGCCCCAGCAAACAAGCGGTCCCCGCGGCAGGGCGGTTTCATCCGTGCGACCGGTGCAGATCCGCACTGCCAAACAAAGCCTAAGTGAAAGCGACGAGAATCTCCGTAGCAGATTTGAATGTTTGGACGGCGAAAATGAACGGAGTAACGATCCCTCAAAATCCCTTGCCATCCTCCAATTTGTAAGTGGAAGAGAATGCTCTCGTCAAGGAGAAGAGTCACCCCCATTTAATTCCAACGCAATTACTCCTGTGGGTGCCTCTTCCTCTCCACATGCGCCACTCTAGTTTTCCCATTCCGAGCATTACGTTACAATTTTGATGCTGTCAGCGAGGAGGGACTATGGCGAGGGGCGGACGCTATCATTGACCATGGCGAGGCGGGTTCTAGCGAAGAGAGGACACATGAGATCGAGAATCCATTAGGCGATATTGAATATTCGGGCGAACAAAGGGAACGACTATCGGGAAGAAACGTTCATAGAGGCATTTTCACAAACACCTGGAATGCAGTTCGTGGCAGGATCAAATTGCACATTTCCTATAACATTGGGATAGTCCTGGAGAGAAGATGAAGCGTAGAGTTAGGGGAAGCACAGAAGGTGAAGTAGGTGAAGTGGAGGTTGAAGATTATTGAACGATTCCTATTAATTTCATGCTATTCTCAAGTCTCAATATTTTTTTTGAATATTATACAGATGTATATATTTGTGTCGATAAGCAAAAAAAAAAAAAAAAAAAAGAGTTGCGAAGATGAGAATGCTTAGGTGGATATGTGGACACAACAGACTGAATAGAATTAGGAATGAATGTATCAAGGATAAGACAGAAGTAGCAACAATTGCAGAGAAAATGCGAGAAGCTCGACTAAGATGGTTTGGACACGTACAAAGGAGACCATTAGAAACACATGCTAGGCATTGTGAGAGTCTAGTCACTAGGCATGTTAAATAAGAGTAGGGTAGACCAATAAGAACTTGTAATGAAACTAAACTATAAGAAAAGATATGATATACTCAGGCATTAGTGAAATTATGACAAAAGATAGGACACAATCGCGACAAACGATCCATATAGCCGACCCCACTCACTATAAGAAAAGATATGAAATACTCAGACATTAGTGAAATTATGACAAAAGATAGGACACACATAAAAAGATAGGACACAATCGCGACAAATGATCCATAGAGCCGACCCCACTCTAGTGGGATAAAGGCATTATATATATATATATATATATATATATATATATATATATATATATATATATATATATATATATATATATATATATATATATATATATATATATAAATTATAAAGATATATGAAATGGTTTTTAAAACCATGCTTTTAAAAGTCATTTGAGTAATCTCAGCCGTCGGATCATGGATGCAAAATTCAGCTACCGTCCGATCAAATCAACCCTCTCCAGATTTTTTTATAGGACTCCTAAACCTACTGTAGGACAGCCCTAAACCTATGTTAAATATTTTAAAAATTGACCAAAGGAGGACGGCCAACCCGCCAACAACTTCCACCAGCCCGCCCGCCTCGCCCGCAAGCACAATACCATTAGCCCGCAAGCCCGCGAGGTTAAGGCCCGTCATAACAACACTTCTTCTTACAACACAAAAACAATACCAGAAAGAGCAAAATGAAATGGCGGTGTGAGACTAAATCCCGTCTGGTATTAATACAATCCCAGGCGAGATTAAATCCCGCCTAAGTGTGGGATTTAATCTCGCTGACTTAGGCGGGATTAAATCTCGCTGACTTAGGCGGGATTTAATCCAGCCAACTTAGGCGGGATTAATCCACCCCGCTGGATTAATCCGCTGGGATTAATCCACCCCGCTGGATTAACCCAGCTGGAATTAATCCCGCGGGATTAATCCACTGGGATTAATCCAGCCCGCTGGATTAATCCAGCTGGAATTAATCCCGCTGGATTCAATCCCAGCGGGATTTCCCGCCTGCTTAGGCGGGGAGTGGGCGCAGCCCGCCGGGGGGCGGGCACCGGCTTGGCACTCGCATTGATGCGGGCGCAGCCCGCATCGACTCGTCGTGGGTTGCTTCGCCAGCCGGGTGCGGGCGAAGCCCGCCGTCACGGGCCGGGTACTGTGGCGCGTAGTCATAGGGGCGGAGCCCCGTGTCGGGCACTTATATATATATATATATATATATATATATATATATATATATATATATATATATATATATAATATATATATATATATATCTTTATACTATAAGGAAACCCCTAATGAGGGCATGGTGTAACATTTATATCCCAAAATACCCTCATTAAAACAACCTTTCAGCTTTAACTTAGGGGCTTTTTGGTATTTCTACCGGCTAGAGATGAGTTTAGGGCGCTTAATAAAGGTAACTTTCCGCCAGTCATGCCAGCAAGCTATCGCAGTTGTCTGCCTCAAACCCCGCCGAAAGCAACCCCTGCCACCGCCTTCCCGCCTCTGCGCGTCGTCCTTACCGCCTTCCCGCCTCTGCGCGTCCTCCTTATTTCTCCTCCCTGCACGCCACCATCGTCCCGTCGCATCCTGCCTCGACTGCCGCCCGCAAGAAATAGTCCAAGGGCACGACACTCCTTCTTCATAGTGCTTCTCCTCCATCGACACCCTCAGCAGAGCTTCTCCTAATCACTTGCTTTCTCCTACAGTTAAATTCTCTGCAGTAAAATCGTGAAGAAACCCTCAACAGAGCTCCTCCTACAGTCAAACTCCTGCCGGTAAGCATTACTCATCTATCTGATCTTTTCTTCTATGTGGTTTCACTGAGGTTTTCCGATAGAGCTCTTTATATTTTCTTCTCTATCGTTGCCCTTATGCATTTTATCTCTGTGGTTTCAATGGGGTTTCTGTGGTTTCAGTGAGGTTCTTCATCTATGTTGCAGTTTTATGGTTTTTGCACTTTATTTTTTCATCTTCTAATCATCATCCAACTTCCTATCTCTAATGCAGTTTTATGGTTTTTGCATTTTCTCCTATTTCTAATTCATGTGGTTTCAGTGAGAATTCATCATTTTACGATAGAGCTCTGCATTTCTCTCTTACGGAGAGATCCATCATTTTACTGCAGTGAAGGAAGCATGCTCAGAAAACTTCAAAGGTCCGACTCCTGGAAGGGATACTTAAATTCTGATGTTAAATTCTCTGCAGTAAAATCGTGAAGAATATAGGTCCGACTCCTGGAAGGGATACTTAAATTTTGATATTCATAGCCCTTTTTCAAATTTTTGAGCTTGCTTCCCTTTCACTGCAGTAAAATCGTGAAGATATTCATAGAGTTGCCATCTTTGATATTCATAGCCTGTAGTTTGTTGGTTGTGCAGTAAAATCCACCACTTGGTTGTGCAGTAAAATCGTGAAGATTTTTGTTTAATTAATTTTAAAATGCATTGGTTAATTTGTTGCATACCTGTAGTTCTCTCCCTCATTTCTGAAGAATTGGTTAATTTGTTGCATACCTGATCAGATCCTCTCCATGTTTGTGTTCTCTCAATCCATTATACAAAATCACTGTTCTGCTATGCTTATATGACTGATTTTTTTACTTTTTCTTTGTATTTTTCTGCATGGATTTTTATCCAGTGACTTCTCTTCATTGTTTGCAGATAGTTAACAACTATGTGTTCTTTGTTTTAGAAATAAGCAAGTACAGAGATTCTGATCTGTTACATGCTACGAAGCACATGACAGCAAGATCTTGGAGTATATAATGAACATTATAAAGAAAAACTCCAGTAGGAACTCCAGTACGAACTTATCATAGAGATGGGTTATTTATAGTGTGATCTTCTAAATCTGAACCCATTGGTGCTGTTAAATAAGAATTGTTATGAACATTATTGGTTATTGCTGATTTATAGCTTATAGTGTAAAATCCACCACTTCTTGGTTAATTACAGTAAAAGCCACATAACATTATTGCTTACTTACAGTATGAACATTATTTATAGTGTTATTTATAGAGATGGGAACTGTCTAATAAGAATTTTTAAAGCTTTTAGGATCTTCTAAATCCACATTTATAAGCTATATTTTTTCAGCATCGTGTAATGTTAAGCTCTAATATGAAAATTATTTATAGTGTGATCTTATTTGTTCTAGGTTTTTCTATGTTATTTTTGGGGGATATTTACACATTATAATCTTATGATTTTCACAGAGTAATTTTTAGGGAAAATCTTAAGTTAATTAGGGTCTTAAACCTGAACCCTCAGTAGTTTTATTGAATGCACATGTTCTAGCACCATAATATATAGACAATTGTGTTTAAAGTTTTTATAGGTTTGCACGACATAGCAAATGTTTTCATTTATCATTACTCATCTGCAGGTGATTTCAGGTGTTAATCGCTGAAATAGATGCATTAATAGGCAATTGCCCACTGAAATAGACAGTTCCCCGCAGAACTAGGCATTTGTGAACAGGTCAGATTCACAGTTCTGCTTTCATAACAATGTTTAAACTTAAAAATCAGTACAAATATTGTACCAATTATTTTTCATGTACATAGCTGCGCCCAAATTTTAGTTTATTTGAGTAGGAACATCATGCACTGATAATACTTCACTACAAAACTATCATTGATTTAAAAAGATTGGACAATGTCTATCATTTTTCAATTGCAAGTACTCTCATTTTTGTTTTCCAATTGCAAGCACTACATAGAGGGCGGCTGTGATTTCATTTTTTCATTGCTCATCGACTATTGAGAAATGTTTAACTTGAAAGTGAGGTGTATGGACAACTAAATAAGTGTGCTTCTTTGGTGTTTGAACAAATATCACATTAACACTTATCTACTTGCCATTCAAACCATAACCAACCCTGAACAATACCATCCACGACCAATATACCTTTTTTATTTGTAGCAGAACCCGTTTTCTTGCTATTAGGGTGATTTTTATGGTTTTTTAACATTTCTACTCTATCATTTCACCAAAATCAGGTTTTCTTTGTTAAGAACGCAGTTTGAAGTTTTGGTTTTATGTTATCTGGATTAACTGATTTACATGTTGCCAACCACATGTAAAACACAATCAACCCAGAACTATATCACCTTTATTTTCAAACACATGCAGATGGCTGACCAAAATCAAGCTGGAACATCATCATCGTTGCCAAATCAGACTGAGTCAGTCCGACGTAAAAGAGGGAGGCCTTCGACTTCGATGATAACGCCTGAGCAAGCTCGAGAGTCAACCCGAGAGCGTGTTAGTAATTGGCGCCAATCATTAACCACAGAACAACGGAGTGCAGTGAATGCGAGGCGAAGACAATCGCGTGCATCGTTGGCTTTACAACCAACCCTGGAAGTCCAACCAACCTTGGAAGTCCAACCAAACTTGGAAGTCCAACAAACCTTGGAAGTCCAATCAACCGAGTCTGAAGATCCAAATCAGCCAGCTGAAATTGTTGATAATCAACCTGTGCCCTTATCGAGAATTGGTCGTCGAAATATAGCAAGAAATTATCATTCGTCCAACAACGTGAGCGTCTTTCGACTCCCACAACCGACAACTTGCCCTCACTGTGCAGCTCGATTATTCCACAAAGAATCAAAAAATCTATGCTGTAAACTTGGCAAAGTAGTTTTACCTCCCATTCCTGTACCACCGCAATTGATGGCTCTTTACACTGACCAGACCACGAAAGGGCGCCATTTTAGGCAAAATATTCGTGCATACAATCATGTATTCTCCTTCACATCCATGGGTGTGACGCTTGACGAAACACTCCCGGCATTCAACCAAGGTTTATACACATTTAGAGCGCATGGGGCTGTATATCACAAGATTGGATCTCTTATTCCTACTCCGGGAAACAAACCACGATTTCTGCAGATGTTCATCTACGACACTGAAAATGAAACCTCGCATCGTTTGGAGGAGAGTAATGGACTCGATATAGATATTTTGAATGAGATCAAATATATCCTTGATGCTCACAACCCGTATGTCATGACTTTCAGACAAATTGCTCAACATCAGCAGTTACGATCGTGTCAACTACTTATTCGTGAACGACGATCTACTGACCGGCAATACATCCTTCCTACTGCATCTCAGGTGGCAGCAATATTGGTGGGTGTAGAAGATTTTGCAGAGTCTAACGACAGGGACATCAAAATTCATTCCACAGCAGGACATCTAACTACAGTCAAAGAGTACGCAGGTCATTATGATCCACTTCAATACCCACTTCTACTATCGTATGGTACTTTTGGTTGGGATTTAGCTTTTCAGACGGATCAAGGGTTGCGCGTTAGTTGTTGCGACTTCTATGCGTGCTTGCTCCAGGTTCTAAAATTTCTTCTTATTACTTCAAAACTTCATATATTGAATTTTCAATTTACTATAATTCGGTCAATTTTTGGCTTGATATAGATACGTTCGAATAATCCATCGATACTCCTTCATGGGGGACGATTGCTTCAACAGTATGTTGTAGATAATTACATTAAGATTGAGACTCAGAAATTGAGATGGATTAGCCTGAATCAAAATAAGATTCGTGCAGAGCTATATCAGGGTTTACAAGATTGCTTAAATGCTGGCGAAAATGATGCAGGTATATTCACATGCTTTGTGATGTTTCGCCCCATACTTTAGTTAATATAGATGTTCATTACCTTCTTTCGTAAAATTCTTTCTGCTTAGGAAACATTGGGCGACGAACCGTCCTTCCATCCTCCTTCATTGGAAGCCCTCGGGATATGTATCAAAGGTATCAGGATGCAATGTCAATCGTCCAGCACTATGGCAAACCAGATATATTCTTAACCATGACATGCAATCCAAACTGGAATGAAATAAGAAATGAACTGTATCCAGGACAAATGCCACATGATCGTCCAGATCTCCTTACGAGAATTTTTCGAGCAAAGTATGAAAATTTGAAAGATGAAATCTTCAATAAAGGTATCCTTGGAAAGGTGGTTGCGCACGTTCACATCATTGAGTTTCAAAAGAGAGGTCTACCCCACGTTCATATGTTAGTTATTTTTGATGCAGAAGATAAATTAAATACTCCAGATGAGTATGATTCATTGGTCAGCGCTGAGATACCCAATCAAGAGGAGGATCGCCCTTTGTATGATGCAGTTTTAAAACATATGATACATGGCCCATGTGGTCACCACAAACCGAATGCCCAGTGCATGAAAAATTTTGGCTGCAGCAAAAGATATCCTAAGCCTTTTGCAGAATATACTGTCCAAGGAAATGACTCATATCCAGTATATCGGCGTCGACTTGACAATAGTAGAACTATTACAGTTGGTCGTGGAGTTGTTGTGGATAATAGATGGGTCGTCCCATATAACCCGTGGTTACTATTAAAGTATGATTGTCATATCAATGTGGAAATATGTAGTAGTATTAAGAGTATCAAGTATTTGTATAAGTATGTTTACAAAGGACATGATTGCGTGTCATTTGAAGTTCGACCTGCCCCTAATTATGATGAGGTGAGCAAATACGTTGACGGTCGTTGGGTTTGTGCACCAGAGGCTTTATGGAAAATATTTAAGTTTGAGATGACGAGGATGTATCCCTCTGTTTCGAGGCTACAAATTCATCTACCAAATCAACATCAGGTTCACTTCGATAGTGACCAAACAATTTCAAGTGTCCTGTCAAATGCAAGGAACTCCAAATCGATGTTGACTGAATTTTTTAGTGTATACTATAATGACCAAGTGGTCGAAAAGTACCTATATAAAGATTTTCCAAAGCACTACAGGTATTTAATTACCGAGCGCAAGTGGATACCGAGAGTATCAACCCAAAGGGTTATTGGTAGGATATATGCAGTCAATCCGATGGAAGGTGAAAGATTTTACTTGCGACTGCTACTCAATCATGTTAAGGGTCCAAAATCATTTGATGACTTAAAGTGTGTGACTGGTATTCAATGTACAACATTTAAACAGGCTGCAGAGCGACACGGACTTCTTGAAGAGGATAATAGCATTCGAGATTGCCTGGCTGAAGCAAGATGTTTTAAAATGCCAATTTCGTTGAGAAGACTTTTTGCAACAATTTTGTTATATTGTGAACCGACCTCTGTACAAGACCTGTGGGATGAAAACTTTGATAGTATGACTGAAGATTACAGCTCAGCAAGCACTTCAAGTAACACTTTTATAAAAGACAAGCTACTTCATGATTTAGATGACATTCTGCAGCAGCATAAGAAAACAGTAACAGATTTTGGTCTGCCGGCCATAAGTGAAGATTTTGAGGGTTTGCACAATTTCTCAAGTCTAATAGAACATGAACGATCATTCACAATATCTGATGATGACATTAATTCAGTTCACTCATTTAATCCAGAACAACTGTCAGCATTCAACATAATCGGTACAGCTATACGAAAGCAACAAAATGCAATGTTTTTCTTAGATGGTCCAGGAGGCACGGGAAAAACATACCTTTATCGTGCATTGCTAGCAACTTTCAGAAAGGAAGGTTTCATTATATTAGCAACAGCTTCGTCGGGAATCGCAGCAAACTTGCTCCCAGGTGGGAGGACTGCACATTCAAAATTCAAAATACCGATCAGATTTGAAATAATGTCAACATGTAAATTTAATAAGCAGTCTGATTTGCGTGAATTGATACAACAAGCCGGAGCAATTATTTGGGATGAGGCCCCAATGATTCATAAGAAGGCATTTGAGACTGTGGATCGATCTTTCAGGGATGTGCTTGATGTCAATCTGCCCTTTGGTGGCAAAGTTATGATTTTTGGTGGTGATTTCCGTCAGCTAACACCGGTTGTTGTAAATGGAACAAAATCTCAAATTATTAGCGCTAGCATCGTTGAATCGTATCTTTGGACAAATGTTAACATTCTTAGCCTAACTGTAAACATGCGAGCTCATGACGATCCTCATTTCTCAGAGTTCCTATTGCGCGTGGGTAACGGTGATGAACCGACTATGCTAAATGATATGATTCAAATTCCAAAGTCCATGGTCATACCTTGGGAAGATGAACGTTCTGTAAATATATTGATCGATGCAATATTTCCCGAGCTATGTTCCTCGACTGATGTCAGATATATGGAAAGCAGAGCAATAATAACACCTTTAAATGAGGATGTCAATAAAATAAATGAAAAATGTCTTGAAATATATCCGGGGGAATGCAAAACATACTACTCTTTTGACTCAGTTGTGGATGACACTCATAATTTATATTTGCCGGAATTCTTAAATTCAATAAATCCGGGAAATCTACCTCCTCATGAGCTCAACCTCAAGAAAGGTTCACCGATAATGCTGATTAGAAACATTGATTCAAAAATTGGGTTGTGCAACGGAACAAGACTTACATGTGTAACATTTTCAAGAAATGTTATTGAAGCTGAAATATTAAGCGGAGAATTTAAAGGGCACAGAGTATTTCTACCACGAATTCCCTTAAAGAGTGCAGAAGATGTTAAACTGCCATTTGAGCTCACCCGTAAGCAATTCCCAATACGTTTGAGCTATGCTCTGACCATCAACAAATCACAGGGCCAAACAATTTCAAATGTTGGAGTATATTTACCGAATGATGTTTTTAGCCATGGTCAACTGTATGTGGCATTGTCAAGGAGAGTTTCTGCAAAAAGCACCAAAGTGATGATTAAAAATGGTACATTGGATGAGCGCGAAGGCGTATACACTAGAAATGTTGTGTTCAAGGAAATATTCACAAAGTTACATGCATCAAGCCAAATTACATAGATTGTATGAATCAATGTAACTTCTGTAATTTTTATGTGTTATTGTTTTATTACATACCTCAAATCAAATTAAAGCATCAAGTCAAATTACATGTGTGAATTTGCTCCATGAATTATATTAATCAATTTGCTCTTTAATGCTGATTGTTGTAAGAATTGTTTGTACTTGAAAGATTTCACAATCATTATCTCTAACTTATGTTAAAAATTAGGCAAATTTTACCAAGCAGTACTCGATGTCGCATCATAAAGATAAAATGTGTAAGCAGCTTACTTCTTTTCTCTTTCTAGATTTTTTTACTGCGCTACAATTACATGTCATAACACATTGAATTATATTTTTGGTAGATGGCATGCCCGATAGCATTGAAGAATATTACAGAGATAAAGACGGCAATTTACCACTGCCATATCACTTAAGGCCTAAACCAAAGTATGATGGGCTCCGAAAGATCATAAAAAGGGTGCCAAGGGATCTAAGCGATGCTGATCAATGGGATTTTGCTTTTCGTGAGTTATTCACGCCGTCGAAATATCTGGTTCCAAAGAACTACGATGAAAATGCCGCTGCGATGGAGTTGCTGGGAAAAAGGAATACTAAATGATCAATGAGATCTAAGCAATGATGATCATTGAACCACTTTTTTGCTACAATGAAAATGCCGCTACGATGAAAATGCCGCTGCGATGGATATTCATCTTCTTATAGGTTTCCTTATATGCACTTATGTACGCACTTTTTTGCTTCTGTTTTTTCCAAAACATGTCTGGGTACTTTATCTTCTTATATGCTACAATTGTTTTTCCTTCCATTTTGGTGTGAAATACCATATATGTGTAGCATGCTAAAGTTTGTGTGAAAAGCAAATTAAATTGTTGACATGTTTGGCAAGGCCAGTCCCGTGCACAAAGCATTCCCACACAGCAAATGTCATCACTCACGACCAATGTCGCCCCCGTGTACAATGTCAACGCCCCAGTGTAAAATGGTGCACCCACAATAAATGTCGCACCGACCACGACAAATGTCACCCATATGACAAATGTCGCACCTAACAACAAATGACAACCCTATGACAAATGTCTCCCCCACGACAAATGTCTCCGCCATGACAAATGTCGTCACCACGACAAATGTCGCCCCCACGACAAATATCACTCCCTATGATAAATGTCGCCCCACGACAAATGACACCTTCTCTACTGGATGTTGCCATCCCCGGCAAATGACGCTGCCACCAACTAATGTTTCCGCCCCCGAAGAATTTTCCGCTCTCGACGAATGTCGTCGCCCACGAAAAATGTCCCCGTCGACGACCAATGTTTCCACCTGTAACCAATGTCCCCACCCACGACAAATGTCGCCGCCGACGACTGATGTTTCCACCTGTAACCAATGTCCCCGTCCACGACCAATGTTGTTCCCATGTCCAATTTCGCCCCCCACGACCTATGTCGCCCCCCACGACCAATGTCGCCCCCACGACCAATGTCGCCCCCACGACCAATGTTGCCTCCCACGACAAATGTCGCCCCCACGATAAATGTCGCACCCCCGATGAATGTCGCACCCCCGACGAATGTCGCCCCCCCGACGAATGTCGCCCCCACGACGAATGTCGCCCCCACGACAAATGTCGCCCCCTCGACAAATGTCGCACCCTCGACCAATGTCGCACCCACGACAAATGTCGCCTCCCACGACAAATGTCGCCCCCACGACAAATGTCGCACCCCCGATGAATGTCGCACCCCGACGAATGTCGCCCCCCCGACGAATGTCGCCCCCACGACGAATGTCGCCCCCACGACAAATGTCGCCCCCTCGACAAATGTCGCACCCTCGACAAATGTCGCACCCACGACAAATGTTGCCCGCACGGGGTCCCCCGTGCACGACTGCTTGTATATATATATAGATAGATAGATACACACACACTAATATAGAATGATATCTCTTATAATGTAATGGCTTGCACTATTTGTTTCATCCTACAATCCATTTTAAATAAAATTTGATTTTCTTGAATAATTTTTTATATGTTGTTGATTTAAAATAAAAAATATTAACGCTCAGTACCTCTACACGCACGGTAGTTAAAAAAGAGAGTATTACTAAAAGAAAAAAAAAACATAAAATGAGAACAATTCCGCTAACGATAGATGCTCTAAAAATGAAAATGTTTGATCAAACAAATTTTTTTTGTCAGTTCATATTTAGAAGAAGAAGAAAATACATATTGAAAATTAAAAATACCATTATGAATTTATGATTAATTAAAAGGAGACTAAATATTAGCAAGGCTGAACTAAGGATGAATTTTTGTATACCGGCTCCTTCCGCAGGTTTCACAGAGCTCTTAAGATCGCGCCACTTGGCATTATTCTGCGCTTGCACTTTTATTCATCCTCCGAGCACTTTTGTTCGCTTGACACACACTTTTGATCACCCAGCGCACAATTTTGTTCACCCATAGCACATTTTTGTTCGCCCAGAGTGCACTTTTAAACGAGCCAAAGTGTGTTTTGGGCGTAGAAAAAGTGCGCTCTCCATGAACAAAAGTGTGCTCAGAAAAACAAAAGTGTGGGTCCGGCGAACCAAAATGCATGTCAGATGAACAAAAGTGCCGTCCAGGAAAACTGGAGCACCGAATGAACAAAATTGTAAGTGCAGAATAAAGCTGCTTAGCGCAATGGAAATGGCTTCGGCCGCGTTTAGGGGACTTATTTTCACCCGTCTAGCGGTCACGATCGCATGAATCGGACCGCTGAAAATAAATCCCCCAAAAGAGTCTTCGTATTTGTGTACAAAAATTTCTCCTCAACAAGAGTCTAGAGGGTTAAAATATCTAATTTTCCCACATAATTATGATTTAGATTGCAGGAAAATAGATATTTATTGTCAATCTAATTTTTTAGGCCCCAATTAATAAATCTTCAGCTCCATTATTTCTGTTCCGATAGCATTCTTGACATTGATGGTTGATTCCGGCGGATGCTACCAATGAATCCCGTGAAGATGCCCGGGAAGAGTCGCCCTTCCGCCGCCGTGAACGATATTCCCCTCATGAGCGCCGCCGCCGCCCAATTTCCCGAAAAATCCATGAGCCCCTTCAAATCCCGTCGGCGCCGGCGAATAGAATCCGCCGTCCCTTCCGGCGGCGCCTGGATTGACGATCGCGCTCCCCTCTTCGCTAATCGACTGCGGATCGAGGTCGCCGGCGCCGGGCTCCTGCTGCCTGGCCATCGTATTCTTCTCCCCCTCGCTCTCCCTGTAGCGGCCGAGGTAGGTTTTGAGGGGGGAAACGTAGGAGTCGAATCCGAGGGTTGTCATGGCCCAGAGAAGATCGTCGCCGTTGATTGTCTTGCGCTTCTCGCGCTGGCACTTGTCGGAGGCCTCGCCGGTGATGAAGCTGATGAACTCGGAGACGCACTCCTGCACCGTCTCCTTGGCCTCCTTCGAGATCTTGGCGTTCGCGGGGAGGGATCGCTTCATGATGCGGCTGACGTTGGCGATGGGGAGAAAGCGGTCGTGATCCTTGGAATAGCCGGCGGCGTCGGTGTCCGACGGGGGGCTGCCGGCGGGGCTCATCGCCGGGTCGGATGCGGATTTGGATCGGCTTCCTTTCATGGGTTTGAAGGATGAGAGGGATGGGGTTGAGAGTTGAAACTGGTTATGAAGCTGAAGGTTTATAAAAGCAGGGGAAAGTGAGGGGGGGAGGCGAGTGGATCGCCGGTTTTTGGTTTGGACGGAAAGTAAAACAAAATTAGTGTGGGAAATGGTAAACATAATAGATGGAGTTTTTTTTAATTAATAATTATATGCAGGCCGACTTCGGTTATCCGTACGCCGAGTAATTTCATAGCGGTTATGTTTAGGTCAAGTTCTATATTGGTTCACGGCTTTCTATGATTTTTTTAGTTTGACCTGTAATTATTTTTTGGACTGCACATAATCGAGAATGACTTGCATATCATCAGTGACAGAACTAGAAATTTTTGGCCGTCTGAACATAATAAATTTTAATATACAAATTGAAAGATAAAAAATACTAGCAAACCAAAATACCTTGATGTTGATCTCAAAAGAGATAAAAAAAACACTTGAATACCGGGTACACATATATTGTAGAGCAAAAAATAACATAAAGGAACCTACTTGATCAACAAATTATTTTTCGTGTACACATATTCTGAAAGCGGGAGATAATTTTATCATTTGTAATTGTTTCATCAACATCCTTTTCAATATAAGCAATTAGACAAACATCCATCTAGTCATCACTCATTCGATTTCACAAACGAATATTTATTATCTTCATTGCAGAGATCATCCTCTCAACATTAGCTGTTGCAACTGATAACAAACATTTCAAATTCATCAATCTGAAAACTAGTTGAAAATGCCTGTTTTTTTTTCTGATTCCACTAGCATCTGAAGAAGACCATTCATTCCTCTAACTTGAGATAATGTGTCAATTGAGATGATGCGCATGTCATAAATATGTATCAAGCTGACCTTCAAGTATCTAGATTGGCCTTTTAGGCTATATATGTTTGGTGAGGCTTTTTTGCTCCAATAAGTATGGACATAAGCGTGACCGTTTTAGAAAATATGTTTGGCACGAGGAAAAAAGTAGTTTTGAATATAAAAATGAATGAGTTTTTTACGTGAGGTCGGACATTCACAAATGGCGGTTCATAACGCTCACGATCATTGATGCTGCTTCAAAGAGAGCATTAGTTTATAAAAGTGATATTTCTTGCAATTCCTATGAGTATTTATTTTATTTGGCATTATTATTCATTATTTAAAAGTTTTTTAGTATAGAGTAAAAAATAAAAAAATATTAATGTAATGTAGAAAAAGATTAATAGATAAAAATATAGAGTAAAAAACCTAGGTTGTTAGCTCATTTATTGCCATAATATACTCTTTTAATGCTATAGATGGACAAGGTGATGGTGTCTCGGTCTTATGCCAAAAAATGCTTACTTTGTATGATATTTTTGTAGTATTATGCCGAAATACATAAAAATATGACTAACAGCTTAGGGTTTTTTTCCATATATTATAGATATAAATATAAAATAAAATTTACAATTTAAAAAAATTTAAAACCTCCTTTTTTTTATTAAAACTGAACTTGAGAGGGTTGACAAGGACGAGAAGAGTGGAATGCATGTTTACAGCCAAAAAATACATAAATATATGATTGATAAGTATTTTAGGCTCTCTTTCGTGATGAGTTTTTGCTCGGGTGAGTTTGGACAGAAATGTCACCGTCATAGATTGCATGTTTGGCTTGACAACGGTTATGATGGCCACCATTAAGAAAAAACTTATTGTGAACAAAACAGTGAATGAATCAGTTCCTTGGGTGAGGTCGGGCGTTCACTAAGAATGGCCTATAACTATCGTGCTCATGACAGCTACCACGTGCTAAACAGAGCCTTAGGCTACGTTTTGGGAGACTTATTTTCACCGGTCAAGCGATTACGACCGCATGAATCAGACCTTAATTAAGATCTGGTGCATGCGGTCGTAACCGCTTGACCGGTGAAAATAAGTCACCCCAAGCGAAGCCTTAAACTTAGTGGTGTATAGTAGGAGGGCGGAGGAATGGTGTTATGGGTTGGGTGAGCTAGAATAAGCATATTGGTAGCTCATGAGCAACTTTTGGGGACAAGATTGACTACCATGTAGTAAGTAAATCATCTTAATTAGCACATAAACTATCAATTGTTACATGTCAATTGGAACTAAGAATCATCCATAAGGAAGGATGTGATACAAAGATGTTGGTCAGGGGTAATGTTACTAATAATTGAGTGACTTTGAAGATCCACAAGGCCGAGGAGGGAAATTGAATTCAAGGGGGTAGACAACTAGTGTATATGGTATTCATAGCGTCTGTGAGAGAAAAACAATTAGATGGGTTACTCTCACATAGAAATATGTGCAGTATTAAATATTGATTGTTGATTTCCTACAGAAATAACATGATTGATCGAAATTCTGATCAACGATCAGTATTTAATATCATATGGGTCATATGATATAAAATCAACAATCAGTATTTAATACTGCACCTATTTTTAGATGAGAGAAATCCACCTAAATTTTTTTCGTGTGAGGCATGTGGTGATGTGGCAAAGAGACCATTAAAAGTAGCGGAAATATGTGACAATCACATTGAGTTGTTGACCGATCACTTTCTCTCTCACGCGCGCACACCCATGCACACACGAAAGTTCACCATATGCTATTGTATGCTTTTAGTAACGGTTAGACTTCATGGCTATAGGAAATAGTCCTTATAAGAAATGACCTGATTACAACATTTATTATTTTATAAACATTTACACCTTGTTTCTGAGTTTCTCAAGCTTGCTTTGAATCTAGTTGATTTGACCAAAATTAATTTTGGTCAACCCATGCCAAGCCAAGTCAAACATAAGAACTTGATTATGCGGCCATGTGTTACTAATTTGTAGGTATCTATGATTATATATGAGCACTACATCGTATTAAAGTATTAAACCCTTGTTTAATTTTGGACAATCATTCTTGAGCTTCTTCCCCACATGTCAAGCAAGTCAACTCTTTCCATTTGGATTTTGAGCTGCCTTTTTTATTTGAAATTTCTCAATTAATACTTCTACATTTCTAACGAGGGATATGCTCCTTTCTAAGTATTATAATTGTTGCGGGCTAACTCGATGCTCCGGTCGGGCCGGATATTCTTGGACCGCCTTAGCTCGCGGAGCGGTCGAGCGCGCACACAGTCAATTGAAAAATGGGGGATGGACACAGGAAGTTTTAACGTGGAAAACCCTTCAACCGGGTGAAAAACCATGTGACCGGGTCGGTGCCGATCAAAATCCACTAGATTGTTGGAGGTTACAATTTGATGAGGGGAATCGGGGCGACAGGCCGCTCCCGTTACAATCCTGAGGAGAGAGAGAATGCATGTACTCGTTGGTGGGCAACAGACTGCCACGCCAACGGGACTTGGGCGGTGGAATGCGCGAGATACTTCAGTCGCGTGCGCTCAGAGGCGACGCGTGTCCAAGGGTTGTCACTGCTTCCTTTGTGCGTCTTTCTCGGTCCTTGGAGTGTTTCCTTTGTAACTGAGCTCTGGTTGGGTGCCAATAGCCGATGACAGGTTCTGGTAGCTGTTGGCGGGTGCTAGTATCCGTTGGTGGCCGCTGGAGGCCGCGGGTGGCTGTCGGTGGTTGGCGGCGAGAGGCGGCCGCTGGTGGTTGACGACGAGGGGTGGTCGCCGGCAGAGAAAACAAGAGAGCTCCCACCTGAGGAAGAAGAAGAAGGGGGAAGCGTAGGAGGAGAAAGTTATCAAATGAGAAGCCCCTGGGGTCCTTTTATAGGCTCCAGGGGGAAGTTATGGCGGGCCCCACCACTAACCTAGTGGGTTAGTGGGTGGTTTTGCCCCGATCGGACGGCCGACGGAGCCTCCCCCTCGATCGGACGGTGGGGAGGTCATCCCGAGGCGGGGCCGCCCGGACGACGCCGACGGCGAGGAGGCGGCCGGACACGGCGGTGGCTGGCCATGGTCGAGGCCGGTCATGGCCGCGGCCGGCCATGGCCGGGCCATGGCCGTGGCCGAGGCCATGGCCGTGGCCGAGGTCGGCCATGGCCGAGGCCGGCCATGGCCGGGCCATGGCCGTGGCCGAGGCCATGGCCGTGGCCGAGGCCGGCCATGGCCGGGGCCATGGCCGAGGCCGGCCATGGCCGGGGCCATGGCCGAGGCCGGCCATGGCCTCCGCCGGCCATGGCCGAGGCCGGCCATGGCCGCGGCCGGCCATGGCTGCGGCCGGCCATGGCTGCGGCCGGCCATGGCCGAGGCCGGCCATGGCCTCCGCCGGCCATGGCCGAGGCCGGCCATGGCCGCGGCCGGCCATGGCCGAGGTCGGTCATGGCTGCGGCCGGCCATGGCCGGAGGGGAACCGCCGGCGGCGGTTCCTCCCCTAAAGGTGGGGATGAATGGGGCCCACTCCCATGATCTCCATGAGAGATCATGGGGGTTAGGGGGGCCCACCCATGATCTCCATTGATGGGGATCATGGGGGTCTCCTTTTCCTTATAAATTAAGGTGGAGCCCATCAATAATAATGTACTATTTTTGCCTTTTCTCATTGATGTGTACCCCTGAATGGGTTCGACTGAACCGCAGGGTCAGTAAGGGCAGTCCAAGCCGCCAGTCGCGCTCGCATAAACTCATGTGCACGGAGCCGTCTCCCGCAAGCCCGTCCGAACGGCCGCGGAACTTTGCGAGCGCGCCCCCGCCTAACCGCGCACAGTAATGCGTGTGGTAAGATCCGACACGCACGCATCCTTAGGCCCCGCGCGCGGGCAGGGTGTGCACCAGCGCGCAGTTCCCTCCCGCGCATGCGCGCCCCTGCGCACGCGCTCAGCTCTGGCAGAGCGCGGCGATGGCCGCGTGCATTTGCACACTGCCTCGCTGCTCCGGTCGGGCGGCCTTCCCAACTCCCTGGCCGCCCGGATAGGGCGGCCGGTTCTTCTTCCGGGGAGGGCTGCCCTCCCCCTCTTTCTTCGGTGCCCAGGACGGGCGGCCGATTTGGCCGCCCCGTCCTTTGCCAGCCGCCCCTGTCAGGGGCGGCATTTTTCTTGCCCAGGACGGTCGGCCACTTGGCCGCCCGTCCTCGGCCAGCCGCCGCCCCTATCAGGGGCGACTTTTCTCCCGTCCTCTGCCGGCCAGCCTCGGTTAGGGGCTCCCCCCTCCCCTCGGCCGGCTGGCCTTCTGCCGACGGTTGGCTGAGTTCCTCCAGTTAACGCTGCCACCACCGGCCAAGAGTCTCCCCGCCCTCGGCCGACGTTCTTCGTGCGCCATGCGTTTTCTCCACCATCCGGTCGTACTCCCGTCATCGTCGGTTACGTGGGTAACTACCCACGTAACCGCCCGCATGACCTCCTGTAGTGAGGGAAATGTGTAGCCAAAAATAAAATTAGGCTGCGTCTAGTAAAATTATTAAATAATATGTGCATAATGTGTCATGAAACTGGTCTATAAATAGCAATCATGATGGTTAATTATGACATGCGAATAACCGCATAACTGTCATGAGCACCCATGAAGCCTATAAATAGAGCCTCAGATCCTCCTTTATTCTCATTCCCCCTTAAACGGAAAATCCTCCTATAATTTTTCTCTCTCCTTCCTCTTTCATTTTCTTCATTTCCTTCTCTTCCTTCGAAGATCTTCAAGCACTCATTGAAGATCTCTTTCGACATTGAAGCCCTTTCGAAGATCTTCATCTTTTTCGCCCGAAAATCCTCAAAGTTAGCTTAGATGTGAAAAATTTCTAATGATATAAGCATGATTTTTATGTTGAGTGATATTCAAAGATAGAATTTGTTACATAATGTTTCCCAAAGATTCAGTTGAGTATAGTAGCTGACCCACCACCACTAGGCAGCAATGCCCATAAAGCTCCCTCCATCTAGTAAGTCGCATAGGGTCTCCTGGATAATAAATAACAAGACATGAGTAAATTGGGCACCACATCTATTACAAGCACTCAAAGTTTGCTTGGATGTGCATGCATGTTATCTATCTCTTATATAACATGAATTGAGATCACATAATCATGCACGCACCGGCACGATGACCCATAGCTGATATTGTTGAGTGCACCACGTGGAATGGACGGTGATGCCCGAGCGCGTGTCGCGACTCGTTAAAAGGGATGGTTTAGTCCCACACCGCCTAGCGTGCGCTCCGTGATCATGGGTGTATAAGGGGTGTGGTCACTCCTTCCCTAACTGCCACACGCATTTGTAACCTCAGTACTCTCTATGCAAAACAACATTTTGATTTGCGGCATATTTTGTCGCTTGTAGTTACGTGTCAGTCCCACAGTTGTAAGGAAATCCGGAGCGCCAAGAAGCAGAAATTCGAAAAATGAATAATAAAACACAGAACAAAAAAAAAGGAGCAATCACAGACACAGAGATATACAGAGGTTCACCCAAACCGGGCTACGTCCTCTCTCCCCTTCTTCTCCTCTTTCTTGTATTCACCAAAAGATTACAGGTTACAAAAGGTTACAAAAGGCCAAAGCCGACCCTACCTTCACCTTCTTCTGGACAAGAAATTACCTGAGAAAAACTCCCCTGAACGACGCCTCCAAAACAATAAACCTCGTATACATCTTCTTCAGGAAATACGACGTCTCCAATCTCTCTGAAATTGCTTCGCTTACCCTAATCCCCGGAAAAACGGGATATAAATACTCAGGAGTAAAAAACGACTCAAACGTCGAACGCAGAACCGAGCTCGACGCTCGGGCGTCGACCGGAGGTCGACGATATCGCCCGAGGTCGACGCTCGACGCATCAGCGAAGGTCGTCGCTTGACGATCCAGCGGTGGTCGACGCTCGACGATCCAGTGGCGGTCGACGCCCCAGGCAGAGCTCGACGCTCGACGCCAGCTGAGGTCGACGCTCGACGCCAGCTGAGGTCGACGCTCAAGCGTGAGCTCGACGATCGTCGACCTCTCCTCAAACAGAGGGACAAGAATGCATACAGGGGCTGCTTCACACTCCCTTGCCTCTAAGCTCACTTGGGCTAACCCGGTGTGAGAAACAAGAGGCCCTGAAGTGATCCACCACCCCAACATTCTCCCACTTGGTGGAAACCTTCAGCACATGAGAGCAGCTCCTCCAGACTTCCTCTTCAAACCCACTGCTGTAGCACACCATTCAAACTTGGCAACAGGCACAGCCTTGGTTAAGAAATCAGAACTGTTCTCCTTAGTGTCAACCTTCTCCAGTTGCACTACCTGCTTCTCCACCTTCTCCCTGATGAAGTGAAACTGGATGTCAATGTGCTTGGTCCTAGCATGGAAAGCCGGATTCTTGGCTAACTGGATAACCCCTTGGCTGTCACACCACAACTTCACAGGACCCTGCTCAAAGCTGAGCTCCCAGCACAACCTCCTCAACCATATGGCTTCCTTACAGGCATGTGTAAGGGCCATATATTCAGCTTCTGTCGACGAGAGTGCAACCACTCCTTGCCGTCGACTCATCCAACTGATAGCACCACCAAACAGGGTAAAGACATACCCACTGGTGGACCTCCTGCTGTCCAGATCACCACCCCAGTCAGAGTCCACGTGTCCAACCACGTCCAGGACTCTCCCATCAACAGCACCTTCAAAGCAAATAGAGTAGTTTGAAGTGCCGCGAAGATACCTGAACACCCGCTTCACAGCGTTCCAGTGCTCCTTCCCAGGTTTGGCCATGTACCTGCTCAACACTCCCACTGCCTGTGCGATGTCAGGATGAGTACAAACCATGGCATACATAAGGCTCCTCACAACACTAGCATATGGAACCTTCTCCATGTCTTCCATCTCCTCATGTGTCTTGGGACACATCTCCGCAGATAATTTCTCCCCAACCGGCATAGGGGCACCAACAGGTTTACAATTAGCCATGTTAAACTTCTTCAACACCTCTTCGACGTACCTTTGCTGCCCCAACCACAGCTTCTTCTTGCTTCGGTCTCTGGTAATCTGCATCCCCAAGATCACACTTGTTGGCCCCAAGTCCTTCATTTCAAACTTGGCCGAGAGCAGCTTCTTCACTTGTTGGATCATCTTAACACTATTCCCTATGAGCAGCATGTCATCTACATAGAGTGTCAAGAAAGTGTAGTGCTCTCCCTTCCTTTGGATATAAATACAGTGGTCCGAGTTCGACCTTTCAAAACCTGATTCCAGCATGTAGGTGTCGAACTTCTGGTACCACATCCTCGGAGACTGCTTCAGTCCATAGAGGGACTTCTTCAACCTGCACACCTGATCCTCCTTGCCCTTGGCCTCGAATCCTTCAGGTTGCCGCATATAGATCTCCTCCTCCAAATCCCCGTGAAGGAATGTCGTCTTCACGTCCATTTGCTCAATCTCCAAATCATGCACAACCGCAATGGAGAGAACCATCCTGATAGAAGTGAGCTTGGCCACCGGCGAGAAAATCTCGTTGTAGTCCACACCTTCCACCTGTGAGAAGCCCTTGGCAACCAACCTCGCCTTGTACTTCTCTATGGTGCCATCCGCCTTAACCTTCTGCTTGAAGACCCATTTACTCCCAATGGCCTTCCTCCCTTTTGGAAGCTTGCACAGACCCCAGGTCTGATTCTTCCGCAGAGACTCCATCTCATCAACCATAGCAAGCTCCCACTGATTTGCATCAGCCCTCGACCTCGCATCCCTGGCTGAAATGGGATCTTCTCCAAGCATGTTCAGGCAATATTGTGCTCCAACCGCACCAAGGGAGTACCGGATTGGTGCCCTCCTTTCCCTCGTTGAACGCCTCAGAAGTGGAGCATCAACAACTTCATCTTCTGATTCATCATCAAGGCTCACCTCCTCCAAAACATCAGATTCAGAATCTGAATCTGAAACAGCCACTGTAGTGATCTGAGCATCCTCCAGAGGAACTTCCTCCATGCCCCTTTCCACTACCACCTTTTCTGCAGCTTTCCCTTCCTCTGCTTGTGTAGTGACTTGAGGACGGGCTTCATGAAAGACCACATCCTTGTTATACGTCACTGTCCTCGTCACCGGGTTCCAAAGCTTATATCCCTTGATGCCATCTTTGTAGCCCACAAAGATGCACCGCTCGGACTTCATATCCAGCTTCCCCCTTTTCTCCTTTGGAATGTGCACGTAAGCATCACACCCAAACACACGAGCATAAGCCAAATTTGGCTTCTTCTTGAATATGGCCTCAAAGGGGGTACACCCCTTCACTGCAGATGTAGGGGTCCTGTTCTTCAAGTAGTTAGCTGTAGCCGCCGCTTCAGCCCAGAACTCCTTCCCCAAACCAGCCTAACTGAGCATGCACCTAGCTTTCTCCATCAATGTCCGATTGAGCCTTTCCAACACTCCATTCTGCTCTGGAGTATACGGCGTGGTCTTCTGCCGTGCAATCCCCTGCTCAGTACAGTACCGCTCGAAGGCGTCCGAGCAATACTCCCCTCCGTTATCAGAACGGAGAACCTTCACCTTCCTCTCAAACTGGTTCTCCACCAGGTTCTTAAACTCCTTGAACCTGTCTAGAACCTCCGCCTTGGACCTGAGAAAGTAAAGCCAAGAAAACCTGGAATAATCATCAATGAAAGATACATAATACCTAGCTCCACCAAGGGATGGAACTGGAGTAGGTCCGAATACATCAGAATGGATCAAATCAAGAGGGCCAGTGGCCCTAGTCCCTGCTCCCTGAAAGCTAACCCGGTTCTGCTTGCCGAGTAGGCAATGCTCGCAGAATCCAAAGCTTGAGGTGCACATGGGCACACCCTCCACCATCTGGCCAGATGTCATAGCCGACATCCCCTTCTCACTGATGTGTCCAAGCCTCTGGTGCCACAGCCTGGACAGCTCCTCCTGGTCCTCCTCTTGGCCTTCAGAGATGAAGGCCCCACTAGGCACCACTGTATCAGCCAGTAGCTTGTACAGTGTTCCATGCCTAACACCTTTGGCGATCACCATCGCCCCTCTGGTCATCCTGCATGAGTGCATGTCACAGCTGAAGCAAACTCCCGCATCAGCCATAGATCCCACCGAGATCAGATTCCTGCTCATCCCAGGAATGTGCATCACCCCCGGAAGGGTCTTCATAGTCCCGTCGGCCATCTTCAGCATCACCTTGCCACGACCAATGATCTGCACTGCAGTATCATCCCCAAGCATGACATCACCACCCGCAAACTCCTCATACTCACAAAACCAGTGCCTGTGAGGGGTCATGTGGTAAGAGGCTCCAGTATCAACATACCACACATCCGCATCCTGATGAGCAACACATGCAGCTGCGATGTACATGTCACCACCGTCAGCCTCCTTCTTGGCACCCGAAGTTGACCCTCCATCCTTCTGAATGGGCTTGTTGGGGCATTGGGATTTCACATGCCCAACCTGATTACACTTCCAGCACTTGACGGGCTTCTTTTCTTTCTCTCTTTCTCTGCTCTTGGATCTACCCCGAGATTTATCTCGAGATCCACCTTGCTTTGCGTCCCTCCATTGAGGGCGAGATCTGGATACGCTCAATGCACCCTTGTTGGTCTTCTCAGAACCTGCTCTCCTGGTCTCCTCAGAAAGAAGAGTAGCACACACCGACTCACAAGTGAGTGCCCTGTCTCCATTACCCCCAATGGCAACAATAACGTTGTCCCAAGAATCCGGCAATGAACAAAGTAGTGTGATCGCCCTGTCTTCATCCGAGATCTTCTCACCAATAGAGATCAACTGACCCACAACCGTGTTGAAATTGGTCAGGTGTTCCGAGAAGGAACCACCCTCCTGCATCTTCAGATTGTACCACTTCTTCCTCAATAACAGCTTGTTCACAAGGGACTTGCTCTGATATAGGGTTTCCAACTTCCGCCATAGGTCTTGGCTGGAAGTTTCCTCCATAACATTTGTTAAAATTGAATCTGTAAGAAACAGCCGGATCAGACCTTTGGCTTTCCGATCGGCCTTTGTCCAGGTTGCAAAAGCCTCCGCATCAGACTTCTCTGTTGGAGGAGTATCCACTATTGCATCCCACAAATCACGATCAACCAACAGATCCTCCATCTTCATCTTTCACAGATCAAATCGACTGCCATCAAATTTCTCTATCTCGATCCGCACTCCTCCTGAACTCATATCCGAGAATCGAGAGAACCTGCCTCTGATACCAAATGTAAGGAAATCCGGAGCGCCAAGAAGCAGAAATTCGAAAAACGAATAACAAAACACAGAACAAAAAAAAAGAGCAATCACAGACACAGAGATATACAGAGGTTCACCCAAACCGGGCTACGTCCTCTCTCCCCTTCTTCTCCTCTTTCTTGTATTCACCAAAAGATTACAGGTTACAAAAGGTTACAAAAGGCCAAAGCCGACCCTACCTTCACCTTCTTCTGGACAAGAAATTACCCGAAAAAAACTCCCCTGAACGACGCCTCCAAAACAATAAACCTCGTATACGTCTTCTTCAGGAAATACGACGTCTCCAATCTCTCTGAAATTGCTTCGCTTACCCTAATCCCCAGAAAAACGGGATATAAATACTCAGGAGTAAAAAACGACTCAAACGTCGAACGCAGAACCGAGCTCGACGCTCGGGCGTCGACCGGAGGTCGACGATCTCGCCCGAGGTCGACGCTCGACGCATCAGCGAAGGTCGACGCTCGACGATCCAGCGGTGGTCGACGCTCGACGATCCAGCGGCGGTCGACGCCCCAGGCAGAGCTCGACGCTCGACGCCAGCTGAGGTCGACGCTCGACGCCAGCTGAGGTCGACGCTCAAGCGTGAGCTCGACGATCGTCGACCTCTCCTCAAACAGAGGGACAGGAATGCATACAGGGGCTGCTTCACACTCCCTTGCCTCTAAGCTCACTTGGGCTAACCCGGTGTATAAGGGGTGTGGTCACTCCTTCCCTAACTGCCACACGCATTTGTAACCTCAGTACTCTCTATGCAAAACAACATTTTGATTTGCGGCATATTTTGTCGCTTTTAGTTACGTGTCAGTCCCACAGTCACGAACTCACACCAAATATATCATAAATTTAATCAAGATCACATCAATCGGTAAGAAAGTGATTTATATCAATTTATATTTAGGCTCCGTTTTGCACCGTGGTGGGGGTCATGAACACGGGGATTAAACTGTCATTCATTAACGCTCACCTAAGGAACTTCATCCACTTATATTTAAACGGATGAAGTTTGTTAGGTGGCCCTTAACGAATGACGATTTAATCCATGCGTTTACGACCACTACCACCGTGCCAAACAGGGCCTTAGTTCCATAGTGCTGCTGATATAGATTCACTGGCCATGCTCCCACTTGAGATTTTTTTTGTAAGTTGAGAAGAAAATAGTGTAGGCCAAAGTGACCCACTATCCTAGCATCTTTAGCTGAGAGAAATAACTATATATATGCAAAGGGTGGTGCCACTTGCCTTAGTTTTTGGGGGGTTAGTAGGAATGTGACAACCTCAATAGAAAGTTCGTGCCCTTTTTCCTTTTCTTTTAAAATTCGATGGTGTCGATGTTGTCCACATGGGTGAATCGGGGCGGGCAATCGCCCCCGTGCCCGCCCGTAATGATTATGGGATATATTATAATGTGCTTTGAATGTCAACTTTACATGAATTTATTCATTTAATTAAGAAGTTTGACTTGTGCTTCCCTATTTTCTAGACTTTGTTAGAAGGGCTTACTTACAACCTTGTATTATTCCCCCCAAAAATAATTGACTTATGCACAAATCATTATAATTTTATATTGTGCATGGTCACGCGGTTAAAGAGAGAATAAAATGATAACAAAAATTGTAGAAAGCACACATGATTTTATGTTATTTGTTCCTTTTTTTGCTAAGTTTGTATTTTAATTTTTTTTCTAGTGCCACCATGGATTGCTAGAGAGGTTAATGTTTCTGCCTTAGTATATTAGTAATATTCTCCATCCTCATATCAAATATCTGATCATTTATTTGAATTATATATCTCATAAATTAAATTTCTAATTAATAATTTTAAAAAGAAAAAGTTATGCAAGTTTTTAATATCATTTCTACTGTAATTTTGTCTTGTTATAGCTCCTCACAAACATGACAAATTCTTATTGAAATCACTACATTTATTTTAGGGAATTGTTAAAAACACCGCATTTTTGGCTAATCGCACCGCATTTAAGTCTTTTAACACTTAAAATTTGTCACTCTAAAAATATACCCGCACCGCACTGCTGCTTCCTCGCACCGCAGCCCTAAAATCCCGATCTTTTCCTCACGCCTCCTGACGCGCCGCTGGCTCCTCCCGCCTCCTCCAACCCCCTCCAGTCCTTTCCGTCGCCGACACCGTCAGATATCAGCGCCAACGCCGCCTCTCGTCACGCTCAGATTTTTCGCCTTTCAGAAATACGCCTTGTACATGCAATATCACGAGATCTACAACTTTCGTGTTGAGCACTTTTCCTGAAATTTCTTGTACAAGACGTATTTCGAAAAGGCGCGAAAAGTTAGGAGATTTTTGGATGCGACTAGCCAATAAAGAGCTGCGGTTAACAATCACCTATGTTAAAGGACTTCTGAAATTTCTTTGAGAGTTCATTACTGTTTCTATTTTTAGAAGTAAATTATTGCAATATTATTGGTCATCATGGTGAATTGTGCCCCAAGTATTATTGGTCCATATTATAGATGTCGTTGATAAAAATCACAAATATTTGAAGAAAAGAGCATAACAATTTGGACAACACATTTTATGATTTTTTGTATCAAATATCTTCTCTATTGATTTTATTTTAATGTTGTAATACAATGAGAACATATTTTAATTCATAAATTAAGTGTGGTGCGATTATCTCAATTGCGGTGCGGATAACAATGTGCGGTGCTTTTAACAATATGTGAAAAACTGCGGTGCTTTTAACAAAGCGGTGCGATTAGCCAAAAATACGGTGCTTTTAACAATTCCCTTATTTTAAGATTTTATAAGTGGGCGTGTATTGTGTAATAATTAATCTTTTATATTGGATAATTTTAAGTAAATGTATATACTCCATAATTGGATTAATTAAGAACATCCAATATTTTCTATCTTTATTTTTCTGCATGAAAATGTGAATAATAATTTTTTTTCATTTTAGATCTGATGCAGATAGTAAAAACTTACAAACATAAGATTTTGTCGTGTCTATAACAATTCCTTAAAAAAATATTGTGGGCGCAGAGCAGTCCTTCCAACTCAAAGTCGAGTTAGATCTGTAGTTGTACCCGACTTAGGCTCGTTTGGGGAGACTTAATTTCACCGGTCAAACAGTTACGATCGCATGGAGCAGATCTTAATTGACGAAAATAAGTCCAACCAAACAGAACCTTAGCCTACGTAACAACTTCTGTCGAGCAGGGGCGGATCTAGAGGGGGGCCCGAGGGACACTGACACCCCCATTATTTTTCAAAATGATTAGTGTATTTGAATTCCTCTCATCGAGGCAATGGATTTTGACTACTTAAACGTCAAAAACGGTGGCCAGATGAGGGAAATACAGCTCCGATAAGATTGAAACGTTCAAATTTTTTTTGAAGGAAGTTGATGTCTGGTCCCTCATATTAAAAATTTTAGAACATATTGACACATTTGTTGCGGACTAACTCGACGCCCCGGTCGGACCGGATAATCTTGGACCGCCTTAGCTCGCGGAGCGGTCGAGCGCGAACACAGTCAGTTGGAAAAGGGGGAATGAACACAGGGAGTTTTAGCGTGGAAAACCCTTCAACCGGGTAAAAAACCACGTGACCGGGTCTCTGCCGGTCAAAATCCACTAGATTGCTGGAGGTTACAATTTGATGGGGGAATCGGGGCGACAGACCGCTCCCGTTACAATCTTGAAGAGGGAGAGAGTGTATGCAGCCGTTGGTGGGCAACAGACTACCTCACCAACGGGACTTGGACGGTGGAGTGCGCGAGATGCTTTAGGCGTGTACGCTTAGAGGCGGTGCATATTCCAGGGTCGTTGCTGCTTCCCTTGCTCGTCTTTCTCTGTTCTTGGAGTGCTTTCTTTGCGTTTGAGCGCTGGTGGGGTGCCAACAGCCGATGACGGGGCCGACGGCCTATGACGAGTGCTGATATCCGCTGGCGGGTGCTGATAGCCGCTGGGGGCCGCTGGAGGTCCCGGGCGGCGGCCGGTGGTTGGCGGCGAGAGGCGGCCGCTGGTCGTTGACGACGAGGGGTGGCCGCCGGCGGAGAAGAACGGGAGAGCTCCCACCTGAGGAATAAGAAGGGGGGAAGCGTAGGAGAAGAAGATGATCAAATGAGGAGCCCCTGGGGTCCTTTTATAGGCTCCAGGGGGAAGTTATGGCGGGCCCCACCACTAACATAGTGGGTTAGTTGGTGGTTTTGCCCCGATCGGACGGCCGGCGGGGCCTCCCCCTCGATCGGACGGTGGGGAGGTCGCCCCGAGGTGGGGCTGCCCGGACGACGCCGACGGCGAGGAGGCGGCCGGACGCGGCGGCGGCCGGCCATGGCCGCCGCCGGCCACGGCCGAGGTCGGCCATGGCCGAGGCCGGTCATGGCCGGGGCCACGGCCGCCGCCGGGGCCACGGCCGCCGCCGGGTCCACGGCCCCCGCCGGGGCCACGGCCCCCGCCGGGGCCACGGCCCCCGCCGGGGCCACGGCCCCCGCCGGGGCCACGGCCGCCGCCGGGGCCGCCGCCGGGGCCATGGCCGGGGCCGCCGCCGGGGCCGCCGCCGGGGCCATGGCCGGGGCCGGAGAGGAACCGCCGGCGGCGGTTCCTTCCCCCAAAGGTGGGGAGAAAGGGGGCCCATCCCCCATGATCTCCATGAGAGATCATGGGGGTTAGGGGGGCCCACCCATGATCTCCATTGGTGGGGATCATGGGGGTCTCCTCTTCCTTATAAATTAAGGTGGAGCCCATCAACATTCAAAAAAATTTGTGTGCACCCCCATTATCAATTTGTGCACTCCCATTATTAATTTTTTGGATACACCACTGCTGTCGAGGTTCATAATATAATAATTTCATACTTACAATTAATTAATGTAACAACTTCTGTCGAGGTTCACAACAAAATATTTGGCGAGAGTTGAGGACAGAGCACCAAAAATATCATATCAACATATTGATTTTTGTATGTATTTTGTCTTCCTTTCTATTTAAGAAAAAATATGTATATTTAAAATACGTCATTCGCGGGGCAAGTAGGATTACAGGGAGGATTTCGTGTACGTCTTCAGTTGCAATTTCGTCATAATTATTTTATTTATTTAATTTATATTTTGAAATAAAATAATAAGTTTAATTTTTTAAAAAAATAATTTGAACTCCGTGCTGATAAGATTTGGATGGTGGAATTTTTTGATTAAAAGAAAAATAAAATAGGAAGAGATTAGTTAATTCATAAATTGATAAAGATGGTGCATAAATTTTTTTTAAATGTGTTATTGGGTTCTAAAATTTTTAACATGGGGTCACACATCAACTTTCTTCCAAAAATTTTTTAAACGTTTCCATCTTATCGAAGTTATTTCACGCTCATATGTCCACCGTTTTTGAGGAATAAGTAGTCAAAATTCATTGCCTCGACGAAAGTAATTCAAATACACTAATCATTTCGAAAAATAATGATGGGCCAGTGTCCCTCGAATCCCCCTCTGAAACCGCCCCTACCGTTAAATGAATCCTGATTCCTCTATTAGACATTGTTTTGACGTCAAACAATATGCATGCAGAGATTATTGTAGCTGAATAGTATGCACGATGGGGAGCTTGCCAAATTAATGTACTATTCCTCAAGAATTTGCCAAGGTCTCTTGATTCCAAATTCAATTAGAAGAAAGAGAGCTAAAAGAGAGGGCGAAAAATAAGGTACCTTAGTTATTCTCAAGAGCCTATATATAAGAACGAATTAAATGGGTAATTGTTTGATAGTCGAGTCTCGTTTATAAGAACGACATGTCCTTTCCTATTGTGCAATCGGACCGAGTGTCGCGGTAGCGCAACGGAATATAGCCGAACAATTTCAATGACGCAAAATCATAAACCAGAAGAGATTCCACAAATACACACACAAACGACAAAATAATATACGTGGTTCGGAGATGGACTCTTACGTCTACGGGGAGAGCGCGCCGGAGAAATCCACTATAATCGATGAGTTTACAAGTTACAAACAGAGACCGTTAACATGGTCGAAACAAGAGAAAAACAAAAAACTGAAGAAGAACGTTGTCGCTGCTGCTGTCGCCGCCGATATCGCCTAGCGATATCGCCCTGTCTTCTTTCTCCTGGATCCACCGCCTTCTGCAACTGCTGTCGCCGCCTGGATCCACCACTGCACAGCCGGCCGTCGGGATGAGTACGGCCAGATGTCGATCCGTCTGGATCGCCCGAACGCCGCCGCCTCTCTGTTGCCGCCGGAGCCTAAAACCTCCGCTTCCGCCTGAATTTGTTTGTCGTCGCTGGACAAAACAAGAAGCCTCCTGAAGCTCTCACAGCTCCCTCTAATGGCTCTCACGGATTTCTCTCTTGTTGCTTGAATGAAACGGCTGGGTCGGGTTCCTATTTATAGGATCAAGATCCAATATCAAATTAAGAAGATGATCTCCTATTAAGGAGATTGACTTATTTCTCCTCATAAAGATATTCCAAATATAGGACTCCTCCAAAATTAGGAATTATGGAGGCACACAGATTGTGTTATCACAATCCAATAATTATATATTCTCTTATTAATGATCTTCCTAAATAATATTCCTAAATAGGTTTAGCCCGGATTAGGAATCGTGGTCTCCCACGGATCCATGACGTATCGCGATCCCGGCGATCCGGGCACGTGGATCGCGGAGGTGTCATAATCTCAACAATCTCCACCAGCTTGACGCCTCACGCGATGAACTCCACTTCGACACTTAACGAACGTAACTCTACCTCTAGCCTGGATCTCCCTACTGGCGACTACAAGCCCCCTCTCCCCGGGGTCTCTACGATCAACATGCATCAATATGAGCCAAGTCAAGACCGTTCTTGAACTTGACTCTTGTCATTGATTTTGTCCGCATGTTCGCACCATTATTTTCCGTGGATATCTTCCTCAACTTCATTCCCCCACCCCCAGTGAACTCCCTCGACTCCTGGTAGCGCACACCGATGTGCTTTGTTCTTGCACGATAGATCGGGTCTTTTGCAAAACAACTCGCACTCTGAATCTCACTGTGAATCTCCACCGCCTTCTGAGTAATCCTGAGTTCCTTGGTGGGACTTTTGAGCCAGATGGCTCCCCTTGCGGTGTCTGGGTACTTCTGAGATGACACTCTGCTCTTCTTCTCCACGACTGCGAAGATTTTATCTTCGCCAAGGCCCTTCCTCTGTGCTAACTTCTTCGCCACGAATCTTGTCTTGTTCCTCTGCTGGTCCTTCCTAGCTTTCCCTTGAGAGCGGTCTCTGTTCTCTATAGCTTTTTCATAGGAACCAGGATCTGAGGAAATAGCCTGAAAGACATATGCTACCGTATCCTGTAACCTGAGAGTCAGTCTGACCTCTCTCCTCGCCCTTCCACTCGCAATCGTGGTACCGATCAGTCTGTAGAGAGTACCAGAACGCTCTCCTTTCATGACTACCTGCGTGCCTCTCTTGACCTTCAAATATCCGTCGTTGCAGGTATAAGAATACCCGATGGCCTCCAGAGTGTCTAGAGAAATCAAGCTCATTCTCAACTTGGGTACATATCGAACGTTGGTGAGTATCCTGACCACTCTGTCAAACATCTTAATCCTGATGTTACCAACTCCCAACACCTCGCACTCTGAGCCATTCACCATAAAAACACAACCTCCTTCACACTGCCTAAAGCTGGAGAATCATTCTTTGTTCAGGAACATGTGGTACGAGCATCCTGTATCCCTGATCCAGCAACCTGTGGTCTCAAGGCTACGTGAAACATAAAGAACGTCGACATCGTTCTCATCCTCAGATTTCACTGCAGCCTGATGTATCTCATGCGTCTGCTCCTTAAACTTCCTCTTCAGGCAATTATTCTTCCAGTGCCCCTCCTCCTTGCAGTAGTGACACTTAGTATTCCTGCCTCCAGACTTAAACCTAGGTCGGTCTTCCTCTTTGCCTTTTCCTCTCGATCTACCCTGGGCTGGGTCATTGCTTTTCACGAATAATCCCTCGTCGGCTCCAGGGTTCGACTTGTTTCTCGTTTCATTCGAGAGTAGCGTCGTCATCACTTCTTCTATCCTCAGGGTGTCCTTCCCATACAGAATCGTGGTGACTAGATGATCGAAGGACTTCGGCAATGAAGACAACATGAGAAGATCCTGGTCTTCCTCCTCGACCTTAATATCCATACTACGCAACTGAGAGATAAGTTTATTAAATGCATTCATGCGATCAAGCAGCTGAGTGCTTTCGGACATCATAAGGCTGTAAAGTTGCTTCTTCACGTACAACTTATTCGTGAGCGACTTGGACATGTACAGCTCTTCCAATTTTGTCCACAAATCAACCGTAGTCTCAGCGTCGACTACGTTATACATAACCTCATCGGCCAGACACAACTGAATTGTGCTGATGGCATTCAGATCTAGCTCCTCCCACTTGTCGTCCTTCTTCCCGGACTTCTCGTTTCCGAGAAGAGCCTTATGAAGATCTTGCTGGACGAGTATCGCTTTGATCTATTTCTGCCACAGACTAAAGTAAATTTTGTCGTCGTATTTTGGAATCACAAATTTCGATGCCATTGTTTTGCTCGCAAAGCTACTAGGCAATCTGAATAATATTCACAGAACAGATCTGAGAAGATAGGGAGCAGACCGATGTCATCACCTACCATTGACCCAGATATAAAACCGGAATGTCCAGACGATCACCCCCACAAAACCTGCCTCTGATACCAATTGTTGTGCAATCGGACCGCGTACCGCGGTAGCGCAACAGAATATAGCCGAGCAATTTCAATGGCGCAAAATCATAAACCAGAAGAGATTTCATAAATATACACATAGACAACAAAATAATATACGTGGTTCGGAGATGGGTTCCTACGTCCACGGGGAGAGAGCGCCGGATAAATCCACTATAATCGACGAGGTTACAAGTTACAAACAAAGATCGTTAACCCGGTCGAACAACAAGAGAAAGGCAAAAAACTGAAGAAGAACGTTGTCGCCGCCTATATCGCCTAGTGATATCGCCCTGTCTTCTTCCTCCTGGATCCTTCGCCTTCTGCAACTGCTGTCGCCTCCTGGATCCACCACTGCACAGCCGGCCGCCGGGATGAGCTTGGCCAGATGTCGATCCGTCTGGATCGCCTGAACGCCATCGCCTATCTGTTGTCGCCGGCACCTGAAACTGCCGCTTTCGCCTGGAGTTGTCTGCCGCCGCTGGACAGAACAAGAAGTCTCCTGAAGCTCTCACAGCTCCCTCTAATGGCTCTCACGGATTTCTCTCTGGTTGCTTGAATGAAACGGCTGGGGAGGTCTCCTATTTATAGGATCAAGATCCAATATCAAATTAGGAAGATGATCTCCTATTAAGGAGATTGTCTTATTTCTCCTCATAAATATATTCCAAATATAGGGCTCCTCCAAAATTAGGAATTATGGAGGCACACGGATTGATGAGGTGTCATAATCCAATAATTATATATTCTCTTATTAATGATCTTCCTAAATAATATTCCTAAATAGGTTTAGCCCAAATTAGGAATCGTGGCCTTCCACGGATCGATGACGTGTCACGATCCCGACAATCCGGGCACGTTGATCGCGGAGGTGTCATAATCTCAACACTTTCCAATGTGGTTGTCCATGGCAGCCCGTATGTATGAAGTCGGGGATGAATCTGATACCTTACCCACATTGAGCATAGGTGGATGACAGAAAGATTGAGGCTCTGTTTGGGACAGCTCTGACGGATTGAAAAGCTGCTGTTCGGATAGAGCTGTTTTAAAATAAGGGTCTGTTTGGCGCAGCTCTGGCGGCTGGAGAATCTCGATTCCAGCCGCCAGAGCTGTTTTTTAACTGTTTGAGCCAGCTCCTTGTGAAGAGCTTTTCAGAAATCTGGAGCTGTTTTGCAGCTCTTCAAAAATCTCCCCCCCCCCCCCCAGCTTCAGCTTCCGCAAAATAGCTTTCTCTCACACAGGTTTTGGAAATCTCTTGGTTTCTTCAGTTGAAACATGCTCAAAGGCCGGACGGCCTTCCTCCGGCGATTCCGAGCCCCGGACGGCCTTCCTCTGACGATTCCGAGCCCCCGACGACCTTTCTCCGGTGATTCTGAGCGCACTTCTGCACAAAACACTCAAACACTCTGCAGCTTTTCAAAACTGGTCCCCAGAGATCTATTTTAAAACAGCTCTATCCGAACAGCAGCTTTTCAATCCGTCAGAGCTGTCCCAAACAGAGCCTAGATCTCTGGGGACCAGTTTTGAAAAGCTGCAGAGTGTTTGGGTGTTTTGTGCAGAAGTGCGCTCAGAATCGCCAGAGAAAGGTCGTCGGGGGCTCGGAATCGTCGGAGGAAGGCCGTCCGTGGCTCGGAATCGTCGGAGGAAGGCCGTCCGGCCTTTGAGCATGTTTCAACTGAAGAAACCAAGAGATTTCCAAAACCTGTGTGAGAGAAAGCTATTTTGCGGAAGCTGAAGCTGGGGGGGGGAGATTTTTGAAGAGCTGCAAAACAGCTCCAGATTTCTGAAAAGCTCTTCACAAGGAGCTGTCCCAAACAGTTAAAAAATAGCTCTGGCGGCTGGAATAGAGATTCTCCAGCCGCCAGAGCTGCGCCAAACAGACCCTGAGTAAGATCTTGTTAGTGTGGTAAAGGGATAGAGATGATGAAGTAAATGACATGGATTTTTGAGAGTGAGAGATTTGTAGTGTGTTTAGAGATTTGACTCTGGTGATGATTGTGCCACTTAGGCTTCGTTCGGCGGAGCGTTTGGATGGCTCCATTTGGGGCAAACGTTGCCGCACGGAGGGTAATCAAATGATCAGAGGCGGCGTTTGCTCCATTTGCACCTGCCGCGCCATGAAAAAAAATGAAAAAAACGGAGGGATTCCAACCACGGCCTCTCCCCTCCGATTCCAACAGCCCGCCTTCTCCTCCCGCCGCCTGAGCAAAACGCCGAACCAAACGAAGCCTTAGTCAATAGCTTCTCGAAGACGAAGCTGGTGTGGTGTGTAAGCCACCTTCTCGGTGACTGGCGTGTGACGTGGGCCTGCTGACGTGTGCCTTTGTTAGCCCAATTATCCTGAAATTAATTACTACTTAACTTTTAGTTTTTCACTTGTTCAAAGTTTTCTCGCTCCCGACTTTCACGAGCCTCGTGTCTCATATTCAGCTCGAAATCATTTTTAAATGACTCGAAGTTGAAGAAATTCACGCCAGATAAAAATCAACTCTTCATTTGAACTCAAATCAAACCAAGTCAACTCGAAGTTGGATCAATAACAACCTTAAGTACTCTAAGGGTCCTCTCTTGCCGCAATTCCAAGTCAATTTTCCGATTTTACTCCTATGTATTACAAAATTTATGTTTGGACGTCGAACTGCGGAATTGGAATTTCAAGTCTCATGAATATTTTTTTATACTTGAGTTCCTTGTAATTGAGGTATGAAGTACCGCCGTAGCGGTGAAGGGTTTATCTCAGGCGCATAGTACCTCCATGAATTTCTTTGCATGCGCCTCCAAGAAACTCTCAGCCGAAAACCTAAGAACCGTAACCCTAAAAACGGGAAAGGTTCTTAAATAGATTGTGTGCAAAAAACGAGCTGATATTCGCACACCCGGAAAACCAAAAACTGATTTTGTTTCGGGGGCGTTGCCCCCGAGCCCCCACATGAGCAGACTCGATGTGAGAAACAAGAGAACCAGAAACGTTCCACAACTCCAACAATTATGAGTTAGTTATTGTGTTTGGTTGATATTGGCAAGCATATATATGATTATTGTTTGTGTGTTCATGTGTGTGCTTGTCTTTTCATGCACTTAAATTTTAAATTTCAATTCCTACCGTCAATTTTTAACATGTATTTGAACAACAAAGTTGGTTTTTTCAATTCCGTGATACAATTTCTACATTTAGCTGAATAGAATTTTTACAAAATAGAAATTGTGTCAATTCCAATTTCCACTTTGAATTTCTTCCAGAATAACGGACCCTTCAAATTGTTGATAGTATAATCCCCATAACAAACTCATGCGGTCATCCTAGCGTACTTAATATATGATTAAGGGCGCATCCAGCGAAAACTTAGCAGTGCCTCCAGCTCCGGAGGGGGGAGGTGGCTGCTCCAAACGGAGCATTTTGGGGCGTTTTTCAAGGCGGGCGGGTGGAAACGAAGCAAACGCTGCCGGAGGTTCATTTATTTACCCTCCTTCCGGCAGCGTTTGCCCAAAACGGAGTATCAAAACGCTCAAACAAATAGAGCCTTAGTTTGGCACTATTCATTTGAATTCTAATTATACAAGAATTGAAATTGAGGTCAATTTTATTTCTAGTGTTCGTCTTAACACTGTAATTAAAACATGAATTAAAATCATCAATTCTACAATTCGACTGCACGTAGTAGAAATTCAATGACAAAAATTGAAATTTAAAAAGAATCCCGACGGCCTCATCGCCGGAGAGTTCTAGCAGGCCGCTCCGAATGAGTTGGTTGATGGTGCCAGGTGGTGAGAAAGGATGTATTCTAATGCACATGAAAAAACTTTGGCTGCATTTGACGCGGCTTATTTGCTCTGATGAGGCTGAACAAAAATGTCATTATCATTTGTGATATCAAACATATATTCTATCACAATGACATTTTTGTCCAACCTCACCGAAGCAAATAAGTTGCGATAAGCCGCGCCAAACGCAGCCTTAAAGTGCAGTCCTCCCACCATCAAAAACTTTATATAATCTTATATATTAGTAAATTAATTAAAAGTTGAATGCTTTAATTTTGATTTATTTTTAAACTCCAATCCTTTTTTTTAAAAAAAAATTAACATTTATTTATCTTGTTTAATTAACTGTTGAATGAGACACTGAATGAACCCAAATTATATTGAAAAGAGCCAAAACCATGACTGTACACAAGCAACTTTCAAAGAGTAGCTAAATGCCAAGCGAGATACTCCACTCACATGCCAACAAATGCTGTGATGCCATCCCCTTGAGGTATCACGCCCGTTTACCGAGCAACTTTTCGTCGTCTAACACTTCCTTTAAAATAGGCCTAGGTCAACAATATTCCGGTTGACCCTCGTTGCCGGATTGGGTCCGGTTTACTGAACCTGTCCGGTTCATTTGAACCACGCTTAGCTCCGAGTCTATTGCTCTTATTTAGTTCTCATTTTGTTTGCTGGTTTCAATGAAATCAAATTCATTGAGGAAAAGTATATTTGCAGTGCCTCCAGTAAGGGGCGGATCTAGGATTCGAAGTAAGGAGGGACCCAAAAAAATTGTGAATCAAAATATAATAAGCAAAAAATTTTCTAATTTGAATTTTTAGCATTAACAATAAAAGAAAAATTATAATATGTATATTACCTTATTTTAGTTGTGCACACCGTCAACTCATAGAATTCATCAATGATCACAAATTTCTCGATCTTCTCTGCTATTTCCCGTTCTATGTAGAGAGTCATACAATTTGCCAGAAATTCATCATCCATTTTGTTGCGCAGTCTTATTTTAATAAGTTTCATAGCAGAAAATGACCGGTCTGTAGTCGCTGTTGAGACCGGAAGTGTCAAAATTAGTCGAATTAGCTTGTCAAAATTAGCCGAATTAGCTTGTCAACCGGCGACCACTGCCAGGGAAGAGCTCTTCCTAAGAGGCTCTCAGCGAGCTCTAACGGAAAGGGGAGTGGGAGACGACTCAGACGAGAGAAGCGAGAGAGACGATCTCTTTCTATCTAGGAGAGAGAAATTGGATCTGAAAATAAGTTCACATGAGTTATTAACTGTATATACATATACATATTTATATTATATACATAACTTATATTTTATAATTTATAAATTTCATCACTTATATTATATACATAATTTATATTTTATAATTAATAAAAAATAAACCTACATAAACTTCAAAATCCTTGGGGGGGCCCGCCCCCCCCCCCCCCCCCCCCCCTGCCCCCCTCTGGATCTGCCACTGCCTCCAGCTCACTTGATTCTCAATGCAATAGAACCATCATTTTTGAGGAGGTTATGGCGAGGGCTTAGAGATTGATTCATATCTTAGGCTCCGTTTGGGGGACTTATTTTCACCGGTCAAGCGATTACGGCAGCATGCACCGGACCTTAATTAAGGTCTGGTGCATGCGGTTGTAACCGCTTGACCGGTGAAAATAAGTCCCCTAAAATGTAGCCTTAGGCTCCGTTTGGGAGGATTTATTTTCACCGGTGAAACGGTCATGACCGCATGAATCGTGACTTATTTATGTTCCGGTTCATGCGGTCATGACCACTTGACCGGTGAAAATAAGTTCTCCCAAACAAAACCTTAGTCATTTATGTTCTATTTTTATGGCTATTGCGTTGTTGGACTAGTTTTTTTTGTTAACTGGTGTTTCAGTTGTTGCTTAATTGAATCGGTGTGATTTGTATTCAAGTCTCAAAAGCTCATTTGTTCGATACGGGTGTGTCACGCTCATTTGTATCAGAGGCCTTCATTGCTGGCTTGGCGGGCGTGGAGAGATTCATCGGCTTGGCATTGAGGGTACGACTAGCTGACGGGTCCGAGCTACACACCACTGCGCATTGCAACATGGAGGCACAAATTGGCGGGAAAGCATTCGAGGCACCAGCCGCAATCCTGAGGATGCCTTCATATGATTTGATTTTGGGCATGTCATGGTTATATTGGAACCATGCCCTAATTGACTGCTTGGCCAAGAAGATTGTTCTGAGATATGGAGATTCTTCCGTCATAATAGAAGGTATAAGACCTGCCTCCTTTTCATTTTTGTCATCTATTCAGGCCGTCAAGGCCCATATACAGGGCGACGAGATTTACCAGGTTTTATTCGAGATGGCGGAGGCCAATATTCTTGTAGCGGAGATTCCTGTTGTGCGAGATTTCGAGGATGTTTTTCCCGAGAAGTTACCGGGGCTACCCCCGCACAGAGAGAAGGAATTTCAGATTTTGCTGGTGTCAGGGGCTAAGCCAGCATCTAGAGCCCCCTACCGGATGGCCCCAAAGGAGCTGGTGGAATTCCTGAGCCAATTACAGGAGCTGGTGGAAGCCAGTTATGTTCGGCCAAGTTCCTCGCCATGGAGAGCCCCTGTATTGTTCGTCAAGAAGAATGATGAGACACTTAGACTGTGCATAGATTACTGGGCCTTGAATCGACTGACGGTCTGAAATACTTATCCGTTGCCAAGGATAGACGAGCTGTTCGACCAGCTGGAGGGAGCTCACTTCTTCTCGAAGCTGGATTTGAGATCGGGCTACTACCAGTTACGGATCTGAGAAGAGGACATTCCGAAGACTGCTTTTAGTAGCAGATATGGTCTATACGAGTTTACCGTGATGCCCTTTGGGCTCACGAATGCGCCATCAGCGTTCATGACTCTCATGAACCAGGTTTTCGAGTCTTACTTGGATGTGTTTGTCATCGTTTTTATCGATGACATACTCATTTACTCTCGGACGGAAGAGGAGCACTCGAGGCATTTGGCACTGACACTACAGAGATTGCGGGAGCATCAGTTGTACGCAAAATTCAGCAAGTGCCAGTTTTGGTTGAAGGAGGTGGCCTTTTTGGGTCATGTTATCAGTGGAGCTGGATTGGCAGTGGATCCAGCGAAAGTTCAAGCAGTCCGAGATTGGCCACGATTGAAGACAGCTACAGATGTTCGGAGCTTCTTAGGACTTGCCGGTTACTACCGGAAGTTCGTAGAAGGATTTTTTTTGTTTTGTACTCCCTCTCACATCTTTGACGAGGAAAGAGACACCTTTTGTGTGGACCCCGAAATGCGAGGCAGCTTTTCAAGAGTTGAAGGAGAGACTCACCTCGGCTCCTATACTGACTCTCCCTTCGGGGAAAGAAGGATTCCAGGTGTATACAGATGCCTCCTACCAGGGCTTGGGAGCTGTTCTGATGCAGAATGGGCATGTTATTGCTTACGCTTCCCGCCAGCTAAAGAAGCATGAACAAAACTACCCAGTGCACGATCTGGAGTTGGGTGCGGTTATTTTTGCGCTGAAGGTCTGACGCCATTATCTCTATGGAGTTCACTGCGACATATTTTCAGATCATAAAAATCTGAAGTATGTGGATACGCAGAAGGAGCTGAACATTAGACAGCGGAGATGGGTAGAGTTCCTAGCAGACTATCAGTATGAGATACACTACCATCCGGGTAAGGCAAACGTGGTAGCCGATGCCTTGAGCCGGAGAGCTACTACTTCAGGAGCAGGGCCCCAGGTCATGTCTTTAGAGATATTGCGGAGCTTTGAAGATATGCATATCACCTTGGTATCGTCCGAAGACACCGATCTGTACGAGGAGTATTTAGCTGCGACGAGCGCCACCGACACTATTCATGACAGAGGCAGGATGCCAAATTGGAGCCGATTTTCAGGGCCATAGAGGCAGGCTCAGTTGGGGACTATTCGATGCGAGGTGATCTGGTATGCTTCAAGGGTCGGACTTACATACCGAATGGAGGGCAGATTCGGGAGGACATTATGACAGAGGCTCATCATAGCCGATACTCTATACATCCCGGGATTACGAAGACGGCGGATTTGAAGAAGACACTCTACTGGTCGGGCATGAAGAAGGACATCACTTATTTTGTGACCCACTACGAGGCGTGCCAGTTAGTGAAGGCAGAGTGCAGACACCCCGCTGGTCTGCTGCAGCCACTCCCAGTGCCGGAGTGGAAGTTTGATGATATCGCGATGGACTTCATCTATGGCATCCCTCGTTCACGCACGGGAAACAATTCTATCTGGGTAATCGTTGACCGGTTGACGAAGGTGGCTAGGTTCATCCCGATCAGGAAGGATGACTCTGTTGGAGTTTTGGTTCGGAAGTTCGTGGAGTAGTTTATTCGTTACCATGGAGTGCCCAGGACGATCGTATCTGATCGAGATGGTCGGTTCACATCCAGAGAGTGGAGATCAGCGCAGTCTTACCTTGGCACACGACTGGCCTTCAGTACGGCCTTCCATCCCCAGACTGATGTCACAACCCGCATTTTTCTCACTATTTATTAAATCAGAGTAAGAGAAAATCTACGCGCTGTGATGCCACGTCGAGCAGGGGATAACTGCCGACGTTCAGGCGACACTCCAAATCCTTTCAAATCATGACTTTATTGATTATAAAAACTTGATTTATTTATGGGCCGTATCCCTCGGCTCAGTGGACCAAAGAGTCCACGGTTTCAAAACAGATTTTTATACGTAGCGGAAAATACTTCATTTATGCCAACATCCTAAATGAGCGCATAAGTGATCCCGAAGGACCCTTACGCTGAACCAAAACTCTAGTTTAATTTATACATATATAGGAAAAATCATTTGTTATACGCAAACCAGAAAGTACGTTAAGTGAGTTCTTTTTAAAAAAATCATGCTGATCATGCTTTATATACATAATATAGTTTTTACTTTTATAGTTTTTAAAGTAACTAGCAACCTAGCATAAAACTTCCCAGAGCAAGTAACTAAGTCCCCAAAAACAGGGTAGCAGTAAAAGTAGACATATCCAGTGCAAAGGTAAAAACTACCAGGGGCGTCACATACGACAAAAACCCACTGGCAAGTACACAAGTCTGTAAGAAAAACAGTAAAACTACCTCACTACGACTCAAGAGAGTCTCAACAGCCAACAGAAAGGAAACCTCCAACAGCACCACAGCAAGCCACCTACTGGCTACTGTCCTGAACCTGAGGCATTCAGAAAAGTAGAACACCTCAGAGCAAGGAAAAAGGAATGCAAGTGCTAAAAAGAAAGGGTAAGGTAAAAGCAGGTAAAGTGAAGTAAAGAGAGTACAACAAGAGTAGAACAACAATGCCCAAGGAAGGGCGAAAAGCAAACCTGCACCAGGTGCGGGTAAACAGCAACTACTCTGCCTAACAACCTGCAGAGTCAACATGGCCATGATGCCAAAATGCTGCAACACCTACGGAAGAAACGCCTAACATCCTAAACTGTGAGAGGCGGCAGTAGCAAAAACAAGAAACTTGGAATCAGGTTGAAAGCGTTCCAAATCGCCCAACCACTAATTCCGAGTCAACAAATTGCTCAAGGGTTGACACGTGAAGGCACAAAAGACCCATCACTCACTTGCCCAGAAAACTACTCGGGTCAAGGTAAAGAGTGTGGTCAAGGCTACATCACGCCACACAACCCCTAAAAGAGCCATCCACCACCACTACTGACCACAACCCACGATTCGGCCTTCGAAAAGTAACAGCCGACAAGGGACTCTCGATACACGAGCAAAACACTCGGGGAGAAATCAACGCTAAGGGATTAGTCGTTGCGGTTACGCAACGCCGCTGCGAGTGGGTACACTCACTCGATCCTAAGCCTAGCGTACGAGCACCGACATCGGGTCGCACGATTTAAAAGACGCACGACCATAGGCCGTGCGTGCACAATTACACCTAAACGCCACAAATAGGCAAACTAGGCAAAATCCCCAAAACCTAGACCTACACCTAGGCCTAACATAAACTCAACCCGACGCTAACCCATATCTACGCGACACACCTACCGCGACGCCGTCCTAAATCGGAAGCTACTAGCGGGAGGGTAGAAATCCTAATTTTTCTAGCGCGTTCCAATGGGGATAAGGGTTAGGAGGAAGTTAAATCAACAAATTTTAATTGCAATAATACATGAAATTACAAGGAATTGAACAAACGAGAGGCCAAACGGCGAAAAGAGGGGAAGCACTTGCCTCGCACGTATCACCGAAAAATTTCGCCAGCACAACGGCGCTATGGCGGACGCCCAAAAACTCCGAAAGTTCCCAAAATTCACCAAAACCACCAAGGCAACCTAAGATAGCAACTAATCATGAAAGGAGGACAAGAATATCCAAAAAAATCAAAAAAAAACCAAATGGAGATTCAACGAAATCATGGAGGAAAGGGCAGATAGGTTACCTCGGCTCGAAGCTCTCGGCGAGGGGAACGCGGATCCGGGCTCGGATCGGAAAGGGGAGGCCGGAGCTGCGGGCGGCGGGCGGCGGAAGGAGGCCGGCTAGGGCACGCCGGTTCTTCTTCTTCGTCGGGCTCGCACAGGGGGGCACGGGATCGGGTTCTTTTTTTTTTTTTTCAAGGGGCCGGCGGTTTATAACTTCTAATGGAGGGGGGGAGTTAATCCTAATAACCTAAGCATACTTATAACATAATTAAACCTATAAAAATCTAAACTAAAAATTTATGCTATAACCTAATATAAGTTAATATAACATATAACTAATAACAAAAATCAAAACCAAAACCTAATAATCTAATATCATCCTAATTAAACAAAGGGTGGTGTTAAAGGCACACCATTTTCGGCTATGTGCACACCCTTCAAAAATATAATCCTTAATAATTTAGGTTTTTTAAACCCCACCCAACTAAAGCCGAAGCAGCCCGCCTCCCCCTTTCTGATATGCGCTTTTTGAACTGCGTCTTCTACGTTCATTTTCAGGAGAAGTGTTCAACATGAAAGTTGTAGATCTCGACGATATCTACAACTTTTATGTTGAACACTTTTTGATTTAAAGCCGTTTAGGCCCCCGATTTGGCCCCCGGAAAAAAATCACGCGGAACATAAATGTTCCGCGTGATTTTTTCCAGAGGCCAAATCGGGGGCCTAAACGGCTTTAAATCAAAAAGTGTTCAACATGAAAGTTGTAGATATCGTCGAGATCTACAACTTTCATGTTGAACACTTCTCCTGAAAATGAACGTAAAAGACGCAGTTCAAAAATGAGCGTATTTCATTTTAAAAAAACTATGCAATCACGACAACGTCATCTTCCCCACAGCTCTTGTGGACATGTACTGCAGATGCGGGTGCGTTGAAGCAGCTTTGGAGGTGTTCCGCCGGGTTTCGAGCAAAGACGTCGTGCTTTGGAACGTGATGATCGGAGGGCTCGTGATGCACGGTCATGACCGCCTTGCCGTCGATCTGTTTGCTCTGATGAAGGAGACGATAACGGCGCCCAACGAGTTCACATACATTGCAGCTATGTTTGCTTAGACTGTGCACATAGTATTGGTGTGCACAAAGCCGAAGATGGTGTGCACATAAAATTTCAATGGGTGCACATAGTATTGGTGTGCACAAAGCCGAAGATGGTGTGCCTTTAACACCACCCTTAAACAAATCATAACTGAAATTAATAACTCTATTAACTAACTCTATACACTAATTATGTAACTAATCCTAATACATAATTACACTAACACCTACATATAATAACACACATATACGCGCATAATAGCATACACCCGCGCATATAAATGTTCACTCCGCACGCGCGTACACGAGCGCACGCGCACACACACAACTACCGGTACGCAACAAAAAACCACACGCCACACTACTCATGCGTAATTAAATAAATACGTCATCATAAAAATGACGACTCGCTAACTAGCGTCCGCCAAAAATGACGCGAAACTTAACGTTCTCGGAATTCGACCAAAATCGCACCGTAGCTAGACACTCGGGCTACGAACACAGTGACGAAGTCGAAAACGACCTCCGACGATCAAACACTCGGGCTAACACCGCCCGAAGCCAAAACACGAGGATTCCCTGAAAAACTCAACCGGGCCTCCAAAACAGACGCCGACTAGCTGGGGAACCCCGCAAACAGGCTAAACCTCTAAGAACACATAACGAGGTACTCTAACGACGGCTCGAGACGGAAAACGTCAACGTAACGCCGAAAAAGGATTTAAATAAATCATCGAAAATTCGGGGGCGTTACAGTCACTCCCCCTAACAAAAAGTTTCGACCCGAAACTTTGCGAACACCACCTCTACAACAGAAGGAAAGAAACCGACTACAAGAAAGAGAACGTACCCGACAACTCAGGGGAACAAATGAGGGTGAGCCTCCCTCATAGCCGACTCTAGCTCCCAAGTCGCGCTCTCCAAATCCTGATTCTTCCAAAGAACCTTCACCATAGGAATAGACTTCGTCCGCAACACTCGAGCTTGAGCATCCAAAATGCGGACCGGCACCTCGACATACGAGAGATTAGGCTCCAACTGGGGCACCGCGTCCAAGACTTGCCCACTGCTCCGCACGCATTTCCGCAACTGGCTCACATGAAAGACACTATGAACCCCCGGGAAGCTAGCTGGCAGATCCAGCCTATAAGCAGCCACACCAATACGCTCCACAATCCTGAACGGGCCCACAAATCTCGGATCCAACTTCCGATTCTTGCCAAACCTCTTCACTCCTACCATCGGAGACACCTTCAAGAAGACCAAGTCATCCACTGAAAACTCCAAATCGGACCTACGCCGATTGGCGTTCTTCTCATACCTCTCCTGAGCAACTCGAAGCTTCTCCCGAATGAGCTTCACGGAAACCTCCATCTCTTCGAGTGCATCAGGACCCAAAACAGGCCTCTCACCGGCCTCGGCCCAAAACAAAGGGGTTCTGCAGCGCCTCCCATACAACGCCTCGAAGGGAGCCATCTGTAGACTCTCTTGGTAGCTGTTGTTGTAGGCAAATTCCATGAGCCGTAAACGCTCGTCCCACGCACCTCCATGATCAAGAATATAGCACCGGATCATATCCTCCACAATCTGATTCACACGCTCGGTCTGCCCGTTGGTCTGCGGATGGTAAGCTGTGGAATACCTCAAATCAGTGCCCAAACCCTCCTGCAAACTCCTCCAGAAACGCGATGCAAACCGAGAGTCTCGATCTGAAACGATGCTAACTGGAACGCCGTGCAATCTGACGACCTCATCCAAATACAACTCAGCAATCTTTTTCATCGAGTAATCGATCTTATAAGGTACGAAGTGCGCACACTTCGTCAATCGATCCACGATCACCCAAACAGAATCAAACCCTCTCGGAGATCTCGGTAAGCCTGTGATGAAATCCATCGAGATGCTTTCCCACTTCCAAGTCGGGATCTCCAAAGGTGCCAATTTGCCACCAGGCCGACCATTCACCCGCCTGCAAGTGTAACACTCCGAGACAAAACGAGCTATATCACCCTTCATCCCATACCACCAGGCGATCTGCTTCAGATCATGGTACATCTTCGTGGATCCCGGGTGGTAGGAAACACTGGATCCGTGAGCCTCTTTGCATACCACAACTCTGATGTCTCCAACTGCGGGGATGCAAAACCTGCCGCGGTACTTCAGAGTACCCGCCTCGTCGATGGAGAAATCTGGCAACTCTCCCCTCTCAGCTCTGAGGTACAAGTGCAACAAATCCGGATCCTCTTTCTGGTGCAATCTGGTGAGAGAAATCCATGATGGCTCTGCCACTACCAAACTGCTCTGCAACTCACAGCGTCCTGCGGTGATATCCATCAATAGAAACTCCTCCACTAAACGATCCGCGGTGAGATTGAAGACTTTCCCCGTCTTCCGGCTCAAGGCGTCGGCCACCACATTGGCCTTGCCCGGATGGTACTGAATCTCAACATCATAATCAGCAACATACTCAAGCCACCGCCGCTGGCGCAAATTCAGCTCCTTCTGAGTGAACACGTACTTCAGGCTCTTATGATCGGTAAAGATCCTGCACTGGGCCCCATAAAGTAAGTGTCTCCACAGCTTCAAGGCAAAAATCACCGCTGCGAACTCGAGGTCGTGCGTAGGATAGTTCCGCTCATGAATCTTCAACTGACGAGACCCATATGCGATCACCTTCCCCTCCTGCATCAACACGCCACCGAGTCCAACGCGCGAGGCATCCACATAAACGTCATAGTCCTGTCCCTCCGCCGGTAAGGTCAACACAGGGGCAGAACATAACCTGCTCTTTAGCTCCAGAAAGGCCTCCTCGCACTTATCGCTCCAAACGAACGCCGCATGCTTCTGCGTCAGCTTTGTCAAGGGCGCTGCCAAGGTAGAAAAGCCCTCGACGAATCTCCTATAATAGCCGGCCAACCCAAGAAGCTCCTGATCTCCTTGGGTGTGCTCGGCCTACTCCAATCCATCACTGCTGAGATCTTCTCCGGGTCCACTGAAATACCATCTTTGTTCACCACATGACCCAGGAAGGAAACCTGAGGCAACCAGAACTCGCATTTGCTCAGCTTGGCATACAACTGATGATCCCTCAAGGCGGATAACACCAACCGCAAATGCTGATCATGCTCCGCCGCATTCCGAGAATAAATCAGAACGTCGTCAATGAACACAACGACAAACTTGTCCAGAAAGTCCTTGAACACCCGGTTCATCATGTCCATAAATGCTGAAGGCGCATTGGTCAGCCCAAAAGACATGACCAGGAACTCGAAATGACCATGCCTCGATCGGAAAGCCGTCCGTGGAACATCCGACTCTCGGATCCTAAGCTGATGGTAACCCGAACGGAGGTCTATCTTCGAAAATACTGAACTGCCACGCAACTGATCAAATAAATCGTCGATTCTGGGCAGTGGATACCTGTTCTTGATGGTGACTTTGTTCAACTCTCTATAGTCGATACAAAGGCGCATCGAACCATCCTTCTTCTTCACAAAGAGAACCGGAGCACCCCAGGGCGACGAGCTTTGCCTTATGAAGCCCTTCTCCAATAACTCATCAAGCTGAGTACGAAGCTCCTCCAGCTCTCGCGGGGCCATCCGATACGGCGCCTTGGCAATCGGACGCGTACCAGGCTCCAAATCAATCACGAACTCCACATCCCTGTCTGGAGGAAGACCGGGAAGATCGCTAGGAAACACGTCAGGAAACTCTCGCGCAACCGGAATCTCATCCAACAGCGGCACACTGCTAACAGTCCCCAACACTGAGACTAAACAAGCAAAACAACCAGCAGGAAAAACCCTCTGAGCACATACCGCAGCAATCGCCGGAGAGTCCCGACGCGAATCACCAAAAACACTCCCGGGCTGACCGCTGTCCTTTCTGAAATCCAAGCGCTTTCCCCTGCACTGAATCACTGCATCATATCGGGACAACCAGTCCATACCCAGGATGACATCGAAATCCTCTAAGTCCAACACTTTCAGATCAGCCTTGGCCAGATAATCCCCCAACAAAATAGGGCAGTCCAGAATGCCCTGATCTGATATCACGGATTCACCCGAGGGGAACTTGACGCAAAAGGCACCACCAACACGATCAAGAACCCACTGGCACCGCTCGACAAAGGCCCTAGCCACGAAGGAGTGGGTAGCACCTGAGTCAAACAGAACGCGGGCCCAGCGGTTCCTTACCTTAAATTTCCCTACACACAATCAAAACAATAAACGCACAAGCAACAAATAAAACAATAGCAACACTAAAACTGCTACAAAAGAGAAAGCCAAGCGAGGGGGGGGGGGTTTACCTGAAATGACCTGCGTCGAAGTCTCCGCCTCCGCTGAAGATACCACATTCAGCTTCCCTTTACCCTTGTCCACCGGCTGAGGCGGAGGTAAAGCCTGAAGCGGAACGGCATGTAGAGCGGACTGAACCTGAGGGCACCTCGACTTAATATGGCCCTTCTGGCCACACTGGTAGCAAACACAATCCCTGGACCAGCACTGAGCAGCCTCGTGACCGGGTCGCTTGCAGACAGGACAAGGAACATCCCTCCTAGGAGCACCCTGGATAGCATGCACATGCTCCTTCTTCTGGACCCTTGCCCTCTTGAAGAACCTCTCAGCTGGGTGGCCCGGATGGCCACAGAAACTGCACACTACCTTGCTCTTCTTCTCAGAAGCAGCACCAAGAACCTGGGGACCCTTTTCCTCAACTGACCTCCTCTTCTCGTTTCTCGCCTGCTGACCACGCTGCTTCCCGTTCTCGATAGCCTCTACCTTCAAAGCGGCCTCAACTGCTCCCGCATAAGTAACCGCGCCGTGAGCAACCGCAAGCTGCTGGACATCGCTCCTGAGGCCACCAAGAAACCGCTTCACCCTGTCCTCCTCGGAGCTCACCAAGCTAGGACCAAAGCGACTGAGTTTGCTAAACTCAATCTCGTAATCGCTGACGGAGAGCTGCCTCTGCTTCAGATGAATAAAGTCATTCATCAGCCTGTCTCGCTCTACTGACGGTAGAAACTTCCTCATCAGGATCTCTTTGAAGGATGCCCAAGTACATCCTCCCACCATGCCTTCCTTCTCTCGCATCCACCAGCTCTTCGCTAGCCCCTTCAGCTGATAGGCGGCTAACATCACCTTCTGGTCCTCAGTCACCCCGGAGTAATGAAACATCTCCTCCATGGTGATCATCCAGTCATCCAGTACCATAAAGTCCGCCTTACCATCGTAGGTAGGAGGTCGCAGCCGCTGAAACTGGGAGATGAACGCCATCCCGGGGGGCACCACCACTGGAGGCACGAGAGGAGCAGGAGGGGCAGGAGGGGCTAGAACAGCTGTACCCACGGCGGGGTCCTGAACTCCCGGAGTCTGACCCGCCGCTCCGGATAAAAAGGACTGCATCTGGGCCTGCAACTCCACCACCTGCCTTGATAAGGCCTCGTTACTCTGCCTCAGGCTTTCCACCAACGCATCACTTTGGGCACCAGAGGACTCACCCTCAGAATGGGGAGTCGACCTCGTTACTCTACGCTTCGGCGCCATCCTAAAAGAAACAAACATCACAATTATTAGAACGCACTATAACTACTAGAACGAACAACAGACACGTACAGACAATATATACATAAATATGCTCTTCTACTGCTATATTTGCTCTGGAAATTTATTTCATTTATTAATAAAGGAAATGATATGCTTAGCCTAAGATGGTTCACCACCATCACTGACTCTTGTGCCTAGATCGGGAATGCATGAATTTATATTAATTTGACTCAAAAATTATGTGTGTACACATGTCATCCTGCACGTCTTTAGCTTGGCGCGTTGTGCTTATGCGATGTTATGCTATGCATGGTTATGCTATGCATTCTAAAAAGGCCCTAGTGCATGCCATGGCGGAGTACACATGAAAATGTTATGCATCCCATAATACATAACATTCTCATGCAACTAAAAAAGAAAACGTGCTAGTCGCATCCATGCGGTGAGGTTATGCACCCCATAATACATAACCCTCGCATGTTGCCCCTATGGTGGATCCATATACAACCACATATTATGTATCGTAAAATACATAATATGCCCCGTATACTTCATGTTATGCTTATGCGTGTAGTGCAGTGTTCGTGCTTCAGCCAAAACGTGCCGATGACATGTCGGTGTGTGTATGATATGACTCTAAACATCTAACACAAACAAAGGAAGGTTGCCCGACCAATCGTCAAGCAACCTCCCTCTGATACCAACTGTCACAACCCGCATTTTTCTCACTATTTATTAAATCAGAGTAAGAGAAAATCTACGCGCTGTGATGCCACGTCGAGCAGGGGATAACTGCCGACGTTCAGGCGACACTCCAAATCCTTTCAAATCATGACTTTATTGATTATAAAAACTTGATTTATTTATGGGCCGTATCCCTCGGCTCAGTGGACCAAAGAGTCCACGGTTTCAAAACAGATTTTTATACGTAGCGGAAAATACTTCATTTATGCCAACATCCTAAATGAGCGCATAAGTGATCCCGAAGGACCCTTACGCTGAACCAAAACTCTAGTTTAATTTATACATATATAGGAAAAATCATTTGTTATACGCAAACCAGAAAGTACGTTAAGTGAGTTCTTTTTAAAAAAATCATGCTGATCATGCTTTATATACATAATATAGTTTTTACTTTTATAGTTTTTAAAGTAACTAGCAACCTAGCATAAAACTTCCCAGAGCAAGTAACTAAGTCCCCAAAAACAGGGTAGCAGTAAAAGTAGACATATCCAGTGCAAAGGTAAAAACTACCAGGGGCGTCACATACGACAAAAACCCACTGGCAAGTACACAAGTCTGTAAGAAAAACAGTAAAACTACCTCACTACGACTCAAGAGAGTCTCAACAGCCAACAGAAAGGAAACCTCCAACAGCACCACAGCAAGCCACCTACTGGCTACTGTCCTGAACCTGAGGCATTCAGAAAAGTAGAACACCTCAGAGCAAGGAAAAAGGAATGCAAGTGCTAAAAAGAAAGGGTAAGGTAAAAGCAGGTAAAGTGAAGTAAAGAGAGTACAACAAGAGTAGAACAACAATGCCCAAGGAAGGGCGAAAAGCAAACATGCACCAGGTGCGGGTAAACAGCAACTACTCTGCCTAACAACCTGCAGAGTCAACATGGCCATGATGCCAAAATGCTGCAACACCTATGGAAGAAACGCCTAACATCCTAAACTGTGAGAGGCGGCAGTAGCAAAAACAAGAAACTTGGAATCAGGTTGAAAGCGTTCCAAATCGCCCAACCACTAATTCCGAGTCAACAAATTGCTCAAGGGTTGACACGTGAAGGCACAAAAGACCCATCACTCACTTGCCCAGAAAACTACTCGGGTCAAGGTAAAGAGTGTGGTCAAGGCTACATCACGCCACACAACCCCTAAAAGAGCCATCCACCACCACTACTGACCACAACCCACGATTCGGCCTTCGAAAAGTAACAGCCGACAAGGGACTCTCGATACACGAGCAAAACACTCGGGGAGAAATCAACGCTAAGGGATTAGTCGTTGCGGTTACGCAACGCCGCTGCGAGTGGGTACACTCACTCGATCCTAAGCCTAGCATACGAGCACCGACATCGGGTCGCACGATTTAAAAGACGCACGACCATAGGCCGTGCGTGCACAATTACACCTAAACGCCACAAATAGGCAAACTAGGCAAAATCCCCAAAACCTAGACCTACACCTAGGCCTAACATAAACTCAACCCGACGCTAACCCATATCTACGCGACACACCTACCGCGACGCCGTCCTAAATCGGAAGCTACTAGCGGGAGGGTAGAAATCCTAATTTTTCTAGCGCGTTCCAATGGGGATAAGGGTTAGGAGGAAGTTAAATCAACAAATTTTAATTGCAATAATACATGAAATTACAAGGAATTGAACAAACGAGAGGCCAAACGGCGAAAAGAGGGGAAGCACTTGCCTCGCACGTATCACCGAAAAATTTCGCCAGCACAACGGCGCTATGGCGGACGCCCAAAAACTCCGAAAGTTCCCAAAATTCACCAAAACCACCAAGGCAACCTAAGATAGCAACTAATCATGAAAGGAGGACAAGAATATCCAAAAAAATCAAAAAAAACCAAATGGAGATTCAACGAAATCATGGAGGAAAGGGCAAATAGGTTACCTCGGCTCGAAGCTCTCGGCGAGGGGAACGCGGATCCGGGCTCGGATCGGAAAGGGGAGGCCGGAGCTGCGGGCGGCGGGCGGCGGAAGGAGGCCGGCTAGGGCACGCCGGTTCTTCTTCTTCGTCGGGCTCGCACAGGGGGGGCACGGGATCGGGTTCTTTTTTTTTTTTTTCAAGGGGCCGGCGGTTTATAACTTCTAATGGAGGGGGGGAGTTAATCCTAATAACCTAAGCATACTTATAACATAATTAAACCTATAAAAATCTAAACTAAAAATTTATGCTATAACCTAATATAAGTTAATATAACATATAACTAATAACAAAAATCAAAACCAAAACCTAATAATCTAATATCATCCTAATTAAACAAATCATAACTGAAATTAATAACTCTATTAACTAACTCTATACACTAATTATGTAACTAATCCTAATACATAATTACACTAACACCTACATATAATAACACACATATACGCGCATAATAGCATACACCCGCGCATATAAATGTTCACTCCGCACGCGCGTACACGAGCGCACGCGCACACACACAACTACCGGTACGCAACAAAAAACCACACGCCACACTACTCATGCGTAATTAAATAAATACGTCATCATAAAAATGACGACTCGCTAACTAGCGTCCGCCAAAAATGACGCGAAACTTAACGTTCTCGGAATTCGACCAAAATCGCACCGTAGCTAGACACTCGGGCTACGAACACAGCGACGAAGTCGAAAACGACCTCCGACGATCAAACACTCGGGCTAACACCGCCCGAAGCCAAAACACGAGGATTCCCTGAAAAACTCAACCGGGCCTCCAAAACAGACGCCGACTAGCTGGGGAACCCCGCAAACAGGCTAAACCTCTAAGAACACATAACGAGGTACTCTAACGACGGCTCGAGACGGAAAACGTCAACGTAACGCCGAAAAAGGATTTAAATAAATCATCGAAAATTCGGGGGCGTTACAACTGACGGGCAGACGGAGCGTACCAACAGGACGCTGGAGGACTTACTGAGGCTGTGTATTGTGGATCATGGAGAGCCCTGGGAGCGGATGTTGCCCCTAGTGGAGTTTTCATACAATAACAGCCACCAGTCCAGTATACGGATGGCTCCGTACGAGGCCTTGTATGGGAGGAGATGCCAGACTCCCTTGTCTTGGATACATGATGCGGATCCGAAGATGCTAGATTCGGTGTTTGTTGAAGACACCGAGGCTCAGGTGCGACTGATTCGAGAGAGGATGCTAGAGGCACAAAGCAGACAGGCAAAGTATAATGACGCTCGGCATCGTCTAGTAGAATTTCAGGTTGGGGACCGGGTGTTCTTGAAGATCTGGCCGATGCACGGGGTTTCACGAGTACGTGGTCGGCGGAAGAAGCTCAGTCCGAGATACATGGGGCCTTTCAGGATCCTAGAGCGGATCAGTCCATTAGCTTACATACTGGAGCTGTCGCAGGAGCTGGCCGGCCTACATGACGTGTTCCACGTATCTTCACTCAGGAGGGCTCTACTACGCCCGGAGCTACAGATTACCACCACTGATGGGCCGGTAGCTACAGATCGGTCCGTTCAAGTGGAGCCGATACGGATTGACGACCAGGGGATACAGGTCTTGCGCCGCAAGAAGATCCCGCTAGTCAAAGTCTTGTGGAGGAATCATGGGCAAGAGGAGCATACTTGGGAAACCAAGGACTTGATGCGAGAGAAGTACCCAGAGTTGTTTAGCCAGGTAATATCTTCTAACTTCTCAAGATGCTTGTAATTATTTTTCCCTACTTATTTTACACCGGAGTATCACCTAAGATTAGAGGCTAATCCTTTGTTTATTGGGGCTAGCCCTTGTTTATTAACCTTGGTTAAGCAATTCAACCCTCGTGGGATGTTACAAGCTTAAGATAACCCGGTAAAAAAGCTCTCATAGACTTAACCTTAATTTCGGGGACAAAATTTTTGTTTTGTTTATTGGGATTTATAACATCTCATTTTCAAATTAGACCCCCCTTAGGAGTGACTTGAACATGCCTAGGTCATAACAAGTCCTAGGTTGAACCTAGGAGGTCAAGTGACCCAACTAGCTAGTTGAGACTCACTTGGGCTACAAATAGTAAAATCTTAAAACCCTGATTTTTGGTGGCCTAGTGGGTTCAATCTGACTCCAAGGCATTCCTAGACCTAATAGGAGATCAATGGGTCACCAAGGACCCATTGGGTGCAAACCTAGTGGCTAAGTTGACCCAAGTCAACTTAAGCCCTAGTTAGGCCAAAGGAACCCTGCCTTGGGTCAACTCACCCTCATTATGCCAAGTCTACCCTACCTAACCATACCTAGGCCTTAGGGGAGGTAAATGGGTCCCTAGGGGTCTATTGATGTTGACTCCTAAGGTCAAATTGATCAAGTCAACCCTAAACCCTAGGCTAGCCAACATGTTGACTAGGAGAGAGAAAGTGAGAATAAAAGGTATTTTCATGGTAGAATGGTGAGCCCCCCTCTCATATGGCATTTAAGGATTTAATATTCATTTTATGAGCTGCCTTTAGGCTTCTAGGGGAAGAGAAATCATGAGGGTGACTAGGAGAGAGAAAGAAGTAAGAAATAGGCTAAATATAGGAGAGAGAAAAGGTGGTGGAAGTGAAGGGGTGGTTTTAGAGAGTGGGGAGGCATGGGGCTCGGCCAAAGAGGGGCCCACAACCACCTAAAGGTTGACACCTCTTCCTCCCACCCTTTTCCCGGCCATCAAGAGGAGTTTTCACTCTCTCTCTCCTCTAATCACCCCCCACCATGAAGAGGTGCTTTGGCTCTTGAAGAAAACCGCTCCCTCTCCCCCTCTCCTCTTTATATACTCATTTAGGAGAGAGGGGCGACCAGTTTCGAAACCCTAGCAGGAGGGAGAGAGGCTTGCCGGAGCCACCAAGGAGAGAAACGTCGCCACCGCCGCCACCATGGCATCCCGCCGTTCAACCCGCATTCATGCCCGAACTCAGGTCCTCCCCCTCTCTTTCTCTTATGTTTAGATCCTAGAATCATTAGAGTAGTGGTCGGGCTCGAGTAGCCGGTCGGAGGGAACCAAAAACCAGAATTTTTTTGCCATTTTCATGGCTTTTGGGTGGGCTCGGGTAGGGCGGCGCCGCCACCTCCGGCCGCCCTAGCCGCCGACAAGGCTAGCCCCCACCACCGGGAACATGTAGTAGTTGTTTCTCGGTGGTGGCGCCGCCCCTAGTGGCCGGGAAAAGTCCCGTGACACTCTCTTCCCACGGTTTCTGGTTCAGGCTATTTGGAGAAGACGAAGTACAGCTGCCCTAGGATTGCTTCAAGATGCGTGCAAGACTTAAAATACACGAATTAATGTTTTTTAATTCATTTTCTGTTATTGTTTTAACAGTTTATTACATGTTGATTTTTAGGTCCTTTTTGGGCATCTCATGAAAAAGTTTATAATATAAAAATTGTAGGCCTTTGGAATACCTACAGTTTGATATGCTGTGGTGAAAATTTGGTTAAGTTTGCAGGCCTGTAGGGTTATTTTACTAGGGTAGGTCCTATATGTAGGACAAATTTTCAAATAATTCCCCACACCTAACCCTTGGTTTAAATTCTTTGAATTTTGGACAGGAGTTTAGTATCATCTAAAACTAGCTCCTGTAAAAATTGGAGGGCATTTAGAGTATTTTAACCTAGGGTTTTTCCCTAAACCAATAAAATCTAGGGTTAAAGAATTAAGTGGTCAAATGACCATCATACCCTACCAAATTTTGGTGAGAGGTCCCTAGCATTAATATATAACTCTGTAGAAAATTTGAGCACATTTGTATAAGGTTTAGGTAGGGTTTGACCAAACCTTAGCCCTACCTTGGGAATTGTGCCCTAGGAATTCAAGTGGGTGCCCACCCTTATCTCTCTAACCAAATGACTTGAAATTTGGACAGGGAGTCAATATTATTGTTAGTTAGGGGTTGTCCAATTTTGGGTAAATTTGGAGTTGATTTACTTAGGTATTTTGTCCTAACTTGGGAAAAGCTAGGGTTAGAGATTTTGTGGACCAACTGACCTCCATACCCTCCCAAGTCTTGGTGAGTAGTTTCTGGTATTTATATCTAGATGTACCCCAAAATTCAGCTCATTTGGATGAGTTTTGAATAGGAATTTAGTAAACCCTAGTTTTGACCTAGTGAAGGGTGTTTTGGGAAAAATGCTCTTTGGAGATTGAGAGGTCAACTCACCTCATCAGAGGTTGAGATATCTACCACTAGTTTAGAATTATCCTAAGTACCCCCTTGGGAAGATGAGAGGGTTTAGGGTTGGTTTACCCTAGGACCCAAGCCCAAACCCTAAGGAAAGGATTTTGAGGGTTGCGAAAGACATAGGGGCAAATGCCCTTGAATGGCCTTGAGATTTGGTGGAGAGGTAGTTAATGAGTATCTAACCCTCTGGTTGGAATTTAAAAGAGTTAGAGGTAAGTAGGTTACTCAAAAGCAAAACCCTAGTTTTAGGGTAGAAGGGCTTTTAGGTCAAAACAGTAATTTAATGTCATCTAAAAGCTGTGAAACTTGGATAGAGTAAATCTAGGGTAGATAGGACCCTTAGGTATTTTTATGATGATAATACCTAATACTTCATTTGTAAATGTGGTTGTAGCACTAATTGAAGATTTAATTATTTAGGATCTTTTTAATTACTGAAATCTCATAAAATCTTGGAAGTGAGGTCTTTAGGTTAGAATGGATGTTCCTGGATTTTTATATAAATTTTAGTGGGAAAAATTTAGTACTTTATTCATGAATGTTTTGAAAAGGAGCTTTAGGGAATTAATTTAATTATGGTTGTTATACCTGTTGAAAAAATTATAAGATTTAGGAAATAAGATTTTTAGGCCATTATATGCTAGTAGAAATTTATTTATGAATTTTGAAGTTATATTTTCAATACTTGTTTCACAAGCATGTCTATTTAAAGTGTTTGCAATTAATTTTTATAGACTTCAATTCTCAGTAATTAAATTATGAAATTTTGGCTAATATTATTTTCAAGCCAGTAGAAGTCTTATATAATTGATTCATAATTTTTGGAAGCCACCTTTATATAGTTGATTCACAATTTTGAAAGGTACAAGATATTACAAAAATAGCTTTAAGGCCCCTAGACCCTAGAGAAAATTTCCAAACCTTGGACATGTCATTTTTTTTAGAGGTAATAGTATTTATCCTGAATTTATAAGATTTTTACATAGCTGAAAAGTATACTTCATGTTCAAATTGGTAGATCTTGGATTTTCAGGAAAATTAATTAATTAATAGATTAATTGAGAAAATTATCATAACCTGGAATTGATTCATTTATGGCATGATAGGACCCCAGTAAATAGCTTAGGTCATTCGGATGAAAACACAAAGGACATCCTATCATGGTCATCATATAGTGTAGGGTGGTCCACATTTAGTGTTTTCGTAAAAGATCGCATTTGGAGATGACTTAGGGCAGTGTTGGAGTTTCTCAATGTGCTGATTGGGATGGATTTAGATAGGTTGTCATAGAAGATTCTAAGGAGTTACGAGAAGTGAGTGGTTGTGGTAGAAGGAGCACGGAATTCGACGAAAGATCGTCGTTCCTGTGAGAGTGAAATGTCAAGCTACCATAGTTTTAGTTTAATGTAATATGAGAAAGGAACGGGTAAGAGAAAATTAACCAATATTATGAAGTGCCTTGCGAAGGGAACTTTGATCTGTCATACCATCGTAGTTCCTAGTGCCTATTGAGAACCCTTCACGGGGCATAATCCGGAGGCAGTCCTGGGCTAACATAAATCTTAAATAAATTGAAAGAGTAATTAGTTGAAATAGGTTTACACTTCACACACTAGTAGGATAGACATTTGGAAAAGGTTAAGTCATCCCGAGGTGTTCAAAGGGGCGCCATCCCGCGGTGTTCAAAGGGATGAGGTTTGGAATTGAGCTGGACGGTTTAGTCCGGGGAGCTTAGCCACGGTTTGTGGTTAAGACAGACGGTTTGGTCCGGGAGCTTTGCTCTTGAATTCTTATATTAAATATTGCATGTGCATAAATAGAAAACTTTAAGGTGGTGGGTCTTCGATATTGGAGAGTTCGTTGCACCGACACCAATAACGTTAACTCGGCAAGGTGACTAGCACTTCGCCAACCTTAAGTCCGGCGGTCCAGTCGGCAAGAGTACGCGGAAGTCCGCCTCGTGCACCAGGCGTTGAGGGCGTATGATAGGTCAGATCGGTAGTGCAAATACTGGTTTTGAGGTGGGCGAGGCCCAACCCACCGCTTCCGTCTGCCACTACGGAGGTATCCTGGGAGGTAACGGCTCTGAAAGGGGGAACTAAGGTTTGTGTACACAAAGTTGGGTGTGTGAGTTGCACTGCATGAACATTATTAACCCACCATATAGTTGCATACATAATCATTCATAAGAACCTTGACACCTAATGTATAAGTGGAATGAGACGTTTATACATTAGGAACTGCAAAACGACCCCTTGGTCTATAAGCTTGTGTTGGCAAGTTTTATAGATTAAGGTCATTTTAAATATTTAAATAATGCTTGTGATAACCGACACCCCAACATATAAAGTGGAATGAGACATTTATACGATGAGAGCCTTGTAAAAGATCCTTTGGCTTATGTGTACTCACATAAGTGAAGGTTTAATTTCTTACTTACTTACCTTTCTGTTTTACCTATTACAACACTTATATTGTTCACCTGTTATAACTTGCTAGTTAGGTCCACCGTCATCTGCTTTTGACTACTCTTCACCTTCATGTCCTCCCCTTTCTTCCTCTCCGCTCGGTGCCTTAGGGCATGGGGGAAGGGGTGGGGGATGATAGAGCTTAGTCTTATAGACTAACAGTTTTCGGACCACATCATTTTAGGGAACCGTGGAGCCCAGCCCAGAGGAGCAGCCCAGGAGGTCGGTGCGCTTGGAGACAGGGCAGTCTAGCTCAGGAGTTTAGACAGTCAGGACCGTGAGTTCCGTTCCTTAGTAGAAGTTTATTTTTCAGCTTCCGTTTGAGTGAGCATGTAGTGAGGTGTTGATGTACCAGGCTTAAGTCCTTTTCCTTTCAGTACTCTGTTTTTTTTACTCTGATGTTATACTGTGGACGCTTCCTTCGTGGAGTTTATTTATATGTGATTTATTATTGTGGACTGCATTTCTCTTTCTTTACTATTTGCTACTTGATTGTGATCGAAAAGGCCGACAGAATCGGCGCGTTGTAGTGACGACCTTCCCGGGTGCGAAGGTGTCACCGCAAAGCGGAGGTTCTGGGCATAAGACCCCGAGATTTGAATCGAAAAAAGGGGTCTTACAAACACTGACCTCCTGCTCCTCCAACAGCGAAACTCTGACCTCCTAGTATTTTGGTGAAATACTTGGAGTTCTGACAGTATTTTGTTGAAATACTTGGCGTTCTGACAATATTTGGTCAAATACTGTATATTATGACAGTATTGTGACCAAAAAAGTCAATAACCAATACATTGCAATTTACCCAAGCAGCATAATGTTACATTATGTAATCGCGGCTTCATGCTCCTCCAATGGAGAAACCCCGGCCTCTAAGTATTTTTGTGAAATACTGGGAGTTCTGACATATTTTGTTGAAATACTGGGAGTTCTAATAGTATTTGATCAAATATTGTATATTATGACAGTTTTGTAGCCAAAAAAGTCAATAATAAACACATAGCAATTTACTAAAATTATATAATGTTACATTATATAATCGTATTAACATCTTCTCCCTACTATTATATATACTATGATATAAAATATATAATTTATGAATTGTATTATGCACGATATTGAACAATATATAAACAGTATTTCAAAGAAATATTGGAAGTTCTGATAGTATTTTGGTGAAATACTAAGATTTCTGATGGTATTTGGTCAAATACTGTCAGAACTCCTAGTATTTCACCATAATGATGGGAGGACGGGGTTTCGCCGCTGGAGGAGTCCGGGGTTTCACCGCTGGAGGAGGAGGCGGGGTTTTGCCGTTGGAGGAGGCCGGATTCTCACCATTGGAGGAGGTCGGGGTTTCACCGTGGGAGGAGAAGGAGGTACAGGTTTCACCGCGGGAGGAGGAAGATGTCGGGTTTTCGTCGCAAGAGGATGAGGAGGTCAGGGTTCGCCGCGGGAGGAGCGAGGATGCCAGGGTTCGCCGTGGGAGGAGGAGGTTGGGGTTCGCCGTGGGAGGGGGAGGAGGCGTCCTTAGGTTTTCGCCGGGAGGGAGATGAGAAATCGGGGGGGGGGGGGTGCATGAATTTTTTTGGAGGAAGGAAAAAAGATGAGATCCACTTCCAATGAGCTTTGATTCTCTCACCTAGAAATAATTGAGAGAAACAAAAAAATCTTAGAAAATTGAGTTCTAGTAAAAGACAAAAATTGAGTTCTAGTAAGAGACAAGAGACGGTTGTTTTCACACAAAAAAATAGATAAAAGAGGTAGAATGTTGGGGTTTCAATAGGAGAGGAATACCCATATGCGTTCGCCTTTCTCTAGAAAACAAAAAAGAGGAGGTTTGATAGGATTCACCCTAAAGATTCCTGAGTCAAATCGATAGGACTTTGACCGAAATGCTCAAGCAAGCCGACCCGAAGAAGTAAACCTCGTGCGTGAGTCGTGCCTGCTCGAAGAGATCAGAATCAACCCGAAAGTAGGGACAAAACCAAGAATGCACGCACCAGTACGCATGGGCACCACATACAGCCCGCGTACATGAGCAGCACGCACACGCACAACCAATGCTCGTGCAAGCAGAACGTGCACACGTGGCCAACGCTCGCGTGCGACCAAGTAGCGCAAAGCCGGTCAATGGGCACACCAGCGCAAGCGCACCAGGCAAGCACTGTAGAAGGCATAGAAGAATGCGGCCTCCGGCGCCTCCACCACTTCTGACCTCCTTCGCCACCTCCGACCTCCTTGCTTGTCAACTTTCCCTTGCCTCCCGGACCAACCGAGGGGGCATGCTCATCATTTACGAAATATTGGTGATCCAAAATGTTCAGAACAGAACAATACTCTCATCAACTCAAGATCCAACCATGGTTGTCAGGATCACGATATGGATCATAGGATCTTACGCATATACAATCTAAATTTTGTAAAGTGATTCTCAATCCAATCCTCGAAACGATTTCATCTGGGATCTCGATCCTAACAATCTTGGATCCAACTATAAGTAGTTACCGACATCCCTTTAAAAAACTGTAAAAAAGCCCCTTAACTTTCATTTGAAGACAAACAACTAGAGAGACTAAAGATACCATTGAGATTTTCCAGTCAAGACGTGAGATTTATATCGTTCCTTCGTTCCAAATTTTCTCTGCTCGCTTTCAACGCTCATGAGAACACTTCAATAAGCACAAGAGATGGCATAGAAGAACGCTCTCATTGTAACACCCCAATTTTCAGACCTGGAGTCGCTGGAAGCTAGCGCCCAGCGGTAGAGACGTCAGTGGTCGTAGGTCGGTGAGATCGACTTTGGATTTAGAGTGCACGATCACTGGATCTAGTGCGCAAGACCACTGGTCGTGTGCCACTGATCGTGCACACTATTCTCCGTTTTTCCAAGTTCTGCCTGGGTAAACGCACGACCATTGGACAGAGTGCGCAAGATCACTGGCCGTGCGCCGCTGCTCGTGCGCGTTATCCCTTTCTTTCTAGAGTTCTGCCAGTGATGAACACATGATTATGGGATCTAGTGTGAACGACCACTGGTCGTGCGCCACTGATCATGTGGACGGGTGTTGTTCTGTCATTTTGTTTTGTGTCCGTCCGATGCTTCCCCAAATTCGATCCAAAGGCCCAGGATCTTCCGCCCAATCAGTTTTATTAGGGCTGAGAGGGTTTTTCCCCTCACTTTCTCATCGTTTAGTTTGAGAGTAGGGTGGAGAGGGAGAGAAGAGGGAGGAGGAAGGAGAGAGCTTCCTTCCGCCATTGACGGAGCTTCAGAGCTCCGATCGTCGTTCTGAGACTAGATCCGTAGAGACGGCATAGAGGCGCTCGTGTCAAGCCGTTCAAAGCAAGGATTCCATGGCTAGGAAGAGGGGTCGTAAGGTAACGACATTTCTCCTCTTGGTCTCTAGGATGCGTGCATATCATCTCTTTCTTTCAAGCTTTTGGGTACCATATCTCTCAAATGAGAGGGGTTTGAGTCTCCATGGTCCAAGAGGAACCACCGGGTCGATTGTATCCGTCCCCGACATGATATTGCCTTAGAGATCCGCTCCATTAGTGGATTAGGCATTGTGGGTGAAGCTGTAGTCGCGACCGTTAGTCCGACTCGGTGATGTTGCATAGCGAGCTTTTAGGATTTTGTAGAAATCCGTTACGGCAAGACGTCGTTTGTGATGTATGTGTTTTCCCCCTTTTTCGAGTGAGTACGTGTAACCGGAACCGAACGAGGTTAGCTCTGCATTGGCGGTAGATGGTTTCCTTGGTGCGCGGGAACGTTGTCGTACAGATGATCGATTAGGGTGGGAAAGACTATGGATTGTTATGTGCTAAGGTACGGCTTTGTCTCCGTGGTCGGCTGGCTATCTCGTGACGTGCAAGTCATGTGGGGAGAGTGTCCCGGTCAGACAGTCCCCTTCTGTGAGACTAACGAGAACGCCAAGCGTAAGACTAGCCCGGACAATGAAGCCCACGAGCGGGTGGGGTCCAGCAAGGGTTCTTAGAATCGGTTTGTGTGTGAGACGGAATCCTGACGTGAAAAGTCAGAGCTTGCAGGCAAGCCCGGGTTTGAGACCCACGAGCGGGTGGGGCCTTGACAAGAGTTTCGTGTGGCGGCTTGTATGCTGTTAGAGGAATTGCATTACCCCTTTTTGTTTGCGGCTTGACGCCAATGGAGAAATTAAAAGTACCTGATTGATGATGCGTGATGATGTCTTAGATTCATATGCTTAGGGTGTCTTGGGTGAAACCCAGGATTGCATTCATGCTGCACTGTAGACCCCTTTTTTCTTGTGCTCAACGTAGAAACATGTTTGTTGTATGAGACATTCAAACTTGTTTTACTGCTTTACATGTTTATATATATTGCATACGAAGTGCTGACCTGCAGGTTTATGGAGTGCCCCGGGGACGGTCGGGAGGAGATGTGTTGGTTACACAATTGAGGTCAGCTTTTGCTGACCCACGTTACCACCAAATTTTTACATGGCAGAGATTGCAAGCAGGAGCTAACTCGCCGGCCAAAAAGGCCTAAGCCTCATGAAGTGTTCCAAGTTTTGTACTAGCTCTATTTTGTGGCATTGTATGTTTGATGCTCTATGTTTCCGGCTTGCATGCCGAGGTAGTCTAGGAGTGCCTATCCACGTTGGTATTTGATGTCATCATTTGTGTTTTGGACTCTCTATCGTTGTAAGGCCTTAAGGCCGTTGTGATACTCATATGTATGTTGATAACTTCTGGTCTTGTTTTCTGTTTTCGCTGTTAGTTTATTCTGAGTTTTGAGCTGGGTAATAAATATCATCTTTTAACGCTAAAGTTGTGGCGACTGTATGTTGTGGAGCCTTGGCCGGACCCATATTATACGGTCATTATAAGGGAGGTGTTACACTCGTGGACGCTCAAGCTTCGTGGACTTAACGCTTTCCTCTCCCCTCTTCGCCTTCAAGACTTCAAAACAGAGAGTCGGCTTATCAACCTCGAAATATCTCAACTCTTATAAAAACTAAGCCTATAAGCCAAACCAACCAAACCAACCAAACCGCAAAAGGAACCGAACCAAACAAAACTAAACTATAATATTTGGTTCGGTTTCAGTAAGCCGTAGTTCAGTTACGGTTTTGATTTTAGAAAAACCATACGGTTCGGTTCGGTTTATGGTTTTGCGTAGCGAATCGAACCGAGTCGAACCGAATCGAACCGTTGTGTATAAAAACAATTAATTTATTGATTAAATTTTATTAAAACGTATGACTAACATACAACAGTTAATTACATTTCATATTTTCATTAAACCATACGTTAAACCATACGTTTCATGATTTTGACTTTTGCGGCAAACAGTTAATTACATTTCATTAATGATTAAATCATGCGTTATTACGTTATATTTTTTTAGGTTCAGAAAGTTTAACCTAACTCTCTTGGATATTTCTCAGATATTTCTCAGTTAATGGCAAAACTCCGACCTCTCAGTATTTTGGTGAAATTCTGGGAGTTCTGACATATTTTGTAGAAATACTGAGAGTTCTGACAATATTTGATCAAATATTGTATATTATGACAGTATTGTAATCAAAAAAGTCAATAACAAATACATCCCAATTTACTAAAAATGTATAATGTTACATTATATAATCCTATTAACATCTTCTCCCCACTATTATATATACTATGATATAAAATATTTAATTTATGAATTGTATTATGCACGATATTGAACAATATATTGACAGTATTTTGATGAAATATTGGAAGTTCTGAGAGTATTTTTGTGAAATATTAAGATTTTTGATGGTATTTGATCAAATACTGTCAGAACTCCCAGTATTTCACCATAATACTGGGAGAACGGGGTTTCACCGCTGGTGGAGTCCGGGGTTTCACCACTGGAGGAGGAGGCGGGGTTTCGCCGTTGGAGGAGGTCGGGGTCTCACCGTAGGAGGAGAAGGAGGTCGGGGTTTCGTCGCGGGAGGAGGAAGAAGTCGTGTTTTCGACGCAAGAGGATGAGGAGGCCGAGGTTCGCCGCGGGAGGAGGATACCGGGGTTCGCCTCGGGAGGAGGATGTCGGGGTTCGTCGTGGGAGGAGGAGGTTGGGGTTCGCCGTGGGAGGGGGAGGAGGCGTCCTTAGGGTTTTGCCGAGAGGAAGATGAGAGATCAGGGGGTGCATGAATTTTTTGGAGAAAGAAAAAAGGTGAGGTCCACTTGCAATGAGCATTTATTCTCTCACCTAAAAATAGTTGAGAGAAACACACAAACATTTTTTTCTTAGAAAATTGAGTTCCAGTAAGAGACGATTGTTTTCACATGAAAAATAGATAAAAGAGGTAGAATGGTTGGGTTTCAATAGGAGAGAAATACCCATATGCGTTCGTCTTTCTCTAGAAAACAAAAAAGAGGAGGTTTTATGGGATTCACCCTAAAAATTCCCGAGTCAAATCAGTAGGACTTTGACCGAAATGCTCAAGCAAGCCGACCCGAAGAAGTAAACCTCGTGCGTGAGTCGTGTCTGCTCGAAGAGATCAAAATCACCCTTAAAGGAGGGACAAAACCAAGCCTGCTTGCACCGGTACGCATGGGCACCACACACGGGCGGAACTACAGTCAGGCACGGTAGGGCGCGTGCCCGACCGATATTTCCGCCTAGGTATTCTGATTTCTGTATTCCCGATCCCGTCGCCCGTCCCGATCCTGACCCCGCTCGGCTGCACTCCGCCTAGGTATTCTTCTTTTTCTTCTTCTTCCTGAACTGATGTCCAGATTTCTGTAATCTGGACTGATTTCAGTCCAGATTTCACTGAATCTGATTTCAGTCAAAATTTCACTGAAATCTTGACTGATTTCAGTGTGTGAAATCTGGACTGAAATCAGTCCAGATTTCTGTCGTGAAGGGTTGATTTCAATCTCTATTGCAATTGCTAATCTTCGAGCATTTTAATGTTAGGTACACACCATTGTGTTGTTGGAATCCATTGTGAAAGGTTGATTTGGAGCTCTAATCGTCTTGTGTTGCTGGAACACACCATTGGTAATTACTCGTGTTCCCAAGTTTTCTGTTTTAGTTTGCTTAGGAGGGTCACCCGCCTTCAATTGGACGCGGTGTGTGTCTCCCTCGGTTCATTGTGAATCTCTGGGTTGATTGTGTCCGTCCCCGACATATTTTTTGCATTAGTAATCCGACATACGAGTCTTGATTTACGAAATAATCTGGCGACTCCCAATAGGTTTTTTTATTATGGTTGATTTGCATCTAATAAGTTGGTTTGCAATTAATTTTTTTTTAAGTTTGCATATAACTGCAGTTTGCACATAACCAAACTTGATTTGAACTCGGCTCAAAATTGAAATTTTCGAGTCAAAATAGGATCGAAATCAAAATTGATTTTGAGTCGAGTCGGCTCGACTTAAAGTGTCTTCATTCCAAATCGGCTCGAAATTGAATCGTACCGGCTCAAAATCGAACTATTTTTCTCAAAATTAATTTGGGCAACCTCTAAATTTAGCAAATGAAACACTTAAAATCTTTACACTTTTAATTTTGGTTTAAAAAGTGGTGTTTTTATTTAAAAAAATAAGAATATATTAACCAATACATAATGTTTTTATTCAATTCGTGTTGATCCGAATCATATTTCGAGCGATATTGACCTGACTCGAATTTGACTCGAAATTAGATTCGAGACGAATTGAATCGAATCAAATTGAGTCGAATCAATTTTAATCGATTCCGTTTCGACCTAATATTTGAGTGATTTTCGAACGACTTTCGAAATTCGAATAATATACTCAGCCGTGAATTGAAGTAAAATAAAATATATATTGAAACATATTACAATATTAGGAACGAAAAATATTTTTTCTGTTGTGGCATGATCGAACTATCACAACCATATTTTATTATTATTTACACCCAAATAAATAAATTAAAAAAAAATATCATAATCGAACAAGAGATGACCGGGAAACCACTAAAGGTGCCGCCATGGGCCTGAGAGATGATTGGAGCGCCGCAACAACTTGAAAAATTTGAATTGAATATTGTGCTTCCCAATTGTGGTAGTTGAATATTATCCAGGATTGACACGGATTTGTGCCGGCCGAAATTCAGAAGTTTCTTTGTTTTTATTAGCGCTGTAATGGTTCGATTTGATTCGGTTTGTAAGTAAAATCGTAAATCAAATCATCTTTATGCTGTTCCGAAAATATAGAATCAAACCGCTCAAACATTGAAACCGAATGGTTCAGTTCGGTTCGATTTTGATGATTTAAATAATGTGATAAAGCCTAAAGATTTATAGAGAGATCAAGGATAGTGCAATGAATAAAGTTCAACAACCCAACATGAAAGTACTGTCTGAACACAATTTCTATCACCTAACCATTTCATGACTCCAAAATCAAATGAATAAAAAATGAAATATTCATCAACATTTTTGTTTGGAGAAAGATCTAGATTAGAGAAATATACGAGAGAGTTAGGTTAAACTTTCTGAACCTAAAAAAAATATACTGTAATAACGTATGGTTTAATCATTAATGAAATGTAATTAACTGTTTGTCACAAAAGTCAAAATCATGAAGCGTATGGTTTAACGTATGGTTTAATGAAAATATGAACTGTAATTAACTGTTGTATGATTAATCATATGCTTTAATAAAATTTAATTAATAAATTAAATATTTTTATACACAACGGTTCGGTTTGCTACGCATAACCATAAACCGAACCGAAGCGCATGATTTTTCTAAAATCAAAACCGTAACCGAACCGCGGCTTACTGAAACCGAACCAAATCGTATGGTTTAGTTTGGTTCGGTTCAGTTCGGTTTTGCGGTTTGGTTGGTTTTGGCTTACAGGCCTAATTTTTATAAGAGTTGAGATATTTCGGGATTGATAAGCCGACTCTCTGTTTTGAAGTCTCGAAGGCGAAGAGGGGAGAGGAAAGGGTTAAGTCCGCGAAGCTTGAGCGTCCACGAGAGCGTTCTTCTATGTCATCTCTTGTGCTTATTGAAGCGTTCTCTTGAGCGTTGAAAGCGAGCAGAGAAAATTTGGAGCGAAGGAACGATATAAATCTCACGTCTTGACCGGAAAATCTTAGAGGTATCTTTAGTCTCTCTGGTTGCTTGTCTTCAATTAAGGTTTTCGTAAAAAACCTTAATAAAAAACTTATTAGATCCTGACAACCATGGTTGGATCTTGAGTTGATGAAAGATATTGTTCTGTTCTAATCATTTGGATCACCAATATTTCGTAAATGATGAACATGCCCCCCGGTTGGTCCGGGAGGCAAGGGCAAGTTGACTAGCAAGGAGGTCGGAGGTGGCGAAGGAGGTCGGAAATGGCGGAGGCGACCGGAGGCCGCATTCTTCTATGCCTTCTACAGTGCTTGCCAGGTGCGCTTGCGCTGGCGTGCCCATTGACCGGCCTCGTGCAACTTGGTCGCGCGCGAGCGTTGGTCGTGTGTGCACGTGCTGCTTACATGAGTGTTGGCTGCGCGTGCGCGTGCTGTTCACGCACACGGGCTGTGTGTGGTGTCAGTGGCGGAACTAAGATTTTGAAGTCGCATGGGCACAATCTAAGTACTGTCAATTCGGGGGGTTCGGGGGGGGGGGGGGGGGGGGGGGGGGGGGGCAGCGCATCCTGAGCGGGGGTTCGGAGGCAGCGTCCTCGAAATTTTTGTTTTTTGCAAAGATATTTTTGTAAAGAAAATATTGAACACAATATTACAATCAAAAATTGAACAAAAGCAATTTGAATACCCTGTTTTTGATTCATCAAAAACTCGCAGAGTTTTCTAGAAGTATTGTGTGGCGTAGTGTGACTTCCGACATGTCTGTCCAATACTGATTTATCTTTCCAATTTTTGAAGCCTCTCGTGGTAAAAGTAGGCTCACAACCCCTTTGAGAAAAAATATAACAGTAAAAACAAAATGCTGCATCTTTTTCTTTGATGTATTCTAACCAGCCTTTAAACTCGTTAAATCAATTCTTATTAAAGCGTCGAGCTTTGTTTCCGATTTCTATTTGGGGAAAACTTTCTAGATGAGGTTGACAAGGACCCTTTTGCAAATAATATCTTCGTATAGACTCTTGAATGTTTGCATCGTACAAATTACTAGAAAGCCTTAAGCCCTGGTCTAAAAGTAGATCTTCAATTTTGAACTTGTCTACGCGGCTTCTTTTACCAATTGCAACTAACTTCCGAGAATCTAACGAATTTTGACATGCTCCTTTTTTAGAAAAAAAATTCTTCATTGCACTAACTAAAACACTGCATAAAATTGACAGGACATTCCCGTTAGCACGACTATAACTAATCGATATGCACATCATGTCTCTTTAAAAACGATAAAAAATCCATTGTCATCCTCCGCTTTTCTCAAAATTTCACATTCCAATTTCAGCATCACGAGATTTCTACTTTATAAGTCGTTTCAACAACTAAGAAACCGCCCGACAATACTCGTCTTCATGGGCTCCCACACCGACCGCTTTTCCTACGACTATCTTAGTGTTACACACACCAATAACTTCCACAATGGCCACCAACCAGTGAAATGTTATGGCCGCCTAGTCGCCTACCGGTGAAGCATTCAATAAAATTCACACCGTCCTAAAAGTTAATAGCACCGGAGACAATTTTAATTTTTAACTGAAGAAAAACTATAATGATATTTTATCAATATCAGTTAGTTTTATTTGATATTTGCAATATTAACACTGAACCATACTAATTCAACATTAATGCTAGTGCTAATTCAATACTAACTTAATGCTGTTGTATCTTTCTTAGACGACACCAACTAAATTTTCACTGTAGAATAAGACTCTTTGAAACTCTCTTGAACACGTGTCACGTCTAAAACTCGAGTGCTTGGCTACGCCCATGCAAAAGAACCAAGACTAGAGGTGTTAAGTTTTTGTTCGGTATCGGTTCAGTTAAGATTGTAAACTAAGTCTTCGTTTGGGGGGATTTATTTTCGCCGGTCAAACAGTTACGACCGCATGATCTGGACCCCGGTTACAACCGCATGATCTGGACCCCGGTTACAACCGCATGAACCAGATCTTAATTAGGGTCCGGTTCATGCGGTCGTAACCGCTTGACCGGTGAAAATAAGTCCCCTCAAACGAAGCCTAAACCATTAAGGTAATGACTTTTCAAATTAGAATCAAATTTTATTTGGCATGAACAATTCCACCATAATTTTTGAAACCGTCGTGTTATACCTCCCCCACTCTCTCCCACCCCTCTCCCGCGAGCCCTTCAAAGGTACAAAAAATGGGGCACGTGGCACCTTCCTATTGCAAGAAGCTTTTGATTGTTGCAAAAATAGCTTCGATTTTCTGTGCAGGTTACCTTAATTGAATGCATTTCTGAATGCATTCAGGTGAATAAATTCAGTTAGCTAGGATACAAGCTATAATGTGAATATATGAGAATTTTAGAGAGAGAATCGGTTCTCTACCTCTTAGAGAGAGAACCGATAGAAAACTGTCCAAATATATTTTATTTTAAAAAGTGATTAACATGAAAGTTGTAGATCACGATGAGATATACAAGTTAATGTTGATCACCTTTTGATTTGAAGCCGTTTAAACCCCCGATTTGAGCCTCCCAAAAAATCATGCCGAACCCCTGACGTCCATACATATATTCGGCGTGACTTTTTTCGAGGATCAAATTGGGAGCTTATACGACATCAAATCAAAAGGTGATCAACATGAAAGTTATAGATTTCATCGAGGTCTATAACTTTCATATTGATCATTTTTTAAAATAAGATATATTTGGATACCGGTTCTCACCCTAAAATTCCCCATATATCTTTATTATATGATGTAATATGCATATTTGGATCACACCACGAATCTTATCTGAACCGTCCGATCAAGCTCCATCAAATACGGGCCGTTGGATTCAAAGCAGGAGGTCTGCAAATATACAGACAAAAAAACGGAGCACTGTTCACGGGAGCAAATTTCCCGATGCCCATTTGCGGAACTCCCGCCCCTCACGCCTCACCCCCGCCGGCGGCGGTAGCCTGCCCGGCGCCCACCAGCGGGTTCGCCGGCTCCGGCGAACCCGCCGGGGGTTGTCCGGCGGCGAGCGGGCAGGGCCACTGCCAGCGGTGGCCCTGCCCGTGAGACCCAGATTTGGGTCTCACGGGCAGGGCCACCGCCGGCGAGGGCCCTGCCCGCTCGTCGCCGGACAACCCCTGGCGGGTTCGCCAGAGGCCGGCGAACCCGCCGGTGTGTTCCGGGCATGGACGCCGGCGGCGGAGTCTCCGGCGTCCGAGAACGCCGTCGCGTGAGCAGGGGGAAGCGGGGGGGGGGGGATTTTCGTTTTTTTTCCATTGTTTTTAAAAAATATTATTATTATATAATTATTTATTTAATTATTTAATTTGATTTAAAAAATACATCAAAAAATTATTATTATTATTTTATTTTAATAAATAATTAATTTTAATATTTTGAAAACTAATTTATTATTAAAAAAAAAGAAAATCAAAATATTGAAGGGGCGGCCCCGACCGCCAAGGCGGGCGAAGCCCGCCGTAAAATTTCGAAAACTAAATTATTATTAAAGAAACAGGAATTAAAATTTTGAAGGGGCCGGCAAAGCCCGTCGGGGGGCGGGCGAAGCCCGCCGGAATCCGGGCGAAGCCCGCCGGGGGGCGGGCGAAGCCCGCTTGAATGCCAAGCGGGCGAAGCCCGCAGCGACGCATCGAGAACGGGCGGAGCCCGTTCGAAGATGCTAGTATAAATATATACGAGTGCCCGACACAGGGCTCCGCCCCTATGGCTACGCGCCACAGTACCTGGTCAGTGACGGCGGGCTTCGCCGGCACCCAGCAGGCTGCGCCCGCCCACGGCAAAAGCCCGCCTCCCGACGGGCTGCGCCTGCCCCCAGCGAAAGCCCGACTCCCGGCGGGCTGCGCCCACCCCCGGCTGAAGCCCGTCGGCGACATCGAGAGGGACCTGCACGCCTCCCGGTTAAACATTTGATTTCCCGTTGGGCGGGGGCGAGTGCCCGACACGGGGCTCCGCCCTGGTGGCTACGTGCCACAGTACCCGACCCGTGACGGCGGGCTTCGCCAGCCCACAGAGGGTCGTTGCGGGTTGCGCTTGCATCAATGCGAGTGCCCGACACAGGGCTCCGCTCCTCTGGCTACGTGCCACAGTACCCGGCCCATGGCGGCCGGCTTCGCCCGCACCCAAGGGGTCGATGCGGGCTGCGCCCGCATCAATGCGGGCTCTGTCTGCATCAAGGAGCAACAATACGCAGCCGGCGACGGCGAGCACCTCCCGCATTCACGCCGGCTGCGCTCCCTTTCAAGTGGGCTGCGTCCACATGAGTCCGCAGTTAGGCTGAAACCTTCAGTCCAGCATGTAAAAATTTCATTTGAATGCCCGCTACACTTAAGTTATAGAAGCAACCGAGCATACCCGGTGAGAAATTTGTATCGCGTAGCTTAGTTTCTTTGGTTGGTTGCCCCCCCTTGTAGATGATCTAAAAATGAGATTAGATAATGTGTACTATGTATGCTTACTGTGTACTATGTATGCTCAGCAAATTTTTGGGAGAAGTCAATGATTTGTTAAAAAAAGCGGATCAACTATCATGGAAAAAAACTCAGCTGTTTAAAAAAATGAGCAAAAAAAAAATGAACAATCCAAAAATGAGCAAAAAAATCTGTTGTAAAGTAATATCGATAGCCCAACTGTCATGAATAAAATGAGAAACTAAAAGTGCAGTTTGGAATGCAAAGAATAGATGTGGCCTTGATGAAGGAAGAGGTAGCTACAACCACCACATAGCAATATATGAAGCTCCTTCACAATGAGTTTTTTTGAAATGGGAAGTGGAATCTAAGATGTACATCAACGAAAACATCAACAAAAACTCACTAACAAAAACTCACTAACATCAATTAATTATTTTGGAAAAAAATGGAAAAAATTGGAACTTCCCATGAGGCAATCAACAAAAACTCACTAACAAAAACTCACAAACATACATTAATTTTTTTGAAATGAGGTTTTTTTTTGGAAAAACTCACTAACAAAAACTCACATAACAACCAACACAACCAAGACCTGATAGATAAAAATCACATTCAAAATGTTAAAGATCACCTTAAAGTTGCTACCAAAGTTTGGGTGCCTAAAAAATTAACAGAAGATCAAATGCACTAATTAAAAACCCGATCAGCAAACCCACTGCTGTTCGGAATTCCTTAAGCCTTAAGGAGCCTATTAAATGTTAGAGTGCTCGAAGCATCCGCGTGACCGTCAAGTTTGGAACGGTCTCCTCGTTGCCCCTAGCTAGGGTATTTATAGGCGAAACCCTAAATCCCCGACTCGGGTTTGGATGCCTATCGGATCCTAACCGACCCGTTAAGGAGTCCATTAACACGTATATAAATATACCTCAACAATCTCCTCTTATATTGTATATAAGTGTTAGCATAAGAAAATGGGCTACTTATCCAATAGTTAATAATGACCATAGCAAAAAGTTTTCCAGAAATATAAATATGAGTTTTAGATAACAAAATGCTAAACTCAAACCAAATGTTCCAAACATGAAATAAAACAGGAAACTGGAAAGCTCAAACTGATAATTGATCTAGGCGAACAGCAGATCATCATCATCTGGGTCAAAATCAACTCTCTCTCCTCCAATCTCCATATTGCCTGCAAACAATTACAACAAGAATGTCATGAGACAAATCTCTATGAATTCAAACATTTGTAGAAATAAAGTGATTAGTTCTAACAGCGGGTAAACTTAATACTCTAACTGGCAGGAAAGAATCTCAAAACAGCATCTCTATCTAAATTACACAAAATTAGACTAGTTGATTTCATAGAATCAAACCATATTCCTTCGATTATTAAGATTATTATTAACGTTCCACAATTGTGCTATATCATCAAGTTTGGAATGATACAACAAGTTGTGACTATTATATCATCAAGTTTGGAATGATATAACTAATAATCATAATATCAGGGCACATATCAGCAACTTCAGTATTTCTTTTTGGAATGATATCCAATTCAGCCTTTGGCAAAGAATAATTACGTAAGTCATCAAGTTTGGAATGACTGGCAACTATCTCACCTCTAGCTTTCATCAGATAACATCTGAAACATTTTAGTGTGCTCAACGTAGATGCTTGAATGTAAGCAGATAACGGTTCTTAAATTTAAAACATAAGCTAGGTATTAAGTCCTCCTAAATGGACGTTAATCTCATCTCCCTCAATGTTTTAGATGTGAGAACCTTACATAAGCCCTTAGTAAGGACATCTGCTACATTATCTTTTGATCTCACGTCCAATAGGGAGATTACCCCCTGACTGGTGAGATAGGTCAACCAGGCATGTTTCATCCTTAGTTGCCTTCGCTTCCCATTGAACAACGTATTTGTAGCAATGGTCTTTGTGGCTTGATTGTCACAATAAATCGAAATAGAGTTCATTTTTAGACTCGTCATTGGAATGTCTAATATCAGATCTCTTATCCACTCTGCTTCTTCTCCAGCTGAAGCGAGAGCATAGAGTTCCGATTCCATAGAGGATAGTGCAATGCACGTTTGCCTCTTAGACTTCCAAGCTACTGCAGCTCCTCCTAGTGTAAACACAAAACCACTAGTGGATCGACAATCAGCTATTTCCGAGCACACAATTGCTAGAGTCAATACATTCCGATATTTGTGACTACAAAAGTTTTGTCACCCGAGGAGGTCGGAAGTATCTGATAACTTTTATCGACGACTACTCTAGATTCAGTCACATTTATCTTCTTAAAACCAAAGATGAGGCTTTTGATAAATTTTGTATATTCAAAAATAGGGTTCAAGCATCTACGTTGAGCACACTAAAGTGTTTCAGATGTTATCTGATGAAAGCTAGAGGTGAGATAGTTGCCAGTCATTCCAAACTTGATGACTTACGTAATTATTCTTTGTCAAAGGCTGAATTGGATATCATTCCAAAAAGAAATACTGAAGTTGCTGATATGTGCCCTGATATTATGATTATTAGTTATATCATTTGAGTAGACCTTGCTGTAGAAGATTTTACTTTGACAGGATTATCAGGCAAACTTTCCACTGTAATCGGCCAGGATGAACGACAAGAGTCGGGATCCCAAAAAAAAAAAATTTTGACGACCCAAATCAATGGCAGACAGCGACGAACAGCCAAAAACGCGATCAGCCCCTTTTTTTTTCTTGCGATCGATCGGCTAGGTTTCCCGATCGGCAACGGGGCCGAACTCTACCAGCGACGAAGGCTAGGGCAGAAAACCTCACGAACCTTCCTCTTCTCGATCTTCTTCCTTATTGAGAGATGCGGCGGTGGCAGAGTGATCGGGAAAGACGATCTACAGGAAGGATGATCTTCTCCTTCGCTACGAGAACAACAGCGGCGTGATCGATTCGATCTTCTCCAGGAACAGCGGTGGCCACGATCCAGGAAAATCGCGAATGAGTGAGCGAGACGGCGGCGGAAGCGGGGCTAGGGCAAACGAAAACCTTCGAGAATGTTAGAGTGCTCGAAGCATCCGCGTGACCGTCAAGTTTGGAACGGTCTCCTCGTTACCCCTAGCTAGGGTATTTATAGGCGAAACCCTAAATCCCCGACTCAGGTTTGGATGCCTATCGGATCCTAACCGACCCGTTAAGGAGTCCATTAACACGTATATAAATATACCTCAACATTAAATGCATTTAACAGTGCAGCCCTAGTGCTGTTTGAAAGTCTTCTAAGCCTCAAAAACCTATTAAACTCAACAATTATGCAAGTTACAAAAGCAAACCCATAAGAAAGTTTGTTGTTAAAAAATCGTGGTTCAATCTAGAAGGCTGTTTACATCATGTCCCAATCTAAGATCAAAAACCTATTGTTGTTTACTTTACAAAAATGTGCAGAATTCTTAGAAAATAACTGTTTATCTGGAGCAAATGGCGGAGTAAAGAGCATCATGTCCCAGTCAAGAGCAAGATGAAACCAAAAATAACTTCTTAGAAAACAGAGAGAAGATGCTGGAGGTCTACCTGGAGCAAATGGCGGAGTAAAGTGCAGAGTTGAACACCGTCCCGCTAGAAAACTTCAGAGGCAGCTACCTGTAGAAGATGCTGGCCAGTCAAGAGCAGGCGGGAAACAAACGGAGCTTAAGAGCTAAAGAGGAAGGGAAGCAAGATCAAGAAGAAGGGTTACCCTTGCCGCATAGAAGATGCTGGCGTAGAAGATGTTGGCGTAGAAGATCGAAGAGCAAACCCTTGACGCACGGATGTCGCCCTGAACCCGTGCAAAGACAGTGGCGGGATGAGCAAAGACAGCGGCGGGATGAGCAAAGACAGCTACGGATGACCTACCGGCGGGAGAGTGAGAGGCGCAAAGACAGCGGCGGGAGGATCCGTGATGTTGAGGGGGTAAAGTCGATTGCGAGATAAAGTTGATGGGGGTGAGCAGACGGCGGGCGGCAGTACATCGGGCGAAATTGAACCTAATTATTTTGAAATCCGCTGGCGCCATTATGATTCAAGCTTTAGTCTTTTGGATGGGCCGGATTTGTTGTGCGGATTATATTGAATGGCTAGGATGAAATGTGGATGAAGTTTTTTTTGAATATACATCTTTTTAAAATATAAAGATATATATATATATATATATATATATATATATATATATATATATATATATATATATATATATATATATATATATATATATATATATATATATATATCTACCAATATAATAGAAGTATCAAACTCATGAAATAAAAATTCATAGAATTGATTGCGATCGTTAGATCTATGTATTTTAATCATAAGCCGTTTGTCCTTTTATTATTAAAAAAGAAAAGAAAAATTCTAGCCCTCTTAAACCTATAACCGGTGAAGGGAAGAGAGAGAGTGTGTGAGAAAGAGAGCATGTGGTGGGAAGAGAGAGGGGGGAGAGAGAGAAAGAGGGGAAAATAGAGGAAAATAAAATATTTTTTTACATATACACGAATATTTTTTTACAAAATAAATATTGTAATATTGTTATACATTTTTTACGGTCATTTTGACTACTCATATGCATATGTTGCGGGCGAAGCCCGCCGTCGCCGGCCGGGTACTGTCGCGCGGGGCAGTAGGGGCAGAGCCCAGTGTCGGGCGAATACGAGTGAATTTCAAGTGGAGGAGTGATATAAGTCTCACGTCCTCGCCGAAAAACCTTGGAGCTCTCTCTAGCCTCTGGAGTTGTTTGTCTTCAAAAGAGAGTCTGGGGACCCTTTTATAGTTTTCTATATACAACCTCGTATTCGTTGAGTGGGTCCCCCGCCATATTAAGAGGGCTATAATAGGCGAGCGAAACCTTCTAGAACAGCACTCGCCCAAAGGGAGCGAAAGGGATCCCGCCCCATAGCAGGCGGAAAGGCTCCCGCCCGTAGTAGGTGCAAGGGATCTCGTTGTCTAGGCGAGTGGCTTTCAGATCCCGCATCCGCCCCATTATGGGGGGCCGTGGAGGCGAGTGCCTGGCCTCCCGGCACTCGCCCCTTTAGGCGAGTGGCGCCTTCATGGACCACTCTCTCAGTGGGGTCCAGAGGCAGTATTACCTGGATACCCTCAGAGGTCTGCATTTAGCTCCTTAGAACAACGAAGTTTGACTGTTGGCAGACCACTTTTGGCTGCATATAACTGAATAGAACAACGGAGCTACGCTATTTGCAGACCAGACTTTGAAATCTATAAATAGACCCAAGATGGTACCTCAGAAGACAAGCATTCCAGTTTTCTCATTCAGATCTTCTTGCACTTTCTGAGGTGCATTTACCTCAACATTGGCTAAGGAGGGGAAGCATTTTAAGATCTTACGAGTGTGTGGTGAGACCTCTGTGCTGGAACCTTGGGTCAGTTTGGAGCTCTATGTCTTCGGCCAGTCAAGCTTGCTAGGAGAGGTAAGTGTGCGGTCGCCCCTTCCCCAAGGGTCTGAACTCCACAGAAGCCGGTTTCCGGTTTCAACATTCTAGAGCAACATGCTCGTAATTGCTCCCGGGTGGATTTTAAGGTGGCGAATGACGTCACTTCGTTTTGGTCAGCTGGATCATCAATTTTCACGAAATGACAGAAGTGCCCCACGGGTGGCTCGGGAGGACGAGGCAGGTTGCCCGACGGAGGTGGTGGCCGGAGGCAGCGGAGGGGGCTAGATGCGGAGCAGGAGACCGGTGGCGGCGACCACTGCCGTTAGTGCACGGGGCTCGCATGCAAACCGCCCGCGCACGTGGGTCAGCCGCTCACGCGCTACCCTTGCATGCGTGCCATTACGCGGACACGTGCTTAGCTCTGCCCTCCTTCTGGGGTGCTTCTGAGCCTTTCTTGCGCGCGCTCGACTCGCTCGATTAGGTTGTATCGCTTGAATATTCTCGATTGGAGTCCTGCCAGTTTGACACACACACACACACACACTCACACACATATATAATACGCACACACACACACATATATATATATATATGTGTGTGTTTGTGTGTGTGTATACATACACACGATCATCTTCGCATGGGCTACGCCAGTGCTCGATGCTCTCTGGCGGCCTTCGCCCGCATCCTGGATGGCTTTGCCCCGCCTCCTCACGGGCTTCTCCCATGCTCGAAGCTCCGGACGGCCTTCGACATCAAAGAAATGGGACTCGTCCGCTTCCACGCAATCCACCAACTCGGCGCCGCACCCGTCACACGCGGTCCCCCGGAGCACTATGGTTGTTATTTGATTTTGCATACGCGTTCCGGGTGACCGCGAATGGTGGGTGCGACGCCGAGATGGTGGATTGCGTGGAAGCGGACGAAGCCCGTTTCTATGCGATCGAAGGCATTGAGCATGAGAGAAGGCCGTGCGAAGGCGGGCGAAGCCCGCCTGGATGCGACCAAAGTTCGTTTGAGAGCATCGAGCACGGATATAGCCTATACGAAGATGATCGTATATATATTATTTTATTTTAATTTTTATTTTATTTTCAATTTAAAATTTATACTTATTATATATTATTTTATTTATCTTAATTTTATTTTTCTTATTTATTTACATATTATATAATATTTTAAATCTATAACGTAATCCAAATTTATAATTTGATCCAAATGTATTATAACGTGATTCAAATCATATTATAATAAAATCTATAAGTGGACTATAACCTGATCCAAATCATATTATTTTATACATCATAATTTTATTTTATCATAACAAAATTGCGTCTTCTCTGGCATCCCGAACCCGAAGTTGACGTCGTAAACCCTAAGCCTCGGCGAGCTTCGCACCACGACGCAATTTATGTCTCTTCGGATTCGCCTCTTAACAGTGGCGTTTCCGTGGAGCTATCCTAAAATAGCTTTTTTGGTATTAAAATTAAAATAATATATAAGTGAGCACCAAGCACGGGCTTAAAAATGGGCATCACGTTGCTACTCTCGTGTTCGATGCTCTCGGGCGGCCATCGGCCGCCCCCGGCAGGCTTCGGCAGGTCATATTTTAAATTATTTTTAAATTTTTCTGGTTTTTATTTTTCTAAAATTTTAAAATTATTTTTTATGTATTATTTTAAAGAATTTTAAATTTAATTAAATTGTTTTTAAAATTAAATTAAATAATTTGTCCTAAAGTCTAAAGTTTTTTATTTAATTTACTGTTCACCTGCATCCAACCGCCCTGTCCTGTATCCCGCCGCCGCCGCATGCATTCTGCATGCCCGTTAAGGGTACATCGTCGCCGGAAAGCACCGGCGGCCAACCCGACGGGTTCACCGGACCCCGACGAACCCGCCTGGAGTCTTCCGGCTTCCAAGCGGTGCGGGACTTTAGTCCCTCACCGCTTGGAACAATGGGAGCTTTGCTAATTATGGAGTTTTGCTATTTATATAGCAAAGCTTCCTGAAAGTAAAATCATGCGCCCACGAGCCAGCTGACCCCGTGAGCTAACCCGTGAGCGAATGGGTCGAACCTTGGGTCGTATCGGTGCAGAACCTGGGTTGAACCAAGATATTTTCAAAAGTATAGGGGTAAAATTGTAATTTCACCTCGTAGGGTTGGAGTATTTAAAATTTTATAGGTTTATGATCGACACACCCTATCATGTAGGTTTAGGAGACCTAGGGGAAAAAATGAACAGTCCTGATTGATTTTCGCGATCGAACGGCTGAGATCTTATGATGTGATCAAATCGGACAGCTCAAATTTATTTGACGGTACTCAACGTTACACCGCAATAAATCTTTGTATATGGTTTATATATATATATATATATATATATATATATATATATATATATATATATATACACACACACACACACACGCGCGCGCGCTAATATAAACTCAAACGTTGCGCTGCTATAGTGCACTACAGTGACACCCGTCAGTTATATTTGATCTTTCAATTATACTCCTCGAGCTCCGCCGGCAATCTGCTTTATAAAAAAGGTGATGTTATTGCAAATCAATAATGGTTATATACAGACTTTTACTATATACAAACCAATTCAAATATTTTTTTGTTATACACAAACCTAATGGTTATATACAAACCAATTTTAAATTTTAAAAATAATTTAAATTTGTTGAACCAACAAAAAATTAAATTTAAAGACAACTCATCAAAATCATTTTTTCAAAAACAAATTAGTTTTATAAAAATCAAAATTAACCGATATCAATTATATTAGTTTTTCAAAACATTTTAACTACAACCATCAAAAAATTGGAATCGGCTACATGCTACATCCAAACTATTCTGGATATTCTTCATGCTCCAACATCAGATATACCTGTACAATGAAAATTATAGAGTCAATCTAAAATTTAAATGATCATTTTAAAAAAATTTATTGTTCTTACCATTTCATCCAATAAGAGACAATATTTGGCCGTCCATTTCTATCTTTTTCAACCAAATAATTGTTAGATTATCCTGCAATGCCCTCCCCCCCCCCCAAAAAAAAAAAAATATAGGTACATACAATTATAGTAAATTTTAAACAAGAAATTTTTTTTTACCTTTCATGTTAGAAGTTGTCTACATTTACGATCACCCTTGATGTGTCAATTCGACTCCTATGATCAAAATTTTCAAATCAAGCAATGAAACACTCACATATTGCAACTCAATGTTGCTAGATCCACCAAAATCTGAAGATAACTCCACTGATTGAGGGTAGATCAAATCTTGCAACTCAACAGAGTATGACAAAATCGGGTCTACGGATGAGAGAATTTCTGGATTGTCTAAATGAAAAAAATACATATTTTTCTAAGAGATCTAAGAGTAGATATAAGGTTTCTACAGGAAAAAAAGAGAGAGAAAATAATTAGGGTTTAGGGTAAACCTTGTTCCCGTGACTAGGAGAGATATTTGTTGAGGGAGAAAGGGGGCCGACCATGGTGGCATTATCGGCCATGAGAGGGGTTCGTCGGCCGCCTGCAACATGCCGAAAACAAGAGGAAATGAGCGGCGCTGGGTGCGAAGGGCTTCCGCTCGGATGCGCTCCAGCCGAGTTCGGGAACGGGAGGAAAAAGAGCGACCCGGACCGGATGCTTGGGATGAGAAATCGGGTTTTTTTTAGGGTTTTATTTGATTTATGTATAGTATTTTAAAACACCTAAAAATTTCTAAAATACTGGTTTATATATATCCATTATTGATTTATATATAACATCACCCTAAAATATTGATTTCAGGCAACTGCCATCGGCGGTCGAACCGAACCTCACCACTTGGGTCGTCGGACGCCGGCGACTCCGGAAGTGGCCCTGTCGGACCGCCTCCGACCTACCCTCGCCGGAGACGCTGGCGTCCGGTGACCTCGACGGTGGAGTCCGATCAGGTTGTCGCTGGCTTTACGGGCGGGGAAGGCGGAGCTTATTTTTTACTTAACTTAGGACTTATGACATAAATAATTAACTTATAAAATAATACTAATGCTTAATTAGAAAAAAATTAAATAAGTATTATATACTTATAATTAGAAATAAGTATTATATACTTATAATTAATTATAAATAATAATATTTATGCTTAATTAGATAAATTAGTATTATATAATTATAATTACAAAATAATACTTAATCAGAAAAATAATATTTATAATTAACTTATACTTATTAAATAATTAACTTATGAAAAATTCTCGAAGATAGGAGCTTCTTCACACGGGCTACGCCCGGCTCAAAGCTCTTGGGCGGCCTTCGGCCACATCCACGCGGGCTTCGCCCATCTCCGCCCGGGCTTCGCCCGGACTTGATGCTCTGGGTGGTCTTCGACCGCATAGAAGCAGGTCCCGCTTCCACGCAATTCACCGACTCGGCGCCGCAACCGTCACTTGCGGCCCCCCGGAGCGCGTATGAAAAATCAAACAATCATAGGGCGCCGGGGGGCCGCAAGTGGCGGTTGCAGCGCCGAGCCGATGAATTGCGTGGAAGCGCGACCCGCTTCTATGCGGCCGAAGGCCGCCCGGAGCTTTAAGCCCGGGCAAAGCCCGCATGATGTGGCCGAAGGCCGCCCAAGAGTTTTGAGCACAGGCATAGCCTTAGGCGTTTTGTCCAAACTCACCAGAGCAACAATTGCCGCGCCAAAGGGAGCCTTAAGCTCCGTTTTGGGGGACTTATTTTTACCGGTCAAGCGGTTACGATCGCATGAACTGGACCTTAATTAAGGTCCAGTTCATTAAGGTCCAGTTCATGCGATCGTAACCGCTTGACCGGTAAAAATTAGGCCCCCAAACGGAGCCTTAATCATATTATTAGCTTTGCATTATTCCATTTATAGAACGTACTTGAATTCAATAATTCCATTATAGGCGTTCACATAATTTCTAATCACTCATCACACATCTCAAAGCGAGTACATCTCATCTCGCTTTGAGATGTGTGCGTGCATTCAATACGGACCGTTGGATGCCCGCACTTCACGGTAAAATGCAGGGATGCAATTTACCTCCCCCGGACCCCTTCTTTGGTCTCAGCATTTAATCAAACACTTTCATGATTACATAACGTTTAATTAACTACAAGCACGAGTGCTATACATATCATCATAAGTACTTAAGTATTGCTATAGCTAGGTATCATAAATGTATGTAAAATCATACGTCTTAAAGGAGAGGCAGGAACTAAGTGTACTGCTAGGCTCTGCCTTAAACCACGGGTCAACAGGGCCCAAAGCCCCCAGAAGATGGGTTCCATGCCTAGGAGTACTCGTTAACGAGATGATACAAGAGGACCAAGGAACTTGCCCACGATCAGCAAGCTCTCTTAGCTTAGCTTGAAAATTGCTTCACTAGAGAACCCGTTGGCCTAAGAATCAGCTCGCCGGCAAGTCCTCGGCCTCTAACTCACCACAAAAGCCCAACTCGTTGGCGAGTACCATGACAAAACCCAAAGGCGTGCAACCTCACCCACAATAACTAGGAACATCACGCCTCCTTTTGTGGCTTTCGAGAAACAGGTCGCTCGGTATTCTGTGTTTCCAAAAGACGGAGCGGCTATTTGCAGAACACATACCCCCCCCCCCCCCCCCCCCCCCCCGCCCCATTTGCCTATAAATAGGATCCTCGTGGCGCAAGCTGAAGGAACGTTGACCCCCTTCCACGATTCCCGAAAATCGTTTCGTGGCTCTTTTGTGCCAAACTCAACCTTGGATTTGGAGAGCAAGTTCCAAAAGACTTTTGGGTAAGAGGTAGGATCTCCATGTTGGAGCTTTTCATAGGCTTTCTCAAGATTCTTCAACACTCATGTAGTCTTACCCGACTTGGGCTGAGCTCTAGACAAGTAGCTTTGGATCCCCTTTGGTCCGAACATTTGATACCATGATTTTGTTGGTATGAATACTTCGGCGCGATGAGCGTGAACTGTGATCGAAGGAAGATACTCTAGTGCGAGTATTCATGACGAACGAGGACAAGAGGGAGTTGGAGATCGGCAATCAGTGAGCTCCGAGTGAGTTCAACCTCACGGACTTCAAGGAACGGATGATGGATGCGCTGCGAGCACTCTTGACAACAACTTTCGAGCCCTCAGCAGCCTCGCCGTCAGTCATCACCCTCGCAGGGTGCGAAATCGTCAAGGCGACCTAGCAAGAATGTTGTCGCCTCACTCTAAGAGTAGTGAGCTCAATTCGACCGAAGCCATATCATGCCACAAGTAGCCTTCAATGGTGATTTTGAATGCGGTGATTATGAACTGTCGTTTGTGAACATCCATTCTCACTTAATGAACATCATCCACTTTTATGTTCAAAACTAATTTTCTTTTCACGGTGGCAGTCATAATTGTTGTCATGTCAAACATACATTCTATGACGGCGGTATTTTTATCCAAATTCACCAGAGCAAAAACGCCGCCCCAAATAAAGCCTAAATAGGATGAGTTACAACTTAAAATAACTTTCAAAGAATAATGCATTCACAGGATTTTTCCTCTCTGTAGTTACCTCTTCTCACCATCTCTCCCTAACCCTACTCAATTCCTACATCTAGACAATCGTGAGGTGGAGATCAGCTCCCTCGTCACATCTCGTAGATTGAGCTTGGTTCCTTTCGGATGAAACCACTATATTTCTGACATCCCCATCACCTTCGCCCCCTCTGGCCACCTCCCCGGCAAGCTGCTGATACGCTTATGGACCGTCGCATCCTCCACCACAGCCTCTACCTGCATTGATAGTTCAAAAGTCAGAGATGGCGCAAGTAATAACAGTAATTTCTTCAATCTCATTCCATAGTTCAAATTAGAATGGTGTTGCTATGGGCCGCTCACACAGCAGCATCAGCCCGGTAGAGCCACATAACAGGCCCGCAACTCATACACCTCAACCCCTCTCCGCACATATTCTCAACGCAGCAGGTTGAAGACTGAGCGGTTGGAGATGGAGTTAATACAATGTTCTTGAACGAAGCTCCCTTCGTGAAGTTGGAATCGGACATCAAAAGCTGCCAGGAATCACTCCTCGTATCCCAACTCCTCGCTGATCGTATACCCTGCATCCGACATTTGCTCGGTCAACCCCTCCAAAACCCCGTAGATATCCGGAGACAGAGGGCTCGACCGATCCCCGACCAGAAAAGGCTTGAACCCATTCCCCAAATCAGCCCAAGCACACCCCGGAGCCTTCCTCACCCCCACATCCCTCATCATCTTCCTAACCCTCGCAAGCTCCTCCCAGCAATTCGCGGCAGCATACATGTTCGCAATGAGCACGTAGTGCCCAGCATTATCCGTTCTCATCTCCAGTAGCCGCTTTGCCGCCCTCTCCCCTATCTCCGTGTTCCCGTACACCTGACAGGCTCCGATTAAAGCCGCCCACATCGCCGGAGTCGGTCGGCAGGAAGTTTTACAAATCACCTCCTCCGCCTTCTCCAAACAACCGGCTCTCGCATACAAATCTACCATACAAGAGAAGTGCTCCATCTGTGGCTTGATTCCAAAGACGGTTTCCATCTTGTTAAACAGCTCCTCCCCTTCTGAAACCAGTCGCGAATGACTGCAAGCAGAGAGAACTGTCACCATGCTAACGTGATCTGGTTTTACGCCGCAGCCGATCATCTCGTCGAACAGAATAACCGCTCCCATGCCCTCCCCCTGCATTCCATAGCCAGCTATCAGTGAAGTGTAGGACACTTCATCGCGGTCAGTCATTCCGTCGAACACTTTCCGGGCAACCCATATCCGCCCGGACTTCGCATACATGTCAACCAGAGAGTTCCAGAGAAGCCGGTGGCCGGAGAATTCTTGCTTCGTAATATAGCAATGGAGCTCCCGCCCATGCTGAAGATTCGCGATGCGCGCGCAAAGTGAGAGAATGGTCACCACGGTGACGTAATTTGGCCGGAGCCCCGACCGCAAGATCGCCCGAAATAAAATAGAAGCGTCCTCCACTCTGTCTTCGACAGCGAAGCCGGCGAGCATAGCGTTTCGGGCAATCAAGCTCGGATTTTTATCCATTTGAAGCAATAGATGGGCTGTTTCCATGTCCTTGCACCTCGAGTACATCGTTATCAGAGCATTCCGAACGCTCTCGTGATCGGCGCAGACAATGCGGATTGCCAGGCCATGGATCTCCTTCCCCAAGCGAAGCTTTCCTACTCTCGAGCAAGCGTTTAAGCCGACAACCATGGTGACGAAATCCACCCCGGGCTTGCCGTGACTCATTTTAGAAATGAGAGTCAATGCTTTAAAGTGATCGCCTCTCTGCACCACGCCGCCGATGATGACGTTCCAGGTGACAGAATTGACTTCAGAAGAACCTTCCGTCGCGCGCTCGAAGAGCTCGAAGGCTTCCTGCCAGAGACCCCTGGATGCATACCCGGATATAATTGAGTTCCAAGATACAACATCTCTCACAGGCATTTCATCGAACAGTTTCCGCGCAACACCCAGTTGGCCGCACTTTAAGTACATGGATATCAAAGCATTCGTTACGAACAAATTCGACCCTAGTCCGTTTACGCCGGTGCTCCGGTGGATCTCTCTGCCGAGGTTCAAGTCGCCGGACTCGCCGCAGGCTTTGAGGAGAGACGGATAGGTGAAGCAGTCAGGGACGAGGCCGACGGCGAACATTTTTTTGTACGCGGCGAGCGCATCGGTAAAGAAGCCGTCTTTGGTGTAAGCGGAGATGAGGAGCTTCCAAGGGAGAACGTGGGGGGACTCGTCGGCGACGGAAGCGGCGGCGGGGAGGAGACCGAAGGAGAGGTAGAAGGAAGTGAGGGGAGAGAGGATGGAGAGGTAGCGCGAGAGGCCGACGGAGATGGAGAAAGCGTGGAGCTGCTCGCCGGCGGGAAGGGCGTGGAGCTCAGTGGTGGTGGTGAAGAGGAAGGAGGTGGGACGGAGGAAGAGATGGGGGGAAGGAGATTGAAGGCGGAGGAGGGAAAAGGCGGCAAAGGCCTCCGGGAGGCGGCGGAGGGAGGCTAGGGAGGTAATGGATTCTATTATAGCAAGCAATGTGGGTTCTTTAACGAGGCGGTGGCCGTGGGGAAAAGCTGCGGTAGAATGGGGGAGAGAGTGAGCAAGAATCGTCTTCTTCCTCCATGGCAGGTGGAACTGAAATCCTGTTGACCGGAAGAAGGATTTTGAAATTAGGCCAATAGAAGGCATGGAAGGTAACCAGAATCGTGTTGGCTGACAACTCTCTCTGACTCCATTAAACCATTTATTTAGGTGATTGTTATCCCCACTACAGTTTTAATTAGTTGCACAAAATTTTTCCTAATTTCTTGCGTCTTTTGAAAATACATCTTGTACATGCATTTTTAAGAAAAATGTTCAACACCAAAGTTATAGATCTCGATAAGATCTACAACTTTCGTGTTGAACACTTTTCCTAAAAATTCATGTACAAGGCGTATTTCTAAAAGTCGCAAAATCTGAGTGTATTTTCAAAGTACGTCTTGTACATCCATTTTTAGGAAAAGTGCTCAACACGAAAGTTGTAGATCTACAACTTTCGTGTTGAGCACTTTTCATAAAAATGCATGTACAAGACATATTTTTAAAAGGCGCGAGAAATTAGGAAAAATAGTGCGAATAACCAAAACTACAAAACTATGGCCGTTTATGTTATGATTTTTATTTATTATTTATTATTTTTTCATAATATTTTTAATTTTAATAAAGGACCACTAAATACTGACAATATAATATAAATCAAAGACATTTGGCTTAAATAAATTTTAAAAGAACTGTTGTAAATTGTAACCCCTAATTTTTCATTCTTGAGACATTTGGCTGCAACAATCCTTCTGAAACTTTCAGTAGGTAAAATGTTTTTCCATATAGAATGTGGGAGTGCTAGGAGTACTTAACCCATTTATGCTTTTAGTTTTTTCAGTCCAATTCTCCCATGTCAGAGGGGCAGTGCACTGTGAGCCCCACAAAGAGGTGCATTGCCGATGTCTGGACGGCTATGAGAACATTTTCGAAGATTCGGCGCGAGCCCCCCATCGTGAATCAAACTATAAGTACTCATTTTTGTTTCTTCTGAATTTACAAAATACTGACCCGTCCATGGATTTGACACGTTCCTAAAGTGCTTTATAATGCTTTGTCACATCAATATATAATTGTTGTGGTCACCAGGTTTTTCCACGGTCCGGAGAATCGGAGAGAAGACAATTTTCATAAAGGCGAGGTGCGGAAGCCCCGTTCATCTTCGGCGCAAGAGCGCTCGACCAGTGAGCGGGTAACTTCGAAAATCCAATCCAAATTGGCGCAATCAAGTTCTTCCTGATGAGATACATACTGTCTATGCCCTTTCTTCTGACTCGTACTTCTAAATGGAATGAGCTGCTTCACTCCCCCAACGACTCCGCTCACCGACTTCGTCCCCTTTGGGGCCTTCTTTTCCTTGCTATGACTACGCCCCTGAGCCTATCTGTTGGTTTTATTGGCTCCTACCCGGTTCAAGTGAACCGGGCCACTTTATATATATATATATATATATACAAAGCATGCGGAACATGCTTTGTATATATATATATATATTATATTATAATATATATATTATATATATTATATATATATTATATATATATATATAAATTAATGAAAGCATGCTCCGCATGCTTTCATTAATCTATATATATATATATTTATATATATATATATGAATTCAGATGAACGTAGGCAGTAAGCCAGAGCCCCGCCTGTGTGGAGTAAGCCGTCCCCCTCTCTCTCTCCTCTCTCTCGCGCTCGTTGAGAGAGGTGTTGTTGTCGGGCTTGGTGGAGTTTCTCGCCGGCGTTGCAGTGGACCTTCTAGGGAGTGGAGAGACGCGGTGTTGACGGCGTGCGCGTGTGCAGTTAGCCTTGACGGAGGTTTCTCTCCGGTGACGGCGTTGTTCTCCAGTGGTGGCGGTGGTTGCGGTTGAACGTCGGACCTCGACGTTGAAGGTTCGGTGAACCTTGTGCGTCCGTTGTGCTAGCGGATTGCAGTCAAGATTGTCCTCTCTCCCGCGGACCGAGCGTGTCCGGCTTCTCCGCGGCGTTTCTGTATCGGACGTTGATCATTATTTTGATAATCTTGTTATAAAATATTGACGCTATTTTTCTTGTATTTTTGACTGTTCAGTGGAATTTGTGGAGCCAATTCCTAACAAGTGGTATCAGAGCCAGGTTCGGTAGACGACTGTGATTGGACGTTCTAGGAAGGGTTTGACTGCGGTGGTGAACGACTAGGTCCTCTTCCCACTCTTTCAGATCCGACCTTTGAACAAATCAAGTCTTCTAGTTTGTCGGGGACAGTCATGGCAGGAAAGAACGCAATTTTGGACAGATTTTCCGTAGAGAAGTTCGATGGCAGTGAGAATTTTAGCCTATGGCAGATTCGAGTTAAGGATATGTTGGTTCAACAAGGTTTGATTCGAGTCTTGCGGGGGCGCGACAAATTAACCACGTCAGTAAAAGATGAGGAATGGAAAGATCTTGATGAAAAAGCCACGAGCACAATCAGGATGTGTGTTGCTGATCAGGTGCTCTTCAACATCGGGACTGAAGAGACGGCAGTCGAGCTTTGGGAGAAGCTGGAGCGACTGTACTTGGCAAAATCTGTGACGACTCGATTGTTGCTGAAGCAGCGCCTCTATGCGCTGAAGATGCAGGAAGGTGGCAACCTGCAGGAACACTTCAATGTGTTCAACGGTCTTCTGAGCCAATTGCATGTGGTTGGCTCGAAGGTAGAGGAAGAAGACAAAGCTCTCTTGCTTCTTACCTCGCTCCCGGCGTCTTTCAAGTACATGGTGACTACGCTCCTGTATGGGAAAGATACGGTGGGGCTGGAAGAAGTCACGTCGGCGCTGTTATCCAGTCAGATGTTCAAGGACCCCACTCCTAGGGGTGAACAGATCTTGGTAGCGCATGAACGCGGGAGGAGTTTTGACAAAGGATCGAGCAGTGCACGAGCTCGGTCGGCGTCGAAGAAGGCAGTGACGTGTTACCACTGCAGACAGGTTGGTCATATTAGGAGAAATTGTCCGCAGCGTGCAGGAAGTTCTGAAACTTCGAAGGATGTCCAAGATGCGGGCATGGTGACACTCGACCTGGAAGGAGATGACGGTTTTTATTGCGTCACTGAGAGTCAAGGTGACTCTAATAGCTGGATTTTGGATTCTGGTGTTTCGCAGCACATTTGCTCAGATGCGGCGATGTTCAGTTCACTGGAGGTGACGTCTGGGTCGGTCTTTCTGGGTGACGGCTCAGCATGTAAGGTCACAGGGATTGGGACGGTGAACTTATGGACGCATGACGGAGCTATGTGTAGACTTGATCAGGTACATCTGGTACCTAAGCTGCGCAGGAATCTGATTTCGTTGGGCAGATTGGATTCCAATAGCTGTAGTTTTGCAGCGAGAAATGGAGTTCTGACGGTGAGGCGAGGGCGCACCGTGCTCATGCGAGCTCTGAAGCACGGTAGTTTGTACCGGCTGATGAGGACCACAATGCGAGGTGGTGAGCCTGTGTTTTCTGCGGCCGACAGAGGTGATAGTCGTGGTGGTGCAGTGGATTGCCTTCCAGGGACTCGGGTTCGACGAGTCAGTTTTTGCGATCCGGTTGCAACGACGTTCAGAGGTTGAGCCGAGCAGGGATGAGTCGACTGGAGCAGGTCGGCTGACGCCTCAAATCGTTGAGGTGGTGCTTCGCACAGTTGTGTGCTTCGTGCAGGTGGTGGTAGTGGAACCAGGGTATGAGCCAAGGTGGTGTTTGTTGGTTTTATTGGCTCCTACCCGGTTCAAGTGAACCGGGCCACTTTATATATATATATATATATTATATTATAATATATATATTATATATTATATATATATATATATATTATATATATATTATATATATATATATATAAATTAATGAAAGCATGCTCCGCATGCTTTCATTAATCTATATATATATATATATATATATATATATATATATATATATATATATATATATATATATATATATGAATTCAGATGAACGTAGGCAGTAAGCCAGAGCCCCGCCTGTGTGGAGTAAGCCGTCCCCCTCTCTCTCTCCTCTCTCTCTCGCGCTCGTTGAGAGAGGTGTTGTCGTCGGGCTTGGTGGAGTTTCTCGCCGGCGTTGCAGTGGACCTTCTAGGGAGCGGAGAGACGCGGTGTTGACGGCGTGCGCGTGTGCAGTTAGCCTTGACGGAGGTTTCTCTCCGGTGACGGCGTTGTTCTCCAGTGGTGGCGGTGGTTGCGGTTGAACGTCGGACCTCGACGTTGAAGGTTCGGTGAACCTTGTGCGTCCGTTGTGCTAGCGGATTGCAGTCAAGATTGTCCTCTCTCCCGCGGACCGAGCGTGTCCGGCTTCTCCGCGGCGTTTCTGTATCGGACGTTGATCATTATTTTGATAATCTTGTTATAAAATATTGACGCTATTTTTCTTGTATTTTTGACTGTTCAGTGAAATTTGTGGAGCCAATTCCTAACACTATCACCTAGCCAGGATTAATGTCAGATCCTCAAGGGCAAATGATGGATTTACCCATTCAAAGCAATTTATGCAAAGGACTTTCTTTAACAGAATATAGAATTTCTTGCTACGGAGCCCGCAAAGGAATTGTAGATACTGTTGTACGAACATCAGATGTTGGAAGTCAAAAGCAACACCGGAATGAAAGAAAAGCACAGGGTTTGAAGACACATGGCGGGGACAAACCATCGCTTCCGCCTTAGCTAGGAATTGGACCGGGCGCGCAAACAGTCAAAGAAGAAGAACAACAAATGACAAAAGTTTTTTTTTGACGTGAAAAACACGGAAAGGGTGAAAATTCACATGATCGGATCTGTGTCGGGCCAAAATCCACTATTTCATTGGGGATTACAAGAGTCGGGAATGATTCCCCGGAGGGTGAAAGGTCACCTCTCTGTTACAAGTATAAAATACAAAAATGATGAAAAATAAACAAAGTCCTCCGAGCTTCGATGGAAGCGCTGCGGCCTGAAAATTCTGAGCCCACAGAACCTCGATAGAAGCGTTTCGGCTGGGAAAAATCTCCAAGTTCACAGAGCTTCGATAGGAGCGCTCCGGCTGAAGCGGAGTCTTGATGGGAGCGCTCTCGCGGTGAAGAAACAGCGTGCCTTGAAGCTTGTTGGAGCCTTTGCACTAGAAGGGGAGCGGAACGAATTACTGAATAGAGAATCGGTCTAAGTCTACGTTCTCGTCGGAAAACCTCGGAGCTCTTTCTAGCCTATAGAGTTGCTTCTCTTCAAATGAGAGTCTGGGGGCCTTTTATAATTTTTTGGAGAGATATGCCGGTAATAGCGCCGGGACGGATTTTGTGTTGGTAAATGGTGTCACTCTGCCTTGGTCACCTGGATATCCAAATTTAGCAAAATGACGAAAGTTACCCCCCCCCCCCGGCAGCCAGGGCAAGGCGCCCGACGGCGGGATTGTAGGGAGTGCCCGCGCGCGAGCACGGGAGAGCGCACACGTTGCTCCCGCGCCCGCGCTAGGAGCGCGCACGCTAAATGCGGGTGCTTGCGCGTTGCGCGTGCGCGGGTGCGCTGCGCTTGGGTGTTTTCGAGCCTTGGGGGAAGCGTGGTTTTTCACGCGCGACTTGTCCAGCCAGGTTGGTTTTCCCCACGTGTACTTGGTCCAAGTCTTTCTGGTTTTACTCGGAAATTTTCAGGGGGAACCCTATCAAATGCCTCAATTTTTTTATGGGCCGTGAACCACAAAGCGACGAGCCCGAAAATTTCTAAGCTTGACTTTCTTGCCTTGGGGTTGACTGCTCGTACATCGTTCTTACTTGTTATGCAATGCTTGTGGCGCGTTACAAGAATGTCCTTTCGCATTGCACTTTGCGTGATGTGCTAGTGCAAAAGCACGCCATTTGTTTATATTTCTCCTCGTATGAATGTTTGAGTATGGTACTACGCACAAGCCGGTGTGGTTGTCGTGGACCGTTAACACTGGTGGTGGTTTCTCGAATGTGTGGTGGAGGGATATCCTGCCCCCTTGTCTTAATGTCATGGAGGAACCGGCAAGTCCATTCCAACTAAAAAATATGGAAGGACATGGCACCCGCTCTTGCGTAGAAGCACGAAAGAACTTGGTGAACTTGGTGTCTGTTTTTGTGTTGTAGCATGGAATAATTCGGTGTCCATTCTCATCAAGAGTTTTGACGGAGCTTCTGGGGACAAAGGCCATTGATAGCGTTTGTGCCTCGGGATACTGTAATTATGCGCGCTTTCGCGTTTGCAAAATACATGGAGTCCTGGAGACTTGGAGTGGAGCGGTGCCGGATGGCTGTGCGGGACCTAAGATAATGGCAACGAAGGTAGGTCTATTGTGGCAAGGCGTGCACGTTATTAAGCTCTTCCTTGTACTCGGCGAGGGGCTTCGCGTAACGCAAAGGATGCAGGGTCGTATGTTCCTTCCCCCGGGCAGGTGCTATCTTGAAAGATAGTGTTGGTGACGGGGGAACATTTGATTGCATCCGTACGAACGCTCATTTGGTATTGTTGACTTGTGTATTGCATTCGTCACTTCCTATGCTTATGCGCACGAGTTTTTGTGTGACATATTGAGCTTGCAAGCACGATGAAGATCATGTATTCGTCATTAGGAGAGGGATCTTGGCAACTACCGAACCGTGCCCTGTTTTTTGCTTTTACAGCGGTGGGTGCGGCTTGACACTGTGATGTACTTTTGTGCATTCAGCGGCCCATGCAGCGCTTTATGGAGACGTTCTCCTGCTTTGAGCTTTGCGCGTTGTGGAGGTCCAGATGCATCTTGTTCTTTATACCACTCATGCGTCGTGCACTGTTTTGACAACTATCTCCGAGTGTTAGCCTCGAGGATCCATCACTTGACTGTGATGAGTGGGGTTATCTTCCCTCCATGCCTTGGCAACGCAGACTCAGTGCCCATTCTTGTCGGATGGTGCAGGAGGATTCAGGGTCTATCTCGAGAGGACTCCGAAGGAGTATTCGTGACCGGTTCCTGTCTTGATGAGTGGAAGGACTCGGGGTCCGTTTTTATCAAGAGTTGAGGCTGAGTCGCTTGAGGCGAAGGCCAAGCTGGAGTGGCCGGAGGAGCATAGATGATATCTGCGCATTGGTTTGGTACAAGCTTTCTTGACAGCTAAATACTAGGAGTCATAAGGCCTTTGAGTGGAGTGAAGCCGGAGGGTTACGGGGGCCCCAAGATGATTGCTTCAGTGGTTGGTCCTATACATGAAGATAATTGTGTCGTTGCGCTCTGTCTTGCGCTTGGCGAGAGGATTTGAGCAGCGTGATGGTTGTGGGGGCATTCCACCCTTTGAATAGGTGACACCTCGAATGGTGGTATTGATGTTAACACCGAGAGATTACTTGATTGTATCTGCATCGCGTGGATGCTTTGTCACTCTATTTAGAGCATTGGGTGTCCTATTGGGCCAAGAGTGCCTTACCTTCTGTGCCCCCTTGCTCAAATGCGTGCATATGATGCGGCGTATTAATTTGGCAATTGTTATTGGGCATGAGCGCTTTTAGCTGATGTTGGAGAGCGGTGTAATGGGACGTTGTCCCCCTTATCCGGGCAGCGCCCGAAGGCTCGAAGTTCGCCTTTGGCTGAGTGGCGCGGGAGGATTCATGGTTGATCCCGGAAAAAAACCACTAGGAGGATCGATGATGCTCTCTTATCTTGAAAGGGCTCATGATCTGTTCCTTAGAATGTAGTGAAGAGCCTTGATTTGTTCATGCTTTAGGAGGACCTGGATTATCCGTGTGGATGTGGCGAAGAACCTTTGTTCATTTGCGTATTTGGAGGACCTGGTTTTTTCGGGAGGAGATGGCAAGGAACTTTTTTTTCATTCACGTCTCGGGAGAATCAGGGTCTGTCCGGGTGGAGGTGATAAGGAACCTTTGTTCGCTTGCGCTTTAGGCAGTCCTAGTTTATCTGGGAGGAGGTGGTGGGAACCTTTATTCGTTTGCGCTTAAGGCGGACCTAGTTTTTCCGGAAGGAGGTGGCAAGTAACCTTTGTTCGTTCGTATTTCAGGAGAACCTGAGTCTGTTCGGATGGAGGTGGTGAAGAACCTTTGTTTGATCGTGCTTTATGAGGACCTGGGTCCATTCGGATGGAGGTAGCGAAGAACCTTCGCTTAACTATGCATTAAGAGGACCTGGGTCCGTTCGGATGGAGGTGGTAAAGAACCTTTGTTCCATCACGCTTTAGAAGGATCTAGGTCCGTCCGAATTGAGGTGGAGAAGAACCTTTGTTCAATCGCACTTTAGGAGGACCTGAGTCCTTCCGGATGGAGGTTCCCTGCAATGTGGGGGCAAAGTGCTCGACATCATAAGATCGGGATGCCCTACAACGTGGGGGCAAAATGCCTGGTAGCGTTGGAGCGGGATGCCTTGTAATGTAGGGGCAAAACGTCTGGCATCATGGGAGTGGGATGCCCAATAACGCGAGGATGAAATGTCTGGCAACGTAGGAGCGGGATACCATATAGTGCGGGAGCGAGATGCCCCTCAGTGTGGGAGCGAGATGCCCTGTAATATGGGAGCGAGATGCCCGATAGTGTGGGAGCGAGATGCCCTGCTATACGAGGGCAAATGCCCGACAGTGTGGGAGTAGGATGTCCTACAACACGGGGGCGAGACGCCCGATAGCATGAGTGTGGGATGCCTGCAATATGGGGCCGACACGCCCAACAATATTGGAGCGAGATGCCCTGCAACGCAGGGACGAAACGCCTGGCAGAATTAGAGCGGGATGCCCTGCAATGTAGGGGGAAAATATACGGCAGTATAGGAGTGGGGTTCCCTACAATGTGGGTACAAAATGTCTGGCAATGTGGGAGCGGGATGCCCTGTGATGCGGGGGAGAAATTCCCGACAACGTGGGAGTGAGATTCCCTGTAGCGCAGGGGAGAGATGCCCTACAGCATGGGAGCGAGATGCCCTATAATGTGGGGGAGAGATTCTCAGCAGCATGAGAGCGAGTGTAGGACCCCCTCCCCCAACGTTTGCTCGGGTCAGGTCGGAGACGAATTTTACTACCTAAGAAGTCCACCTAGAGTGCTTCCCGAGTTGCAATGGCCCACTCTACCAAACACTAGTTGGTCATCTTGTTAGACATGAATCACAACATAATACGTCACATCGCAAATGCGAAAGCAATACACAGAGAGCCAACAAAATATATATATGAAAATATATATTAAGCATAGTACTAAGCATAGGTCGCATCCACTGTTTATACATGAACGCCTCATGAGCTCCAAAACATTTATGGTTGGAACTCTCTCTCACTCTTCATACTCTAGAAACTTACATTTTGAAAGTTTAGAGACGATGGGGGGTGTATTTGCTCGGGTTGTCTCGATTGCTGGTACGTTGTCATGCGGAAACTGAACTTCGCGAAGCTCCGTCTCCTGTGAATGGTTAGTTAAATAACTGTTAGTCATAGAGCTAAGTGAAAACACATCTCCTCCCCTGATCTATATCCTGGGGACAAGCCTACGCACCCAACAGTAAAAATAGTCGATGTAAAAGAGAGTTAGCAGCAGTATTTCAATATAATGTATTTTCATTTCATATGTTAGGAGCAAATATCTGAATGAGTGCAACATAATATAACTGGAAAGGTAGCCGCATAAACATCAATTATTTAATAGATGCTCAACTAGCTAACACACAATCAACATGTAGGCACAACCTATAATCACACCGCAGATGTTCAAAACCCGTCAACACACCGCATATGTTCAAAACTTGCGCACACACAACAGGTGCTCAAAACCCACACGCATTGCAAGTATTCAAACCCGTGCACACACTTTATGTTGATATAGATTGGACCGTCATTATTCAAGAAGAGTAGCGAACCCCACAGGCCTCACTGATATGGACGTCAATGTCAGTGACCACTCTTGCCACTTCTGGGTGTGGTCGTATCGCACTACTCAGGCCCCAACGTACAACCAAGTGTACTTTTGGATGTGAGGGACATCAGACGAATTCTAAAATTTAGGTCGACCAATGGAGGAAACCCAACGGGGAAAACAAATGGCTAGTCACCCGTGATACACATCCCTCTGGCGTCATGAGTCGTTGACCTTCCTGCACTGGTACGAGCGGTCTACGAAAGTGACTGATCCACCACTTTTTACCACAAGTAATTTACAAACATTTCAATTTAAATAATTTACTGGTACATAACGGGTCTGCGGCGACCTGCCCAACTTGACATTTAATGATTCAGACAAGCGGCTTTCTCAAAAAATGTTGCTCAACTTTTGACAAGGAGCGCAACGAGTGTAGGAGCACATTAATTGGGGCTAACTCTAAAGGAATATCTCGACCTTCAGTTATCATCAACTAATTTTATACCAAACCAACTGTTCGTCAGAGCAAGACTTGTGCTAATAATGCTAAAATAGTAAGTTGCATTAATTTAAGTGTGATAATAAAATTCTGTCATAAATAAGTCATAGAAATAAAATATTGAACTGAACGCGCTGAAATAAAGTACTGAAGTAAACTGGATCAGTACGAGACTGAAGTGGTATTGAACAAAAAAACTGTAAATAAAGTACTGAAAGTAACTTGACTAGTACAAAACTAGAGCAGTACTGAAAAGAAAACTGAACTGAAAGTACTGAAAGAAACTGGATCAATAGAAGATCGGAGTAGTACTAAAAAAATTGAATTGAAAGTAATAAAAGAAACTAGATCAGTACAAAACTGGAGTAGTACTGAAAATAAAACTTAACTAAAAGTACTAAAAGAAACTGATGAGTATGAGACTGGAATAAAAGAAAGTGCAATAAAAGAAAATGGTTAGTATTCCAATCACTCCATTCTCATGAGACTTCAAGTCCATCTCCGTTTAAAAGAGGAATGGTCGGTTCTATCTTCATTTATAGGAGGATTGTTCAGTTTCATCTCTGTTCATAGGAGGAATGTTCAATTTCATCTCCGTTCACAAGAGAATTGTTCAGTTCTATCTTCGTTCTCAGGAGAAATGTTCAGTTTCATTTCTATTCTTAAGAAGCTTCTTTTGAATTTTCACATATTATTAAAGTCTGATATTAAGCTCAGTTGTGCCTTTTAAATATGGTTTAATCGGACCGTAGAAGCTTATTTTGGATTCCATAATTTCTTGATATTTATTAAGTTGATTCGATTTTCAACAGAATAATACCCATTTGGTGATGGGAGCCAACTTAATTGCTCGTGTGACCAAATTCGAGTATCTTTTAGGAAGCATGATTTTCTCGAACATCAAGCTCGAGAATCATTTCAAAATAACTGGGGAAATTCCAACACTTGATTCGAGGTTCAACATTGCTCTACTCATAGATCGTAATCATCGTCTCCTGATTCGCTCAAATATCTGAGAATTACTTTTAAAAAAGCGCTTGATGATTTTGTAAAAATCCTTGTAACACCCCGAGCTTTAAATCTCACCTCGATCATTCTCGTCATCATTTATTTGTAATATAATTCATAAGATATAACATGATCGCACACCACGATTTCCTTTTCCAAAATATTGAACACGTCAAATTCAAAGCGCGACCTTAGCCTCCGAAATATTAAAATCTTTATTTCCAAAAGTTCTCAAATTTTTATATAACACAAAGAGGGCATAATTTGAGCCAAATTTTTCAAAAAATTCGCAATTTTGGATAAATCTTATTTATGTTTTTTAAAGCACCAAATTAATTTATAAAAAAACGAAACTTAGATAACCCCATAATGGAGAATCTTTCTTGTTTGAAATTGGTTTGCAATCACAAATGACAGAGTTTAAGGCTCTGTTTGGCACGACTGCAGCTAGAGCTGTCATTAAAACCGAAAACCGCAAACCGAACCGGAACCGAACCGGAACCGCAAAGAACCGGACCGAACCGTTCGTAAATTATCGGGTTCTGGTTTGAATTTTGGAACCGTGAACAACATTTCGGGTGTGGTTCAATTTTATTCCGGACCGGACCCGAACCGCAACATACAAGTTCAAGCGATCAAGATTTTTAACATCCAAACCGGACCGAAGTAGAAGAGCACCCCGTATTATTATTATTATTGTTATTATTTTATAATTTATAAATAATATTTATACTTACTATCACATAATTTGAGTTTAAACCCAAACCCTCGCATAAGGGGGGCGATTTTGGACCAAACAAAACTGCACCCATAAAAACCGTATGGTTTGGTTTCATTGATACGGTTTGAATCAATTTTTTTGCATTTTTTATTTTTATACAGTTATATAAATTTTCAATTTTATTACATATTTTTTTTGAAATATTTTTTTAAAAAATTAAAGATATACACCTATTTATTAGTAAATGAAAGACAACTATTGTATTTACGGTTAGCATGCCAAAATTCGCAAGCCAAAACTGGCAAGTTACACGCGTGAAATATAAGATAACCCTCGGAAAAGACCGTCGAGAATGCAACATAATTATTTTTATTTTGATTGTTTTGAGTTTTACTTTTTAGCCCGCTTTTATTTCTTCCGTCAAACTTGATTTTGATTTTGTTGGAACCGAACCGAACAGCATGGAACCGGAACCGATTGGCCGATTTGTTTGCTTGTTACCGTAACCAGAACCGTTGATATGACGGTTCCAAAAAAATAGAACAGGACAGAACCGGTCAAACCAAATAAGATTTTAGTTCTAATTTGAAGAACCATTACCTTAGGATTCGGTTCTGATTTTTAGAACCGGAACCGAACCGGAACCGTGACGTTCTAACTACAGCAGCAACTGGATAATTTTAAGATTTTAATATTATATTATATATTATATTATAACATAATAATATATATTATGTTATAATGTATCTCATTATAATGTTTGTAATATAATTATTTTAGATTATAATATATTATATCATAATAATATTATTTAAACATTTATAAATTATTACTCATATTATTATAAGGTTAATAAATTATAATATAAATTATAATATAAAAAAGGGGCAGGAGCGCTGCAGCCTTAAAGCGCTGCTGCAGTTTTTGAGTCGCGTAAATTACTCAAAAACAGCGGCCCCCTGCTGTAAAATACGGTGGCTGATGCCACCGTGGTGCCTCCAAATCTTGTTCAGCACGGCATTTGAAAATTCGGAGGTCCGCCGCTCTCAAAACGCCGCCCCAAAGAAAATTATCCACCAGAATAAAAATAAAAAATAGAACACATAGCAGCATACCATTTGGGGTGAACATATGTATATAAATAAGCATTCAAGGCAACGAAAAAATGTTCATAGAAATGCATAAGCTTCCACAAGTATTAATCTTCTCAACTTTAACCTAACAATGACTACCATCATAGTTCAGTCATGGTAAAATTGATGGGCCGCATGCACACGGAAGTCACTTGCGTTGAGTGGTGCCAACGCGCGGCTTTCCCTTCACCTCGGCTTCCTGCACGCAAATATGAGCCCGTGATTTCGATAAGAGGCCGAACGGCTATTACATCATAAAATTTGAAAAGATATACTTCGGGGCGGATCTCATAGAATCATACTGACCTGAGGGGAATGAAGATAGATGTATGACTTGGCTGTTGCAGGATTATGATTCTCCGCGCCCTTGCTCCAGTCATAACTGACCTGCATGATTTCATGACACTATGTTAAGCATTCAGAATATACTGTTTGATAAGTCAATCCCTGTTTCAAAAAAACAGGGATTCATTTATGACCTGAAATGAAAGTAGTGTAACATCAATTCAAATCAAATTCAAAAAAAAAACTTGAATGTAAATAGTCTACTCAATACTTTTAAATTATTTGCTTGTAAGTTGTAGAAAGCAGCTTCCGTTTTTAGGATTCATTTATCGATCCATTTAAAGCTGATATTATAAGATCAAAATATAAAACCAAATCCATTGGGTATCAAATATGAACCTTTTTGTGCACCGGACGGTTAACAAACAAAACGGTGCAGAGTAACACAACTGTGATGAGTAATCTTGGGCTTACCAAGATGTAGGAAGTAGAATTCAAATCAAACGCTAAGATGTTTTTGCTGCAAACATTGGCTAAAGTAACTTTTTATTCAACAAAAGAGACCATTTAGAAGATCACAAGATGGTGTTGGGATTTCCGGTGGAGGAAAAGGCACAAGTGAATACAAGATAACACATGCATTGCGCAATTATATTAGATAATAAAATTCTAGTACTCAAAATTATGAAATACAAGTCCGAAAAGTACACTGCAGAAGAACTCGAACTATAAAAATCTGCATGAGGATAATATGAGATTGACTGCAATCTGTAAAACGGCCGTACAAGATTTGTGCCAAAACAAACATTCATCGTCGTCGGACGACTCACCACCACCGAAGAAAGAATCCCACAGAAACTCAGTCTTGCCGCGCTTAAGCAACATGTCGTCTTGTCGTGTGCAGCCTGCAGCCGCACCACCTCCCACAACACCTCCCCTCTCAGCCATCTTTTTTCATGCTGTCTTTGCCTTGAAGCTCAAACCCCTTTAAATAGAATGATGAACACCTCCCCTCTCAGCCATCTGTTTTCATGGTGTCTTTGCTTTGAAGCACAAACCCCTTTAAATAGAATGATGATGAGTAAGAGGCTAGGTGGCCATCAATTGGTTGGTGAGTTTGGTTGTGGGTTATAATTGGTGAGATGTTGAATACCAACCCAAATACAATAATCATCACATTGGTTTGGATTTCAAACGCCACCACCTGTATGAAGCATTATCTACACAAAGCAATGTTGTGCGTAGCACCACGTCAAGTTTGAGGTGACATCCGACTTGTCATAAATCGACTCCCATCTCTGTTGTGACTCACCTTCAGGATGTCGATGCACCCAGATTGCAAAAGTCGACTTAACAAACCCGAGCCACAAATGTGCGACTGCTGCACCACCCCGACCATCCATCATTTCATTGAATAAAATCAAGGGTGTATCACCTTGCATTGTGGTCCCCATCGGTCGGTACAGACTACATAATTGTACAAGCATGTCACCATAAGAACTCCACCTCTCGTCGCAAAGTTGCAGCACTACACCTCCAATCTGCCCAATGAAATCAAATTCTTGTATAGCTTGGGTATAAGGTGTACCCTATCAAGGCTACATGCCACCTGTCATGCATCCGTCGTCCCTATTTTTGTGACATTTCAAATCGAGTCGTCGCCCAAACAGATCAACGCAATCGCCACCTCCATAGAACTAAACATTGAAGCATCCGAGCAAATGTGTTATGATGCACCAGAATCCAAAATCTGTTTGTTGTTAGAACTCACAGTGATGGTGAGAAGATCATCACACTCCACTTCAAGATCTAGTATCACAAGGCCCACATCCTAAATATCTCCAGAACTTTTCACACGTGTGGACAATTCCTCCTGGTGTGACCATTCTGTCTGCAATGATAACATTTCACGCTCTTCTTCGATGTCGATTGGACTCATACACTGCACAATCCTTTGTCAAACGCTCTCCTTCGCCTATCTACCGCCAAAACATGCTCGCCCCCAGAAGAGGGACCGTGCAACATCTCATTAGACAATAAAACTAATGTGACCTCAAGATCCATTGTATCCTTTCCATACATGAGTGTGGTCTTCATGTGCTTGTAGAACGTCGAGAGCAAAGTAAAAATTAGTAAAGTCTTGTCTTCTTCATCCACCTTCGCACCAACCACATGCAATTAATTCAGAAGGCTATTGAACATATCAAAGTGCTCTAGTAGGTTGCCATCCTCTTACATCTTCAAATTATATAGTCGATGTTTCAACAACTATCTTGTGATCAATGACTTAGCCAGATACAACCTCTCAAGCTTTTCTCAGAACTTGTGTCAACGCACATCCTGATGAAGTTAGTGACATTCTCATCAAAGTCAATCCATTCCTCGTCCTTCGCTTAAACGGACAATTTTTCTCGTCTCCGCAGAACTCGCATCATCCCCTTCTCAACTAGCATATTTTTGATGTGAATTGGTCACAGACTAAAATTTTCACTTCCATCGAACTTCTCCACCGAATAATAAGCTAAAATCGAATTCTTCATTACCACACCCGTCCTCTGAAATAACTATGAGGCTTGATCAATTCAAAGGTCAAATCTGAACGATGGGGAGTGGACTTATGCTTTATTTGGCGCAGCAGTGGCGGGCCCATCCGGCGGTTCCTCACGCAGCTTTCGAACTGGAGGCGGGGAGCTTGGGATTGAAACAGAGCGGATTGCGCCGTTTTTCAGGGCACGGTGGCGGCGGGGCGGGGGGGGGGGGAGCAAACGCCGCCGAAGGGCGTTTGTTTACCCGTTGCCGTCCAGCAAAGTTTGCCCCAAACGGCCGGCGAAAACGCCGCGCCAAACGAAGCCTTTATCATCACCCACCACAGTCAAACTTTTTCGCGAACAACCAATAAATTGCCTACAAAATATGATGCTTTGATACCCCACTTATTAGGATATTTGGTCGTGGAAGTGCATTCCCAAACACAATTAAATACAGAATTACACGATAACACGCACTTTGCACAAGTTTATCGATAAAATAAGTTATAGTACTTAAAATTATGAATTACAACTATGAAAATTACACTGCAACGAAACTCGAACTAAAAAAAATCGCAAAAGGGTAATATGAGCTTGACTGTAATCCTTAAAATAGGCAAACAAGGTGATGCAGTGGTAGGTCAATTGTCTCGGGGTGGACACTTTAGATACACACCTATATGCAATGATGTGTAATGCTAGTGCAAGAATGAACCATTAAAAATTACAACAAGTAATTAATTATTATAAAAATAATAACAAGTGCACGAACTTTGCCAAACTTTGACAAAATAAAACAATTATTGGTCACAAACTAAGCAAGGCGCAATTAATTAAGCACACACAGAATACGTCCCGCAAAAATGCATGACAAAATGAACTAATAGCACAATAAACTAGAAATACATCACAATACAAGTTGCCAAAATAAACAACAAGAAAGAAATGACATTTACCACAATTCACATGTGCAGGCGGCAGCTAGGGGGTTGTTGGTGGGCATCCACGGGTTGTAGAACACAAAGAAGGCAACAACATTGTAGATCTGGGCTATAGTGGGGTAAAAGAGACTTTATTGTAGGTAAATAGGAAAAGAGGAGAGAGGTAACAGGGATGGGTGAGAGGAGTCCACGGATGAATGGGGGTAGCGGGTTAATGAAGAGGAAGGAGAAGGGGTTGGGAGGGTAGAGTCCACGGGAGGGTTTGGGAAAATGATCTGGATGAGCAACGGTGTTTTGTGGGCTTGCCGAAGAACGGGTTAACGGGAGAGGGGAGGGGGCAGCTGGACGGGTTGCTGGAGAGATTGTTGTGAGGCTTGCGGGTGAGAAGAGGGCTGACAGGAGAATTCCTGGAATCAGGCGGTGGAGGAAGGTGTGGATGGAGTAGTTTCCGACAGTGGGCGGGGTGTGCGGGCTATAGGATTTAGGCCGGAAGGAGGATGACGGGGTAGAGCCGGCAGCAGGTTTGGCCAAAGAGGAAACCGATAGGAGTGGGGGGGGGAACAGAGGAAGCACGGGGCTTACCGGGAGGGAGGCGGGGAAATGGAAGTGGCGCCGGCGTCGCACTAGCGAGAGGAGGAAGGCTTAAGCGCCACACCCAAGCAGTGACCGGGCGGTTCCTGTTTCTGCAAAAACCCATGATGCGGTGATGCCCCCATTTAATCCACCGCCTGCTAATTATAATTCTTAAAATAAAAAACGCATATTAACTGCACATCACAAACTGGAATTAAACTAGCGGTGTGCGTGATGCGGTTTGGTGCGATTTTGGCCCAAACCGCAACCGCACCGCAAGAGTGTTGTTTTGGCCAGAGGCCAGAGCAAAACCACACCGCACTTAAATTGCGCGGTGCGGTTTCAGTTTGGTGCGGTTTTTTGCAGTGCGGTTGCGGTTTCAGTGTGGTTTTTAGCATGTGATATACATAAATATAAAAAAATAACGTGAGGTAACATAAGAGATAAAAATTAGGTAAAAACATAATTATATGAGTTATATTATCATGAAAAAATGTGTCACATTTTTTTTTAAAACAAACTAAAGCGAATTCATCTATAAATCGATCAAGAACAAACAAGTAATCTAAAGCAAAAAAAACATAAAGCAAGATAACAACTATTTGCACTAATATAATTAGTTAATTACTATTATTAATGAATAATTTATAAGTTACACTTTTATTTTGATGTATGTGATGTCATATGTTTATGAAAATTAAAAATATATAATTAGTCGGTGTGGTGCGGTTTTTGCGGTTTTCAAGATCTGAAAACCGCACCGCACTGAATCGCGCTCGGTTTGTAAAAGTTCAAAACCGCACTGTACCGGAACTACGCAGTGCGGTTTAAAAATCGGTGTGGTGCGGGCGGTTTGTGCGGTTTACAGTTTTCTATGCTCACCCCTAAATTAAACCGCCAGCATCAGACGGCTCAGACTGTCCAGGCCAATCGGGGGCTAAATACATATCCAAATAAAAAACGCAAAATATGAAAATGACTCGAGTTGAACTTCCGGACGCGACCAAGGACTCTGATCAACCGAACGGGCAGCGGGTCACCGCCACCTGCGGGAATACATGCGAGTCGGCCGCGACGCGCCGTCAACTCCCCCGGGCATAAAAGCACTCAACCCCGATGAGTGGCGGTGGTCGTACTCGCTGTGTAGCCGCGGGGCGAGTCTCTCAAGCTCCTCTGAAGAGATCCAAGTAGCATTGTGCAGGGGCCAAACGCTCCAATGGACAAGATAGCGTTCAATATCTCGTCCGCCCGCGGTGTAGAAGTAGTGACCGATGATCTGAAGCACATCGTCAGTAGAAGAGGGTGACACAAATGTATCTCCGTCAGGAAGTGATGTATCTTCGTATGACAGTGATGTATCTCTGTCTGACTGCCGTGTCGGAGGAACCGTCGATGGTGCAATGCGATCTGTATGGCGCGACTCTGTGGGTGGTAATAAAGGGGGACTGGTGTAGGCAATAGGAGGTGAAGACACAGGTAGAGGGGCTATGGGAGGTGAAGGCTCGGATAGAGGTGTGGAAAAGGGGTCCACGTACATGTGCTCCTCGTAGTAAGGAGTCAAATCATCTGTGTTGAATACTCGGCTGATGCTCATACCATAAGAGATGTCTATCTCATATGCATTCATACCAATCCGTCGTACAACTGTATAAGGGCACATTCTGTGTGCGCTTAATTTTTTTGTTGACCCTTGTGGGACCCTCTCAGATCGAATGTGAATCAATACTTATTCTCTCGCCTCAAAGATTTGTTCCCGTCTGTGTTGGTCTGCTTGATTTTTATAATAATCATTACTAACTGCAATTTTTTTCTGATCGACTCGTGGAGTGAATGCACATGCTATATGAAGGACTCTGCTGACTCACTAGGTCTGCTCCTATGGGAATATCCAGTAGGTCAATAAGTTTTCTAGGCTCGTATCCTAACATGACATGGAACGGACTCAAACCTGTGGCCCTATTGACAGATCTATTATACGCAAACTCGACTATAGGGAGAACAGAATCACAGGCAGTCAGACTATCCCCAACGAGGCAATGAAGAAGTGTCCCAAGACTACAGTTAACCACTTCGGTTTGTCCACCCGTCTGCGGGTGGTAGGCGGGGTAGAACTTCAGGGTTGTGCCGGATTGTTAGGAACTAAGAAGGGGGAAGGGAGAACTAGAGAATAAGAAGAGGGAAGAACTAGGGTTGGGAGAGGGAGAGAGAAGAATACCTGAGAGAATATTTTCATGCCTCCATCCAAAGAGCATCGGGTATAAATACTCACGGAATCAAGAGGGGCCGGTTGGCCCCTCCCAAACGGGGCTGAACCGACGGTTCAGCCCCCAAACCGCCTGTCTAGAGAGTGGGGGTTGAACCAGTTGGTTCAGCCCCGTTGCCGCATGTGTCTTCCTTCCGCCTGCGGGCATAATGATGCCTCGAGAACCGTGCCATGTTCGAGGGCGTAACATTCCCCTCCCCATCAAGAACCAGCTTATCCCCAAGGTGGTAGTCCGGGTAGAGATCCTTGAACTCCAGTAGATCAACCCACGTATTGTGTGCTTCCGACAAGTTTTTCCAGTTGATGAGAACCTCGGGCCGGTACTCGGTGCCCCTCTGTTTCCACTTGACCAACAAGATCTCTTCTGGCATTTGTCGCAGTTCGCCCGTTGTAGTCGCCTCGAGCAGGAATGGACTAGCATGAATGGTGTTGCTGATCTTCTGCTTAAGGATACATGGAAGGTAGGGTGAATGTGTGATCCTTCAGGTAGCGCAAAAGTATAAGCCACTGGCCCCACGCGGCGGATAATATGAAAGGTTTCATAGTAATGTGGAGCCAATTTCTGATTCGTCCTGCGAGCAACTGACGATTGACGGTACGGTTGGAGCTTGAGGAAGACGTCATCACCGACCGCGAACTCCCTTTCCTTGCGATGTTAGTCCGCTTGGGCCTTCATGCGATCTTGCGCGGTGCGGAGGTTCTCGCGCAGAATTGCTAAGGTGCGGTCCCAGTCACGAAGTGACCGATCTACGGCCGGAAGTGTTGTACTGCCCGGTTCATACCTGCTCAAGGATGGTGGGAGACGGTCGTAAACAACCTCGAACGGGGTCAACTTGCTGGCCAAGTGGTAGGAGTTGTTATAGCAATAATCGGCCCAGTGCAACCAGCGGGTCTATGTCCTCGACTCGTCCATCACAAAGCAACGAAGGTATGTCTCCACGCCCCGAGTGAGAACCTCTGTCTGACCATCGGTTTGGGGGTGGTGAGCCGTGCTGAGGCGTAAGCACGTCCCATGCAGTCGAAAGAGCTCTCGCCAGAAAGTACTCATGAACGCCGGATCCCGGTCGGAGAAGATGGCACGCGGAATGTCGTGCAGGCGTACAATTTCCCGAGCGAAGAGATCGGCGACTGACTCGCCCGTGTAAGGATGGCTCATGCCAGAAAGTGTCCATACTTGGAGAGCTTATCAACCACGACCAAGATAACGGACTTGCCCTGAGATTTGGGCCATCCGTCGATGAAATCCACAGACACTGTATCCCAAATGTGACGCGGGATCTCCAAAGGTGTAAGCAGGACGGCCGGAGAGGTTGTCTCATACTTCTGTCGCTGACACATTTCACATTGTTGAACAAACTGTTGGATATCGCGCCGTAATCCCCTCCCAAATACATTGGCACGCGCATGTTGGAGAGTGCGGAGGATGCTTGCATGGCCGCCAGTCGAGGATGAGTGGAACTCGTGCATCATGACTGTCTTCCAAGCGAAGTTGGGAGGAATGACCACTCGATCCTGATAATAAAGTCGTCCATTCTGCATGTGATAACCCGGTACGATGACGAGCCCTTGTTAGAGAGCTTCCACGATGGCACGTAGTGCGGAGTCCCGCATGACCTCCTGTATATCATCTAAAGAGTCGAACAGAGGACCGGATATTTGGGAGACGATGCTCTCCGGTAAGCGGGATAGGGCGTCAGCGACCACGTTCTCCTTGCCCTGCCGGTAGAGAATCTCATAGTCATATCCTACCAACTTTGTCACCCACTTTTGCTGGAGAGGAGAGGAGACCCGTTGGTACAAGAAATGCTTCAGGCTCTGATGGTCCGTACGGATTTAGAAGTGTCGACCTACCAAATAAGGCCGCCACATGGCCATTGCGTGGATGATCGTCAGCATCTCCTTCTTATAAGTGGAGAGCCCCAAGGTGTGGGGGGCCAAAGCCTTGTTGTAGAAGGCTAGGGGTCTTCCCTCCTGCATCAAGACTGCGCCAAGTCCCACGCCAGATGCATCGGTTTCAAGCACAAACTCCTTGTTGAAATCGGGGAGAGCTAGAACGGTGTGGTCGTCATGGCCCCTTTGAGGGCCTGGAATGCCGCCTCCGCTTCCTCCGGCCACATGAAGACGTCCTTCTGCAATAACTGAGTCAACGCTCGCGCAATCTTGCCATAATCCATCACAAATCGCCTATAATACCCCGTGAGTCACAGGAAGCCATGTAAGGCTCGGATCGTGTGAGGTCGTGGCCACGACAGCATGCTCTCGATCTTCTTGGGGTGGGGCTTGATGCCGTGAGCAAAGAACAAATGCCCCAAGTACTCAACCTCCTCCTGACCAAAGGAACACTTGGACTGCTTGGCATAGAGCTGGTGCTGGCGGAGAATAGTGAAAACGTGCTCCACGTGGGACAGGTGCTCCTCCCAACTGGTGATGTACATGAGGATTTCATCGTAAAATATCAATATGGAACGGCGGAGGAGGGGGCGAAAGATCTCATTCATAACTGCTTGGAATGTGGACGAAGCAATGGTGAGCCCAAAAGGCATCACCAGGAACTCATAGTGTCCGTCATGCGTCTGGAAGGCTGTTTTGTGAATGTCCTCCTCCCGCATCCGAATTTGGTGGTATCCCGACTGGAGGTCAAGCTTGGTGAACAGACGAACGTCGTGCAGTTCGTCTAATAGCACTTCAATCAAGGGAATGGGAAATTTATTTTTGATGGTCGAACTGTTCAAGCTACGGTAATCCACACAAAACCACCACGACTAATCCTTCTTCTTCACTAAGATTATGGGCGAAGAAAAGGAACACGTACTTGGACGGATATTCCCAGCGGCAAGCATTTCTCTGACATTGCACTCAATCTCGGCCTTCTGGATGTGCGGGTATCGATACGGTCGGATGTTGGTGGGCTCGACCCCCGTCTTGAGTTGGATCTGGTGGTCTCGAAACCTCTGCGGTGGAAGTGTGTGGGGATCCTGAAATATGTCGGCATACTGTACTAGAATCTTCTGCATCTATATAGGTACCTCTGAAGGAACGGTAACGGCCGATGTAATTTCCATGATCACCGCCATCGTACTTCCTTCCTCCCCAAGTCACTCCAGGCTCCGGAGTGAGATCTCCTTCACCGGAGATGATTTAAGGCATCCCAGACAGTACTGCTTCCCCTGCTGAAGAAACTCCATCGTCATCTGATCCCAATCAAAGGTCACCCGCCATAACTGCCACAGTCAATGTACCCCAAGCACCATATCTGAGCCTCTGATCGGTAAGAGGTAGACATCAGTCCACCCTGTGTACCCCTGTATGCTGAGCTCCACCTCCTTTATAACTCCCTCGCATTGAAGTTTACTTCCATCTGCCAACATAACCTGAAAGGCGGCACCACGATCGATCACGTGCCCCACCCGGCGAGCCACCTCGGGGTGGATGAAGTTGTGGGTGCTCCCACTATCAACTAAGATCGTCACCCGCTCTTGGAGAACCCTTCCCGCCAACTGCATAGTGAGGGGGGGCGTTGCATCCCTCCATAGCCTGTATGGACACGTCGAACTAGGTCACTTCCAAGTCCTCCAGTCCTGATTCCGGAATGACCACATCCTTTGCATCCACATGTAACATGAAAACCTAGATCTTCTGACATTTGTGTCCTTATGTGTACTTGTCATCACAATTGAAGCACAGACCCTTCTCTTTCCTTGTATGGAGCTCGGGCGCTCGGCCCATGACAGGCGTGTGATAGTCGGTTTGTCAGCCACCTGCGGTTCTCTCCTTGCCACCCCCGGGGGTGGTTGTGGTTTTCCCTGTGATGTGGGTCTGTTGCTTGTTAAAGCGTTCCTCCTGAATGCGGGTCAAGCTGATGGCATGGTTAAGATTGCGAGGCATATATGCCTGAATCTCGTCCCGAAAGTGGTCCTTGAGACCTGATACAAAACAGCTGAGCAATGTTTTCTCCTACCAGTGTACCCGATTCGCCAACTTCTCGAACTTCGTGTGGTACTCCATCATTGTCCCCTTCTGACGTAACTTCTGAAGGAGGGCCTCAAAATCCTCGTACTCCAATGGCCCAAATCGGGCGGTAAAGACCTCCACAAAATCAGCCCAGGGAACATAGTCCTTGCCCCTCAAAAACCATTGTGTCCACTGAAAGGCATCCCCCTCCAAGTGGAAGGATGCTAGTTGCACCCATTGAACCTCCGGAACCTCCTGATAGCTTAAAAAAAGTGCAGCCTTCTGTACCCATTCCAATGCGTCCCCTCGGTTGAACCTGGGAAAATTCATGCGCATCAATTTTGGGGGCAAGTGGGCTCGCGGGGTGGCGTGCCCGTGCCATCCTGGTTCTTGCCCATACAACGCCGGTCTCCTGTGCTTTATAGGTTGAATTGTGCTCTCGGGTATCCGGGGTGATGTGTTGTGCCCATCGGTTGTTGTTGGTTGCCCCAATGAGCGTCGGCTCCGTAGCACCCTGAAAGCCCGTCGCCGCATGGGTGAGGTAGAAGACCACCCGTACCCCCCACTGGAGGAATCGGGATGCCTGGAACCCGTCTGGCTTATCCCACACTGTGGAACCGCCTCCCTGGCGTGTGCCCAAGCCCGGCGTCTCCATCCCGATCTGAGTCGATCCCGCTCCCAACGAAATCCTGTCGACTCGTCTTCGCAACCCATTGCTCTGGTGAGTCCCGCCCTCGTGCGCCCAGGCTCCGTCGATCCGGAGGCCTTGCTCCCGTGCGTGCCCGGGTTCAACGACCCCGTGATTTCGATGTCGGGATTTTGTGACCCGCCGGTCTCCTCTCCAGCTGTGCCCTTCCCTTTCAGATTTAGGGTTAATAGGGCCTTGATTTCCTCCATGCGTGCGTCAATCCGTTCCTCTAGCCGCTGCGTGGAAGCCCTCATCTTTTCCTCGATGGAGGCTACCGAATCCGTCAAGCCGACGTATTTCTCCTCTAGGGTTTCCAATCGAGTGATTTCCTCCTACGAGTGTGTGGTAACCATGGTCGTAGGAGCAATGCTTTGATACCAAGTGTTAGGAACTAAGAAGAGGGAAGGAATAACTAGAGAAGAAGAAGAGGGAAGAACTAGGGTTAGGAGAGGGAGAGAGAAGAATACCTGAGAGAATATTTTCATGCCCCCATCCAAAGAGCACCGGGTATAAATACTCTCGGGGCCAAGAGGGGCCGGTCGGCCCCTCCCAAACGGGGCTGAACCGACGGTTCAGCCCCAAACCGCCGGTTTAGAGAGTAGGGGCTGAACCAGTTGGTTCAGCACTGTTGTCGCATGTGTCTTCCTTCCTCCTACGGGCATAATGATGCCCCGAGAACCGTGCCACATTCGGGGGCGTAAGACGGTTTTTTTTCATAAATAACTCATGAAGCGCACGTCCCGATCAGAGACGATGGACGCAGATAGACCATGATATTTAAATACTTCTCTAAAGAATAGTGCTGCTACGTGAGAGGCGTCAACAGCCTTGCGGCATGGGATGAAATGTGTCATCTTAGAAAAACGATCCACGACCACAAATATCGAGTCAAACTTTCTCAGAGGAAGCCCGAGGATAAAATTCATGTTAACATCATTCCAGGGCCTCTCAGGGATGGGTAGTGGAGTATAGAGCCTTGTGGGCTGACGATACCCCTTCACAGTTTGGCAGACTCGACAATGTTTAACAATCCTAATGACGTCTTTCTTCAGGTCGGGCCAGAAGAAGCGATCCTCAACCAGTGCAATCATCTTATCTCTACCAAAGAGTCATGCGGCCCCACCTACATGTAGCTCCCAGATGAGGAAATCACGGAGAGACGAATGGGGAATGTAGAGACGAGAGCCCATAAATAAATACCCATCAATGATTGAGTATCCCGCAAGAAGATTCAAGGGGTCCCTCGACAGGGCGGCATAAGTGTCCCGAAAGTTTGAGCACACAAGATGCACAACAACTAGCTGCTCATATCCCACGACTCTAGTGGTCATGATGTGGAGTATGCTGACAAGGCGGCTCAAGGCGTCGGCCGACTTGTTCTCAACACCTGCTCGGTGCTTAAGAACGTAATGATACTCCTGCATATACTCCATCCATTTGGCTTGTCGATGCCCCAGCTTCTTCTGCAAGTCAAGATAAATCAGCGCCCGATGGTTTGAATATAGGACAAACTCCTTGTGCAGGAGATAATGTCACAAGTAGCGCAACGCCTGGACGATGACATAGAACTCCAGATCATAATTGGAGTACTTTTGTCGGGCTTCGTTCAACTTCTCGCTAAAGTACGCTACCGGGTTGCCCTCTTGGCTAAGGACGGCGTTGATGCCAACTCCTGACACATCACAAGCTACCTCAAAGGTCCAGGAGAAATCTGGTAAGCATAAAACAGGAGCAGTGGATAATCTCCCCTTGATCTCTTCGAAGGCTAGAGTGGCAGCCTTCGCCCAGATAAAATCTCCCTTGCGGAGGCAGCGTGATAGGAGTCATAATCAAGTTGAAGGCGCGGACAAACCTCCTATAGAAAGTGGCGAGTCCATGAAAGCTACGGGCCTCATGAATGTTGGTCGAGATGAGCCACTCTCGAATTACCCTGACCTTGTCAGGGTCCACAAAAATACCAGAAGTTGATACTACATAACCTAGGAAGTAAACAGATAAGGACAGGAATGAGCACTTTTTTAAGTTTATCTAGAGATGTTCCTTCTGAAGGAGCTCAAATACAAGGCGAATATGACGCAAGTGCTCAGTGCGGTCGTGACTGTATATCAAAATATCATTGAAATATACGACCAAGAATTTGCCCATATAGGGCCGCAGAACCTGAGTCACCACCCTCATAAATGTACTGGGTGCATTCGATAATCCGAACGACATCACCAACCACTCGTATAAGTCTTCTAATGCAGAGCATAGACGAGGAATTGCAGTGGATGACGAGTTTTGGGCCCATTTGGTGCTGATTTGGCGACGATTTGGCGACTTTCCATATATGGCGTGCCCAAATCGACGATCGGACTCTACAGATGTGTTTGAATTCGATTTGATATATTATTTCACTATTTTGCATTTTATTTTGATGTATTTAGGTGACCTCACCTCTGGCCAATCATAGCCGTCAATGGTGGGATGCCCTAAGTCTCTTATTTTTATAAATAGGATGCTAATGGGCTGATTAGAGCGATTGCAGAATTTGGAGAAGAAATTTCCCGAATTCCCGCGATCCCTTCACAGTGCCGACTCCGTGAAACCCTAGGTGACGACTCCTAGATGCGTATCTCCCTCCCCAAGGTTTGCCCTAACCGTAGGCCCCTTATTCCCACTCCCACGCCCCCTCTTTCGGTCTCCACAGCCTCCAAACAGCAGTCACATCCTCCCATAACCCTGCTGTCAAGATTTCATTCTCTGTTAATTTCATTTTACTATTTAATGAAATTAACTGTTCCAGCCTAAAGTTTTCACCCCTTTCCAGTAGACATCCAGCCGCAGGTTGCTCCTCCTCATCCTAAAGCCACCGCCACCAGCCTCCCCTTGCCCTCCAGGAATCACCTCTGGACCCTCTCCCCTCTTCCATCCAACCTGTTCAACACCCCATCCCACCTCTGGACCCTCTCCCCTCTTCCATCCAACCTGTTCAGCACCCCATCCCCCCCCCCCCCCCCCCCCCCCCCGTATTCCTCCACCCGACCCCTCGTCCTGCTGCCTCTGCCCAGTCCGGCAGCCCTCCTCTAGCCACCACCAAGGCCCCATGCCCCCCCCCACCATCCCCCTCTCTACAACCCAAAACTGACACCCCCTCCCTTCCTTTCGTGGATCCACCTTCCATATCCTTTCCCCTTTTCGGATCAGACCAGATTCGGAATTTTCAAGCCTGAATCCTTCTTCCTACAACCGGATCCACCCCCCACATAGCCGGATCTGTTCATTTCCGGCCCGATCCCGCCTTCCTCCACCGGATCCCGCTGCCTCCGTCGTTCTCCACACCTCCGGTTCCACCTCGGATCGCCATCCTCGCATCTTCGGCTCCAAATTCTTCAGTGTCTTGGTCAGCCCACTACTTGGTGAGTCTTCGTTGTATTGGACTATTATTCTCACCATTACTATTATTGGTTTGGATCTTATACTTATTTGTGCCTCTTGTATTGTGGTTGTTTGTTTTAGATAATTATTGTAATTTACAGAAATTATTCGCCTTGCGCTCTTGCTTTGTCCCTCCACGCGGAGGAAAGCCTAAGCTTGTTTTCGCCCTAATAAAATATTATGTCTTGTCTTGAATTATCTGTGTGGGGATGTTGTTTGCATTTATTATCTAATTGTGATCTAACCGTCGGACTTTTGCATAGCATGTAGGGTTAGGTCGCAGATTATCGAGTCCAGGGGGTCATCGAGGCAGGGAATCGAAAAACGATACTTCATTGTGATCTTGTTTATGGCACGGCTATCGATACACATGCATCAACTCCCGTCCTTCTTTGGGGCAAGAAGGGCCGGTACGGCGCGGGGATTCAAACTCTCTCAGATGAACCTCTTGCTCAGGACCTCAGCAGATCATGGACTTGCCGCTTGAGTTCGGCATGCTCTATCGAATTTAAGCGATAATGAGGGGGTTCGACAAAGATGCCCCGGGAATCAGATCGATCGCATGATGGATAACTCTCAGCGGGGGAAGCTCGTCGGGGAGCTCCTCGGGCATAATGTCTATGTAGTCATCCAACACATATCGAACGTCCAGGTCGGCAATCTCAGTCTCCCTAGGGGTCTAAGCTGCCATCGTGGCTGTTACGATAAACATGACCCCAGATTCTAGACTACTACTCAGGAACTCGTCTCTCAAAACATGTAGGGGCCTTGACGACCCCGAACTAACCGAAGAATCAACTTGCCTTTGGAAGGATCCCTAGGTTGAATCAGGGAAAGGGTGATCTCCTGACCCTTGTCGAAAAATACACACGTGTTGGACCGACCATAACATGTGGCGTCGCGGTCGTATAGTCATGGTCTCCCAAGAAGAACGTGGGCGACGTTCATAGGGATGACATCACACAATACCTGATCCTCGGTAGTCGCTAAACGGCTTGGAACCAGGCACCGCTGCATGACATGAATGGTGGATTTATCCACCCATAAAACTCGATATGGATAGGGATGTGGCTCGGTTGTCAGTTGCATACTCTCCGGTCCTTTCTTAGCAATAATGTTGACGCGACTTCCACTATCAATAGCGAGTTTTCAGGGGCCTCCAGCGCTCGATAAATATGTGAAAAAGATAGTGGTGTGGCGCCAATTCTCCTCGGCCCGTGAGGTGTGGAGGACGCGGTGAAGGACTCCGACTTCTAGCGATCTCTAGGAATCGCTCTCTCATCCTTCCTAAACTACGGTCGTAATTTCCTCAACGATGACATCTTCAGCCTCAGTGTCGGGCTCTCCAGAATCCTCAATCAGTAAGTTTCTGGTAGGGGATTGCGCTACAAAATGCCCTCTGCTGGAACAGCGATAACATTGGACGCCCCCGGGTTTGGGGCCTCTAGGGACGATAGCTTTCCTCGTCGCGTCTGCGGGAGCGTGAGGGGTGGTAGTAGTCGTAGTAGGGGTGGGTCTCCTAACTGTGGTGGCATCTGGCATAGTGGAGACCAGTCTCAGGCCTGCAGTACGCAAATATTGCTCGTACTCAAGTGCGAACTGAACGACCTGCTCAACCGTCTCCATCCTATGGGGAATCAGTTCCCTTCGGATGTCTGCTCTAAAGCCCGCACGAAAGCGTGAGGCAGTGGCGATGGGTTCCTCCATAATGTCGCTACGAACTACGAGTTCATCAAATCATGACGTATAATCAGCTAAGGAGAGAGTCCCCTGACATAACACGTAAGCTGATCTAGGAGTTGATCTTGACATGAATCGGGAGGTATTTATCTTGTAAGCGCTGCTTCATCTCGTCCCATCGAGTGATGGGATTGTAACCATCCCACTCAAATGACCTCTCTAAACTTGACCGATAAATTAATGATTGGCCAATCAACTTCATCTTCATGAACTGTATACGTCTCTCATCACTCATATCAAACCAGTCAAAATAGTGATCCATATCCATGAGTCAATCGCTAAATGCCATCGGGTCCAAGTGACCATCGAAGATGGGAGCATCAATACAGATATGTCGGGTGATGTCATCCTCCTCTGGGATCATCCCACAACGTGGCTCTCGGGAGTCACCGTACTCATCATCATCGTCATAATCATTTCGTGCTCGATCTCTACGACGAGGTGGGGGGGGGGGGGGGGGGACGAGGTTCATCAGGAGGACCGCGATTCCCTCCTGGATCTCGCCGATACTCGTAACCACGATGATAATTCCCTCTCGGTGGGGAGGGGGATCTCGTTGAGGACCGTCTTTATCACGTCTCTCAGAGGAGGTGTGGCATCTCGTGGATCCTCCTGAGGCTCCTCATCCGGGGGAGGGAGCGCTCGACCTCTAGGTATCTCTAACCGATCATCGCTCGGGCTGACCCTCGCAATATCACCTCTAAGGGTGTCAAACTGGACTCCCATTCGATCAAATTGATCGAGGACAAGCCATTGAAATTCAGCGGGAGTCATGTCCAGCTGTGAACTAGCATTCCTATCGTCGGTGTGATTTTGACTTGACATGGATTGACGATAATCCTTACCACTACGTAACATGCAAATGACTCAAACCTAGGACTTTGATACCAATTTGATGTAGTGGTAGGTCAATTGACTCGGGGTGGATACTTTAGATGCACACCTATAAGCAATGATGTGTAATGCCAGTGCAAGAGTGGTCCACTAAAAAATTATAAGTAATTAATTATTATAAAAAAATAGCAGGTGCACAAACTTTACCAAACTTTGACATAATAAAACAAGTATTGGTCACAAACTAAGCAAGACGCAATTAATTAAGCACACACAAGATACGTCCCACAAATTGCATGACAAAATTAACTAATAGCACAATAAACTAGATATCCATCACAATACAAGTTGCCTGGTCGCCCACCACCGCCGAAGAAAGAATCTCACAGAGACTCGGTCTTGTCGCTCTTACGCAACCGGTCGCCATGTCGTGTGCATCCTGCAGTCGCAGCACCTCTCACAGCACCACCCCTCTCAGCCACTTTTCAAGAAATGGTCGTGGTTTATTTCGTGGTGTCTTTGCTTTGAAGCTCAAACCCCTTTAAATAAAATGACGATGGGGAGTAAGAGGGTAAGTGGTCATCAATTGGTTAGTAGTGGTTGATGGTTCGTGAGATGTTAATATATCAAACCAAATACAATAATCACCACCTTGGTACGGATTTCAAACAACACCTTCACAAAGCATTATCTGTACAAAGCAATGTCTGTGTATGGTACCACCTCAAGTTTGAGGCGACAGCAGACTTGTCGTAAGCGGACCCCATCTCTGCTTTAGCTCCACTTAGTGAATAGATGTACCCAGATCGCAAAAACTGACATGTAGAACCCAAACCACAGAAGTGTGATTCGCTCCAAAACCTCATCCACTATATAACTGACAGTAATCATGGGCGCACCACCACGTCCTGTGGTCCCTATTATTTGGTACAGACTATCGAACTGCACAACTTTCATAACAACAGTGCACCCGCATGTCACCGTTAGAACTCCACCTCTCCCCGCAAAGCTGCAGCCACCGAGTCCAATCAGCTCAATGAAATAAAATTCTTGCGCAACTTGGGCACAAAGGGTACACTCTCAAGTCTACACACCACCTAAGCATATGTCCACCGTCCTTGTTCATGTGATCTTACAACTCAATTCATCACCCAAATAGACCAACCTTGTCGCCATCTCCATAGAATTGAACATTTAAGCATCTGAACAAATGCATTGTGATGCACTTAAAATCCAACCGTTGTTAGAACTCTCAGTGATGGTGACAAGATCATCAATATCCATTTCCGGATTTATTGATACAAGACCCGCATCCTGGGCGTCTCCAAAAGTCCTTGCACGTTGTAGAAAAATCCACCTGATGTGACCACTCTGCCTACAGTGATAACATGTAACCCTCTTCTTTGATGTTGATCAGGCTCATACACTTCCTGATCTTTTCTCAAACGCTCTCCCTCATCCATTTAACGCCAAAACATGGTTGCCCCAAGACGCAGGGCCATGCAACATTTCATTGGACAGTAATGTTGATGCGATCTTCTCAAGATCCATTGTATCCTTCCAAAGAGGAGCGTGATATTCATGTGTTTAAAGGACGTCGGAAGAGGGATAAGAACTAGTAGGGTCTTATCTTCTTCCTCCACCTTCGCACCAATCACATGCAATTGATTTAAAAGATCATTGAACACATTAAAGTTCTCTTGTGGGTTGTCATCCTCCTACATATTCAATTCATATAGTTTTCATTTTAAAAACAATCTTTTGGTCAACAACTTTGCTAGATACAATCTCTCAAGCTTCTCCAATAACTTGATTGCAGACTTCTCGACACCAATGTTTAAGAGCATCTTGTCATCAACACACATCCTTGACTTTGAAAGCTACTATGTGACCTCACTCCAGGGGAGCTCCTCACCTGTGATGGAAGTGAGCTCCTTATCGCTTCAAGAGGAGTCCTCACCTACACCTTTACATATTCCTCCATACTAGCTTCTAGTTCCTATAGTACCTCTTTTGTTCCTAAAGTTGCCCCTATGTTGTCTGCAACGACAAAGAGAGATCTCATGATCCACCTTTGTAGATTTACACTCGAAGAAATAAGAGTATAAACACGCAAGCTTCTTTCATGGCACCATAGTTGACTATGGATTCGTCTCCAATGTTTATCGCTCTAAGAGAAGGTAGTACTACCCAACATCAAATGTGTCAGTTTGTGTTTTATGCTTATCAAACTGCTTAACATAGAGAAGGTATTTCCTCTATGCCTATTTCATCATCTTGGCAGAAAGCTCTTAGGCTCTGTTTGTTAATGCCCACCTAAGGAGCTTCATCCACTTTTATGTTCAAATGGATGATGTTTATTAGGTGAACCTTAACAAATGACGGTTTTAACTCACGTGTTTACGACCGCTACCACTGTGCCAAACGGAGCCTTAGTCATTGCAAGTGGCAAGAAGCCATGCTTCAAGTAATGGGAGCCCTTGAAAAAAATTATACATGGGATCCGGAGTATCTTCCTCAAGAGTAGAAGATTATTGGGTGTGTGTTTTCTGTCAAGCAAAACATTGAAGGAATTGTTGAAAGATACAAGGCAAAACTAGTTGCCTGAGGATACACTCAGATTGTTGAGATTGATCGACTTCTGCTCCTGTACCAAAGATGAACTCCATAAGAGTTTTCATATCCAGTGTCATCTGTAAGGGATGTAACCTCAGTTAGATGCGAAGAATGTGTTTCTTCATGGGGACCTAGAAGAGAAATTATATGTCCCTTACCTCGTGAACTTGCTCTTACCGGATCAAAAGAGAGTATGTTATTTGACAAGGCTATGACGACCTTTGGATCGAAAGAGAGCTAAAAAGGCTTTATACGGCCTTAAACAATATCATAAAGCTTGGTTTGGGAGATTTCACAAGGCTATGACGATCTTTGGATACACTCATGAGCAAGTGGATCGTACTCTGATCATCAAGCAAAAAGAAGGAAAATTGGCCGCCACTATAGTTTATGTGGTCAATATAGTTATAATAGGAGATGATCTAGAAGAAATTCAAACTCAAGGTTCGTTCGTTTGGAAGGAATTTAGAGGTGGGAATTGAAATTGGATCAATTGTTAATTCTAATTCTGTTATTCGACTGAAGACGGTAATTCAGACACAGAAATTGGAATTGTCAATTTTGTTGTTCGGCTGCATGTAAGAATTCATTGAGAAGAGAATTCAGGCGTAGAATGATAAAGTCGTTTGATTATTTCATCCATCTACACATAAAAACACATACACAAGCACATAAACATAAGCACACAATTTCATCCAAATATGAACACAGACACAATAATGAATTATCTGTCATCTTCAGTGTTTTTGACAATTTCAATCAACTTGCATCGAGAAGACCCGTCGCAACTTCATAAAGCCAAAACACAAGCATGAATTAGGTAGAACCGGTTGATAAGAAAAACATTAACTCGTCTACTAGATCATACCAAACAAAAACTGAGACTCCAAAAACTAAGTAGATGCAACCATGTATATCAAAATTGGACAAGAATTATCAGCAATAGGGGGGTCAAAATAATACCCGATTCAAATGATTAGTGCATAAAAGAAGAATCGGATCATCTTCTAGGCGAGGGATCGGTCTCCAGCATTTCAGGAAATGAGCTGGCGAACAGGAACATGAAGCATTCCATCAGTGAAGCTCAGCTCCGTCGACACCCCACACGACAACCTCAAGCACAACAATGTCCTTATCCATGACTTCAAGCCACAGTTGATAAAGTTGGGATGGATCTCTCTTGCCAGGATGCTAAGAGCTCACACCTAGGGTTACGGAGATGGAGCGCTCGTCGAGCTATTGAGAGGCAGAGCACGTGGAGATGGAACAAAGATTCAAGACGAATCTCGCGGAGATGGAGCATTGGTGTTCGCCGGGATACTCAAATCTCTTGCCTAGGGTTGCGAGTTCACATGGGTTGTCGGTGGCAGAGGACAGAAGAAAGTGAGGACCTCGAGAGGTCGAAATGGAGGGGAGAAAGAATTTTTACTATTAATTCCTATGGGAAATTAGGTGGAATTCAATTTTGGTC